>OY755211.1:6530225-7130225 GCA_963576765.1 Draba incana | reverse complement strand
CAAGTGCAGCAAGTACGATCAAGTGAGAATTCAGCAGACCTATTCACCAAGTCACTTCCAACCTCAACGTTCAAGAAACTTACTTATCAGATTGGAATGCGTCGTTTGAAAGACTTGCAGTGAGGTTCAGAACAGGGGGAGTAATACGTGTTGTACTCTTTTTCCTTCACCACGGTTTTGTCCCAAAATGGGTTTTACTTGGTAAGGTTTTAATAAGGCAACATCCAAAGCGTATTACAAGCCCATTAGAGTTATGACATCCAAGGGGGAGTGTTATAAATCATAGTGGATTGTCATAACTAGTTCTGGTCCGTTTACGGCCCATTAACACTTAGTCTTTAGGCCGGTTTAATGAATCCTAGTTGAATTAGGATTTTCCTTTTATGTACTTTCCTTTTCCCATTAGGAAAATGAATTTTCCTTTTCTCTCTTGTAATAATCCTATATAAAGGATCTTATGATTAATGAATAAACACAATCTTCCCCATTCGTTCTCTTGATTCACAACACAGATATCTTTTTGATATACTTGATAGAAAGATATGTAACTATAATTATTTAAAATGGAAAATCAACTTTGATAAAAGCTCAAGTTTTGTTTGTTTGTTAAATGCGAAATTATAATTTTATTATTAGCTGATAAAAGTTGGAATGAAATCTTAATCCACATCATTCAAGCCCACGATTAGCCCACGATTAGCCCAGGATCTACACTGTCCATCTTAATTCACAACTGATCCATGGTCCCATCGATCAATGCCTAGATAATCTGAAATTAATGGCCAAAAAATCATCAGGCTGTATTAGGGAATATATCCTAAATTGGAAATTGGAATTAAACAATATATAAAGATATGGACCTCTTTATTCATTCCTAATTGGTTTTGAGTTGAAAACTCATATTCTAACACAAAGTTATGTGATTTCCCCATATGTTACTTCTTCTTTTTCTCCAACACCGTTTCAACAACTTGAATTAGCATTTTCTATGTCTCTATTTTAGACACTTAAAGAGCAAAAGAACATATAGATCCAAATAAACCATTTTAAGTTCAGTTTCATTAAGCAAAATTGTGTGCTAAAAACTCTATCAATGAAATTAGCGGATTAAAATATGTACATAACTTTATTGTTTTAATAGAAATGATAAATCAAGATTTTAGTTGGGTTGAAACAAAATAAAAGGTTTTTGGTAGAAATTTCTAAAATATCATGGTTATATGAAAATAATCACAATACACTCCCAAGTCAGACATTTCCGTTTGGGGTTGCCTGTGAGGGAAACCATCCAAATGCTAGCACTTGATTTAATATATGGTGATTATTGTTGATAAGAAAAAAATCACAATACACTTGTAAATGTAAATTTGACAAAAAAATTAAACACTCAAAGTGTAAAAATCAAAACTATATGAATTAGACGTATTTGCTTTGTCCATGTGCTCAGGTTTATCATAACAAGTTTATTACACACTATTTGTAAACAGAAGAAAAATTGCTCATACTCAGAAACACCAAAAAAAAAAACATCAAGAAGAAAGAAAGCAAGAACAGCTCTTCAGCTTGATCCCTAGGCAGTTATGCCAGACGCACTCTTTTCGGTTCGTTTGCATACGCACAACCTAAACTGCAGTAATCTTTGTGTTCCCTCTTCACAATAAAGGGATATGGGCAACGAAGACCACAATAATGGCAAACTGGTCGAGAGTTACCATTGTTGCTAACTATTTCAACAACTCCATATGTTCGTTGATAAATGACAGCTCCATATGTTATCATTACCAAACGGCGTGGCTCACCGAAGATGTTTCTCTTCGTACATTCTTTATGGAGAGTGACACAACAAGAGTCACACGTATAGAACCATGTCTCTGGATTTAACTTTGATTCACATCCCTCACACCAGTATAGGAGACTTGACTTCTCTTTTTCGCCGTAACAAAGAGCAAGTGGGTGTCTATCGTGTTCGTAATGTGCCAGAAAAGGGTAAGTAGCACAAGAAAGACATATAAAAACTTGCACTCGATACATTCTAGGAAAAGTTTCGAACAATAAAAAGACTTGTTATCCCCAATGCATTTACCTCGGGTCAAATTGAAGAAGAGACCATGTGGATGGGTTCTATGGATTAAGGGATCAGAAAGAGAAGCGCACCTGACTTCAAGTTCAAATATACAACCTTCTTCACGGCATTTGTACTGAAATCCACTACTAATTCTGTTACAACCATTGCATCTGAATATGCCTCCATATGTAAAATTGATCGACTCCTCCATGGACTCAAAAGGAAATGGGTGAAGGTAAAGTGGGTGTTTGTGTAGCGGATGGTATTTTTTGCAAGGAAGACAAGCACAGGCTTTGTGTAAAGCAAACTCACATTGCATGCAGCTATAAAAGCTATCTAAAACTGTCATTGGAAGACAACATGCTTCACAATACTTGTTATCATCTCGATGATTCATCTTCCGGTGAAACCTCAGATAGTGCTGATCGTGACTAAAGTGGTGTATTGTCTCCTCGTCAATCCTCACAAATGACTCAATGTTTCCGTCTTCGTCGTCTTCTTCCGGTATATCTTCAAGATCTTTTCCATCCCAAACATCATCTCTGGTTGCACATTTTGAATGGACAGCATACTCACAGCCTTTGTTGCAAGAGTATTGGCCGTAATTCTTGTCCACGAGTTTCCGACAAACTCCACAAGAGACACCACTAGAAGAACGAGAGGAACAAAGGGCGAGACGATGAAAATGACGGGTGATCCTAATGACACGGGGTAAGTAGATGCATTTTCTGTGGACCATGTAGTTACAAAGGAGGCAAGTGTAGACGAAATCATTGGTGTCGAGAGAGAGACCACAAGCGGCACATGGAGAAGGGAGTCGTCTAGGAAAGAGGGTAAGGGTGTGGTCATGGCTTTTTAGGTGTGTGATTGTAAGCGGTGGTAACGGTTTCGCACAAAGAATGTTGAGGCTGAAATCGCAGATGGAACAATAATAGTACGTGCCTGAACGACGAGCTTGACAACAATTGCATTTGTCATAATCTCCATGAACTGAAAGAGAGGCATCATCATCGTCGTCTGATTCAGAACGACATCGGATAATATTGCTCTCCTCATCGAATGGGTTAACATCGCTGTCATCACTGGAAGTACTACTGTCTGAATCGGATGGGTTATCATTTATCACATCGATTATCACAGAACCATCATGAGATATACCATCATAATCTAATACCATGAGAGTGAGAGGATGGATCAAGTGAAAAGGGTAACTGATCTTAGGCGGAATCCAGCGACAAGCCCTATGGAACTCCAAATTGCAAGTAGTACAATAGTAATAGTACTTACTTGTTTCCAAGGGCCCGCCTTTGCAGCCGAAGCAGAAAGAGAGCGGATGATCAGATCGTCGGCAAAGCTTATGAGGTTTATCTAGATCGGAGAGACGGCATGTTGGTGTAGAAGAAGGCGAATATAAATCCAACAAAGAATCGTCGTATGTTGGCATGGTTGTAAAGAATGAAGAAGCAAATGGGAGGGTAACTTGACAGTTTCAGATCAATATCTTTCTTTCCTTCTTTTTCTCTCTTTGTAATTTTGTATCATCATCTCTGCCTAGAGTTTTATTTATAAAAGACTAACTCCATTAAGTCAATCACTACTTAATCATTATTTATAAAAAAACTACTTAAATGATACCTTTTATTTTTCTTTATTCCAGGCTGGGATTTCCAGCTGTAGTCACGCCTACTTCCTCCGTTTGTTTATAATTGATGTTTTAGGCTTCTACACACATATTAAGAAATTATTAAATTTATTTTGTTTTTTGAAATAAAACAATACTTTTTATTTATCCAATACATTTCAACCAATAAAAATTCAATCTACAGAATTTAAAGAGTCAAAAACACAAAAAAAAATCAATTAATAGTGCGTTAGAAAGCGAAAACATCACTTATTTGTAAACAAAAAATAAATCATAAAACATCAATTATAAACAAACGGAAGAAGTATTTCTTAATAATACTGTATAGAAAAGATGGCACACGAATCAATTTAAATCAACATTTCTTATTTAATTGCGTGGATCTCAAGAATTTTTTATCATATATTACCTGCATCTGTATGCTCTCAGTCTCTCACCATGTGAATGAAGTTTCATATATTTGCAGGGTTCATAATGACTGTGGTTCTAATAGACTTAAAATAAAAGATGCTAGTTAAAAGCATTTGATTATAATTACTTGTTTTGTGTGGATCATGATGTTATTGATGTCTTAAGAAATCAATTCTACAGTCTGGAGACATGTTAAAGAGATAGTCTTAATTCTTAAAGACGTGTAGCCGCTGACTTGGTATAGTTCTCGTATACAATTACATTAAGACCGATAGATGTGTCATTAGACCATGGTTAAAGGAGGTATTCCTCTCAGTCTCTAAAATGTATTATTTTAATAGTTTTAACTTAATTTCATTATTTATTTATTTAAATTATCAAATAAATAGTGAACAAGTCTTATAACGACACTTGGCAATTCAGTCTCTCAAACACCAAATAATCGTCTCTTCACGTACGGACAATAGAGACGTATCTTATTTTCTCTTTCTGCATTTTATTATTTTGAATTATTTTATTAGTTAAAGACTTTATAAAAAACTACCGTTGATGATGCTCTAAGTGGTTGTTTGTTTAGACTTTAAAAGACCGACATATGGGTGCCATTGTTTAGGAATTTCCTGGAATACCAAATTTTAAAGTTTTGTTTCCAAAATTACCTATCTCATTACTTAAATTTCCAAAAACATATCATCATTTTGTAAATGTTCCAAACTAAAATAAAAATTGATTTTTAAGGGTTTATGAATTAAATTTTTGGATTTGGATTAACTATTATAAAACTAGAATATAGTTTTTCGAGGATATAGTTTGAGTTTAGGGTTTATTTTTGAATGTTAAAAGTTCATTTTAATTTAGTGTTTATTTTAGAATATTTAACAAATAGTGGTATGTTTGGAACATTTAAGAAATGATTGTATATATTTTTTGAAATAAAACATCAAATGTGGTATTCTAATAATTGCCCTTGTTTAATTTGTCTCCTCTTTTTGTTGTTTGACCCTAGATTACACAAAGAGCCACTTATTATTTTATTTTAATTTTATATATATATATATATATATATCTATTGAAACAACCAGACTTTTTTTTTTTAACATTTAACTCCGAATTAATATTTCCATAAATATTAATTCTCAATTACATTAAACCAAACAACAACCAGCGGAAGATAATAACCCAATTAAACCAATTCCAACAGTTCTAGCAAGCTAAACCGATTCTGAAACACAACAACATAAACATTAAGACCCAAGACCCTAGACCATCCTCCTCTTCATAGCCATGATTCCACGATCACAAACTTTACATGTAACACATAGAAAAACGAGTTGCGTGAGTATTATCACAAATATTCAGTGAGACGGTCATCCCATTTACGACGTATCACTCAGGCTCAAATAAACAAATATAATACCAATGCAACACACAATCACAACACAGAGCAATTATCAATCACCAGAATTGCTCAACCAATAACACAAAGCTTCGTGTCGATCGACACTTCATCTGTTTCAAGCCTCTCCTCTCATGGCTCGAATCCGATGTACTCGAGTCGCTTTCCTGCACAAAGAACACCATAAAACACACAACAACAAATCCACAATCGCATATATCTCACACGAATCAACAAAACACACAATCATTCCACAAAAACGCATTATATCGACTTATTCTTGCCCAGAAGCCATGGTTACACACTCACCTTAGCTTTTCGGAAATTGGCAATCAATCAACAACACAACCAGCACTAATCACAGCCTCAACAAGACCAAAAGCCACTGGTTAACCTTCTCTATCACCTAAAACTTAACACAAGATTTTCTCTAAACCAAATTAGGATATTCTAAAAAACACAACCGGCATGCTGACTTCGAATCAACGTTGAGGACATACCTTACCTCAGAATAACGATAGGAAATAATATGCGAAAACTAGACACGAAGAGATTTCCAACGACATATAAATCGTCGCCTAACTCCCTCTAAAACTTTGGCAAAACGGCCTCGAAGTGGTCTGATCACAGACCCGATTCTGTACAGACATCTCTCATGAAAACAAGAATATCTCTTAGCATACACATCTGATTGACAAACCAATTTGCCTCACGACTAGCTAAGAGAAAGGAGAACTTACACAATTTTTTTTTATTCTGATCCGCTCTATTCTTCATGTCAGTTTCTCTCCTCTACCAACCGGACAGAACTGCCTTCTTTTCACCAAAACTCAATTCTCTCTTCTCATCCTCTTCAAAACTCTCTCAAACCCTCAAACTTTCTGATTTCCCTCTAGAATATGGCTGCTCACGAGCACAAAGGTTTTCATATGAAGTCTTAGGGTTTTCCCTAAATCGAACGGCGACAAAATCATCAATTAAAATCAAACCGACCCGCTTCAAAAACATTGGTGTCGATTGACACTACCCATGGTGTCGATCGACACTATCGACACCCCCATAAATTCACAATTCTGGATTGGGGTCATTACATTTATCGAAGAAGATGAGTTTCAAAGTTTATGAAAAGTGCAAGTCCCCTATCGATGCTTGATTAAACTTTTATTTAGTTTTAGAATTTGATTGTTAGAGAGTGCAATAAGAACAACCTCAGTGGGGCTTTCTCATATAGTTTCTAGCTATTAGAAAATAAAAAAAGACAAGAGACAGAGGGTGAGACGCTTCTGAAACAAGAAACGTTTCTCAACATTTGTAAAGACTTCTTGCCACATGTCACCCTATAACTGGATACAAACTTTTTAATTATTTATTGTCTAAAATAAATAACTAAACTAATTGAAAATGATTTAAATAATGTATTTGAGAGATTTATATGGTCTCTAACCGATGTACTCACCAGGTTAGAACTAAAATAGATAGAGTTGTTGCAAATTGTGAATGGTTAGAGGCCAACCCTCAAGCTTATGTTCAGTTGTTACCATGGGGAAGTTCAGATCATAGACCTTTATTGTTGCATACACATTCTTCTAAGAGGAAATCTTTTGGATTTTTTCGGTATAACAACATATGGAGATATAATCAAGAAGTGCAAAGAGTGGTTAAAGAGGTGTGGGAGAAAGAATGTGCTCGATTACCAGTAGGTAAGTTCTCTGTAGCCATTTCAAGATGCAGGGCAACATTATCAGATTGGAAATGGAGAAATAATCAGAATGCATCAAAGAAAATCTATGACTTAAAGAAAGCTCTGCATGAAGCTTATGAGTCCTCTATTATTAATTACCAAACTGTTGCTCATATTAAATCTCAATTGGTTGTGGCTTATAGGGTGGAGGAAGAGTATTGGAGAACTAAAAGTATAGTGTTTTGGATGCAGGCAGGAGATCGGAATACTAAATATTTTCATGCTAAAGCTAAGCAGAGACGAAATCTGAATCGTATTCTATTTATGAAGGACGATCATGGTAAAATACATACGGAGGAGAAAGAAATTCAAGAAGAGGTGATAAATCATCTGACCCAACCAGTTACTGAGCAAGAGGTTTATGAGGCTATTTCTCATATGAATCCTGATAAGTCACCTGGACCGGATGATATGAATGCTGGATTTTATAAATACCATTGGGATGATATCAAGTAGCAGGTTATGAGGTATGTTAATCTTTTCTTCGAACAAGGATTATTAGAGGAGGAAATGAATCATACTCATATTTGCTTGATCCCTAAGATTGATTCTCCTACCACTCCTAAGGATTTTAGACCAATCAGTTTAAGTAATGTTTCTTATAAGATTATTTCTAAGATCCTTGCAGAAAGGCTCAAGCCATGGCTTTATTTGGTGATTTCAGAGAATCAATCGGCATTTATCTCAAGTAGGCTTATTACGGATAATGTTTTAATGGCTCATGAACTGCTTCATTCTTTGTACACAAAACATTTAGTTAATCCATCAATGGCTATGAAATTGTACATTTCAAAAGCTTTTGATAAGGTTGAATGGAAGTTCCTGGATGTTATAATGCAGAAAATGGGTTTTAATGAAAAATGGAGAAAATGGATAATGACATGTGTAACTTCGGTTACATACTCAGTGTTGATTAATGGTTCTCCTACAAGGAAGATAATTCCTCAAAGAGGTATTCGTCAAGGAGATCCCATTTCTCCATATCTTTATTTAATCTGCACAGAGTGTCTTTCAAAGCTTCTGCAATCTTATAAGTCTCAAGGAAGAATTCATGGATTTAAAGCTTCTAGAAGTGGCCCATCAGTATCCCATTTGTTATTTGCGGATGATTATTTGTTGTTCTATCAAGCTAATGAGAAAGAGAGTCGAAGCATGATGGAGTTGCTTAAAATATATCAAGATGCATCAGGACAAGAAATAAACTATCAGAAATCAGCAATTACATTCAGCAAGGGTGTTCCTGTTCAACTTCAGAAAGCTATAAAGAACATCACAAATATTAGCAAGGATGGTGGTTTTGGAAGATATCTAGGATTACCTGAGTATGTTGGGCGAAAGAGATATGATACATTTTCTTATTTTGAGCAGAGGATTCAGAATAAACTGACCAATTGGTATACAAGATTACTGTCTCAGGCTGGTAAAGAGGTGCTTATCAAGGCAGTAACACAAGCTATACCAACTTATGCAATGTCCTGTTTTTTATTGCCAAAGAAGTTGATTGATTGAATGACATCTGCAGTTAGAAATTTTTGGTGGTCTTCAGATGCTCAACAAAGAAAGATTCCGTGGATTGCTTGGGAGAAAGTTACTAAGGCTAAACAAATGGGAGGGTTAGGTTTGAGAGATTACCAAGATTTCAATGTGGCTCTTCTTGCTAAACAAGCATGGAGGATTATGAAGTATCCCCATTCCCTTTTGGCCCAGGTGTATAAATCAAAATATTTCAGGAATAAGAACTTTCTTCAAGCAGAAGCTCATCAAAATTCAAGTTATGCTTGGAAAGGTTTGATGAAAACTCAGCAGATGATAGGCAAAGGAATAAGGTGGTTAGTAGGTAATGGTCAAAAAATTAATGTTTGGGCAGATCCTTGGTTACATACAACACCTTCTAGGCCAGCTATGGGTAGAGGAAAGGAATCTCACCCTAATCTTAAAGTTGTGGAGTTGATAAATCCAGTAACCAAATATAACAAAGTTGATGAGACTGATTGATGAAGATGATGTTGATTTGATCATGAGGATTCGCCCAAGTCTAACTAATGCAAAAGATAAGCTCATATGGACTTGTTCAAGAACAGGAGAATATACGGTAAGGAGTGGATATTACTTGCAACATGAACAAATTTTAAATCAAAGGTCACAGGAGATAACACAATAGGAACCTTCTGCTAACCGTCACTACAAGAAAACAGTTAATTTGTGACTCTTTTGTGACTATTAATTCCGTCACAGATATTTGTGACTGAAGTAGAACAGTTTTGTGACGCATTTGTGACAACGTAAATAAGAGTATCCAATCTGTCACAAATTTGTAACGAACCAATATTGTCTCAATAATATCACAAATTAGTGACTGCTTTGAGACAGATTTGCGACCACTCTAATGTCGTCGCAAAGCTGTCACTTATGTGCGACACATTTGTGACGTCAAAAAGGTGTAACATATTGGTGACACATTTGTTACTATCATCAATGTCAGAGATTAGCGACGACCCTTTAAGTGTCACAAGAGAGTGACAACTTATGTATTTTGAAAATGCATACAAATCTTTGTGATTTTCAAATCCAACATATTTTGAGAATAACAAAATTTTCCAATGGATTTGAGATAACTTATGAATCTTTCAAAATCCATTTATTAGTATTTGAGAATCACAAATTGAATAAGACACGATTTTAATGAAGATTTTAAAATGACTAATTGAATGACATAGGATTTGGTCTATGATTTTCAAAAAGTCCATCAAAACACCAAAAGCAATAAACACCCCTTAGAGTTTATATAATCATTTAAATAAACTTTGGTTATTAAATAATGTTTGGTGTGTATTAAATTTGAATATTTATGAATTATAATGTCATGTAATATAAATATTTATGAATTATAATGTCATGTAATATATTTTAGATTTTAAGAATTTAAAGGTGTGCATTTGTTTTACCTATATATATTATCTATTTTTGATGAATTTAAAGGTCTGAATTTTTATTAATTTTTTATGAATTTAGATTTTATAAATTTAAAGGTGTGAATATTTATGACTTGTAATGTTTCTATGAATTTCTTACCTATATATATTATCTAAAACAATCACATCTAAATAATTACCTTAGCACAATGTAAAATAGACTTATCAATTTTAGACATGGCCGGGAGTTCGAATCAAGGAGTTCGAATCAAGGTAAGTGCAATAATTCAATTTTTAGAATTTTAAGGTTAGCAATATTTAAATTACTATATAGATTTTAACTTTTGTAGGTATTACCAAATAACTACCTTAGCACAATGGATTGCCCGCACATAGATGGCCTAGAGAACCCCGGTTCGACGCTTGCCGAAAGAAGAATTTTTTTTTCACAATTTTCACTCATGAGTCGCAAATTCGTCACAAAAGAGTCACTTTTTTGTTCACACACTTATAGGGTTTGGGGTTTGGTCTGTGACGAAAAATGCGTCACACATTTGACACAAATATGTGACAAATTTGTCACACAATTGCATATGATTTAGGGTTTGGCATGTGCCACCTTACAAGTGTCGCTAATCTGTCATAAATTTGTCACTCTTTTGCCACTGATTTGTGACTCTCTGTGAATTTGTTACTTTAAACATACCATAGGTATCAACAATGTTACAAGGAATTGTTTTCCATACTTATATACTAAGGTAAGACTATGTTTGTTACATTTACTTGAAGAATAAATGAATATGAAGATTTTAAAATTCACCAACCAACTCATTTACAAACTACTTCCCAAATTACTTATCCTTTTATAAAGAATTTACTAAATCATAGTTTTAGAAATTTATTTTGTTGCTAAGTGATAGAAATCTTTATCAACAATAACCAACACTTGAAAAATAGATTAAAATCGATTAGGGTTACCAATGCATCTAATTTTTTGGTCTAAAATGTTTAGGGTATAGGGTTTTAATTTGTGACTACCCCAAAATGTCACAAACCAGTTACAAATTTGTTACAATTGTGTGACAGAATTGAATTTGTGACGAATTAGTGACACTTAGATTTTTTAGGTTTCAAACTAATTGGGCCAAATCCGTAAATATTTTGAGCTTTTTGGCGGTTAAATGTCCCCCCAATATCATTGTTTGCGATGTTACGTCGTTTAACAAAAGCAATATTTCTGATTTTTTCCTTTATCTTTTTACAACCCTAAAATTTGGTTCCCAAAACCGTCGACCATGTGGAAACTCAGATCTCTAATTTCATTACTCCACCAAACTCTAATTTTCTTCACTCTCTCTCTTTTGCGGTGATTCCATTGACATCGTCGACAAATCTCTGCTTCACTCATGTTTTTGTTCCGATTACTCGTTTTCTCCCTCTGCGGCAAAACCCTTTGATTTCTCCGATTTACTCTTCTCATCTTCTCCGATTCACTCTTGTTCTTCGTCTGAAACACCCATATTCTTCCTCTGTAACCAAATTTTCTATTCTCTCTTTGATTTCTCATCGGAACCGTGGAAACCCTAATTCAAGATTTTTCGAAGGGAGTAATTGGGTTTTTTGTGTAAAAGCCAAACGAAGATGAGCAAGAGACCACCGCCTGATCCGGTGGCTGTGCTTAGAGGGCACCATCACTCTGTTATCGACGTTTCTTTCCATCCATCAACGTCTCTGCTTTTCTCTGGGTAAATTTACACTTTTCCTTCACTTGTATGAGAAATTTCGAGTCTTGAGTTGTCTTATTGCTGATAATTTGGTGCAAATTTCAAGACTTTTTTCTCCAGTTCTGGGGATACTATTCAGCATCGTGCTATTTCTACTGCCTGGTATGTGATTTTTTTTTTGAGTTTTTTTTTGTTTTGTTTTTTGTTTTGTTGATGAAATAGCACTCACTGTTTTGTTATGGACTTGAATTGTGAACTTGAAAACTGTGGTTTATTTCAAATGAGCGATTAAAGGTCTTTAAATCATTTCCTAGTCCGTCAAAATGTTCTAAGAGAATTTGTTTTCTTCCATTTCAGAATGGTGAGAAGTTGGGCTATGGTACAGAGGCTTTTGCAACATATAATGTTAAGGGGTTATTAATCTTAATCCCTTTTCTATATTTGCTTCTTTCTCTCACCTTTTTTTTAAAAAAAACAAGAGTTTAGTATCTCTAATTATAACTTTGTAGTTTCTTGGCATGTGTTTTTTACTCATTCATATATTTTCTCTTGTATGATAACTTTTTAGCCCATTGCTCGATTTCAAGGCCAAACAACCGATGTTGAAATTGCAAGAAAAGAAATCAAGCACAAAAAGACAAAAATGGTGAGAAGCTCCACTTTATATGATCTCACATAGTAAAGTATTGTTGACCATTGGGAAGTTATAGGATATCTTAGTTTAATCTTCATTAGACAACAACGTTTTTGTATGTGTCTATTAAGGACGAGATATAAATATATGTAACATGCAGGGAATGAGTTTATACTTGAGGAGGACATCTTAAGTAGCCATCAATGTTATGCACTTAATAGAAAATCTGAAATTACATTTGCATTCTGTTTCCTTTACTCTTTCTTCATTTGAATTTATTGTGTCTTTGTTCTACGTAATGTTATACTCAAGGTCAAGTTTTATTAAAAGCATATTGGTAAAGGATATTGTTCATTGTGTTTGGTAATTACTAGATCTCGTTTGTGTTTCTGATTATCTCTGGGTGATTCGTTGATTGTTTTGTATTTGTTTGCCTTCTCATTGTTAATTCTGATGTTGATCAATTATAACATTTTTAAAACGAAATGGCTTAATGTGTGGACTGTATTGTGTATTTGATTTGAGTTGGTTTCGATTCAGACATGTTGAGTTTGATTATATCTCTAAGCCCTTTTGAATATGTTTGGAAATGTAGGACTGAGCTTTGCAGTTTCAGTGGCCACAAGATTTTCTCTGGTCGAGGTATAAGATTTATCCGATCTGACTCTGAGGTACTTTTTGTGTCTGTGTGTAAACTTGCTAAGAGTTTGTTGCTAAGTCTTTGTATTGATTCATAATCTTTGGTTCGTATGATTTCAACAGGTGTTTTTGTTCATTAACTCGAAATGCAAGAGGTACTTCCACAACATGTTGAAGCCTTCCAAGCTTTGCTAGACTGCCATGTACAGGAAGCAACACAAAAAGGTTTGAACTCTATTGTTTGGTTCTTGTTTTCTTTTTAGTTCTTGTTTTGGTCTTTGTGATAAGAACACTGATTTTTGAATTTTCATGTTTCCAGGATGCTGCTGCAGAGGCTGTGAAGAAGAGGAAACATGCATCGAAGAAGCCTTACTTGAGGTCAATCGTTGGTGCGACTTTGGAGGTTTTTAGAAGAAGCGAGCTGAGAAGTGTGAAGTTCGTGATGCAGCTAGAGAAGCTGCTCTACGGTTAAACTTTTTGTACTTTACATTAACCGTTTTCGTATAACTTATTCAGAACCGTATTTTGCTTAGTAAAGTCTACGTTTTATTTATGTAGAATACTGTATTCTGTAGAATACCAATCAGTATAATACAAAGTATATACTGTTTTGTATACCAAATAAATACTATTGCATATACAAAAAATGTCACAAACACATAGCAATTTGGTCACTCTTTTATGATACTTTAGTGACCAATTTGAGACTACAATTTTTCTTAAAGTAGTCATAAAAGGGTTACATATTTATGACACTACACAACGTCACAAATCAGTCACACATTAGTCACAACATTTGTGTCACAATTCCATCGGTAATTTGCGACACTGTCTTCAGTCTCTCTTACGTTACTAATTTGTGACGCATACATATCGTCTCAAGTCCGTCACAAATGTGCTACTCCTTAATCTGGTCACAAAAGTGTCGCAAATATGTGACGCATGTGTGACCAAACTAATTAGCGACGAAAAAATTGTCACTTTATTTTCGTCACGAAAGTGTCACAAATGATGCTTTTGTGACTTGTGACACAAATCGGAGTCACAAAAAGGTTGTTTTCTTATAGTGCGTGGAGATGATCTTCCGAGGAATTTTAAATCAATTTGGAAATTGGATGTGCCTCCAAAGATTAAGATTTTTTGGTGGAGAATCATTCATAATAGCCTTCCAGTTGTTGCGTCTTTGAATAGAAGAGGATGTCATGTGAATCCAATTTTTGTAAGGTGTGGACAACAGGAAGAAATAACCAATCACCTTCTGTTCCAATGTTGTTTTTCAAGAGAGGTTTGGGAATTGGCTCCAATACCATCAGAGATTACTAATCAGCTTAATGCTGATTCTCTGCTTCAGAATGTGATGATTGTGTTTACCAGTATAGAAGGCAGAGAGAAAAACTCACTTTTTGCGTTTGTTGCTTGGAGGATTTGGAAAATGCGAAATAAGCTTGTTTTTTCTAACAAGGAGATGTTTATTCCTCAGATAATTAATTAAGCTTTAGTGGATCATCAGAGATGGGAGGAGGCAAAAGCTTGGAATGAGGAGCATAAAGATCGCCTTGACAATGAGCAAACAAAGAGAGGTAAAGCTACAAATAATGATCTTTACGTCCCTAATCTGTGTACTGATTATAGATGCATAGTAGATGCTTCTTGGAAGTCTAGGAATGAGCATGTGGGAATTGCTTGGTCTCTTTATAGGAAGGATGGAATTCGAATATTACATGCTAAAGCATCAATTCCTCCATAAGAAGCTGGGGCATTGGCATTGCTAATGGGTGTAAAAGATATAGCTAGACTAAATTATGAGAATGTGTTGTTTGTGGGAGATTGTAGCAACCTGTTTAATAGCTTAACAAATTATTACAAAGCAGGTGGCAGGAGAGAAGAATTCCAAGAGATAGCAATAATAATTAAGGATATCATCCAGTGGCGGAGCCAGAACCGTTTCTCATAGGGTACAAAATATATATGAATCAAAATCGTTTACAAAAGCAAAAAAAAAAAAAAAATATAACAAAAAAGTCTACAAATGTACTTTACGTTCACCCATAGCTTGAAATCTTTTTACCACACTTTCATTTGTTACATCTTTCAATAACTTGTTCTCGCCAAAACAAACGAGACAATCACTTAGAAATTGATCACCAGTGTGATTCCGTAATACGGTCTTCACGTTCTTCAATCCTGAAAAATATCTCTCAACGGTTGCGGTCGCAACAGGCAAAATCAAAGTTTTTCTTTCTTCCATCATTCTACTAGCTCGCTTAGATTCTTCATCTTTTGTAACTACTTGATAAGCCTCATCAAGAGATGGAAGTGGATCACGTGATAGCAAAGACGATTTAACAGCACCAAACATAGTTACATCAAGCCCCATCAAAAATTGATGTAATTTGTCTTCTTCACGTTCTCGGGCAATCTCTTCCACAGTTTTGGCTCGTTGAAAACCAGCTAAGCTCGTCCAAAGTTTTGTTAACTTGCCGTAATAAGCTTCCACCGCCGTTCCTCGCTAAGAACAATTAGCAAGCTCCATTTTGAGCCTTTGAACCCGTTGACCCTTTTTGACAGAAAAATGTTTTTGTATATGCACCCATAAGTCATGAGCAATTTCATGATGAGGCAACGAACTGCTAAGATCCGGTGCAATCTTCAAGATCCTCCGAATCATTAGATGGTTGTGGAATACTTCCATTAGCAAAACCAAACTTCTTTCGAGCCCTCAAAGCCAAACGAAGATTCAAAGCCCATTCATCATAGTTTGTACCTTGAAGTTGAGGTTGAGAGATAACAGATCCAGGGTTATCTCCTGAAGAAAGATCGTATCGATCAATCCTTCGTCGAGTTTCAAGTCGTGTCTTTGGAAAAGACATAGGAGCCGAACTGTTTTTAGTTTGACTAGAATCGTCACCAGCCATTGAAACAATAGAAGAGTATTATGATAGAGAGATCGAAATACTAAGGTTAAATAATTGAAAGAGAGAAATAAAAAGAGAGAGATCGAGTCTTTGTGTTGAGTAACAAAGGTCGATAGTTTTTGGGAGGCCCAAGAATCGTAGAACCTAAAATTTTAGGTTAAGCTCTGATACCATGTCAAGAAACTAGGTTGTGAAGGCTTAGCCTTATATACACAAGTAGAAACCTAATTACAATTTAAGTAAATAGCTAAACAATGCCTAAGCTATTGTTAATTACATATACGGTCCATATATCGGTATATCCTCAATACACAAGCAGCCCAATGGGGAGGAAATTTTCTAGGAAAGAGGGTAAGGGTGTGGTTATGGCTCTTTAGGTGTGTGATTGTGAGAGGTGGTGGCTTTTTGACCCAAAGAAAGTTTAGGCTGAATCGCAAGTGGAACAAAAGTAGTACAAGTGTGTACGACGAAGTTGACAACAATTACAATTTTCATAATCTACATGTGAGAGAGAGGCATCATCGTCTGATACAAATGGAATGTTTCAAAAATTAATCATTAGTAAATATGAACCAAGTTCAAGTCAAGTGATTACTCAATACTACCAGCTGATTCGTCTTGGATTCGAGGTAATTAGTAACTCAGTGACCAAGGTAAATATGAAAAGAACTAACCGATCTATTTCGGTCTAAACCCGGTTGGTCTGCAAAATCCCTTTTTAAAGGGAACTAGTAATAACATGGCCTCTCTTAGTTGTTGTTCAAGCAACAGTCTTGGACGAATACACCTCACATTCATCGATGCAAGCGTCACATTATATTGTAAAGATTTTCGACATTCTCGAAGATAAACTTTTTCATATACCGCAAAAATATGCGGTAAACTCTAGTCACTAATGTCTAAGCTATAAGCTACTCCACACTTGCTCAAATTCAAATGAAGCTCTAGTTTCTATAAGAGACATTATCAACACATACCTGATTTCTATAAGGCTTTACAAAATCAGAAGTAAGCTCAACATATTTGCCTTTCATTATTCCAGCTGGACCGCCACGAAAACCAAACAAGCTACTTCCTTTTGCATATTCTTGCAAGTAATCTATCAAAAACAAAAACAAATTTTATAAAATCCTGAATTAAGGAAACAAAAATTTTCACAAAAGAACATTATTGTCTAACCAAATATTCCACAAATAACATTGTGTCCTCCAGGTGCTTGACCACCAGACAACACAACACCAATCTTAAGCTTTTGTTCCGCTGAAATCACATTAGATTGGTCAGGAACCAATAAAGCCGATGGTTGTCCATATAGATTTGGAAACAGTTTCGCAATCTCCTCTGTTACAACAACGACAACAACATCAAAATCAGATTGACCCAATATCCCAAAAAGCATAAAAATCAAATCTTTGTTCTAGATTCATCATCAAAATTGTCAAGAATCGAGCTTTAAGAAACATAATCCGGTTTAGTACTAGAAAACCGGGATTGGTTGACCTGAATTTCCGGCGGAGGAGCTCGGAGGACCGTCGATGATCTTAAAGGGGCTTTTAAGGATTGAAGGAAGAGGAAGCGAGTGGTCGATACGACTTGCTTGGACTTCGCTGTATACAGAAGTGACGCGACTACTCGCCGAGATTCCGGCGACGGTGTCGTCACCGGTCATATCGAAAGGTGATGCTATTTTGTGAGAGTTTTGGACTGACTCCGATATGTCAGAATAGTGTTGGAGTGTTGTGGATAAGATTTTCATAAAGTGGACAAAGCTTCCGAATATTCCTACAATATGCCAAAATTTGGAACATTTCTTGGTTTGTTTTTTGGGTTTAATCTCAAATTTATAAATTTTAAGAATTTCATTTGATTGGATTCTGTGAACTTTGAGGCTTTTCGAAATCTGAAATTCTTGTTTTATTGGTGCTGTGAAATTGATGAAATGTTGTTTTTCATAACTTTGTGTATGTGTTATATTTTGTTGAAAGGATCAGAGTTAAATTGTTTGGAACTTGTAACTTAATACTACTAATTGTCGTATTATTGTATGAAAACATTAGAACTTGAATTATAAATGTTTCATAAATGGTTTTTAAATCTAACAGCGAGGTATGAATCTCATTCTCTGGTAATGATCTTAAATTTCATGGAATCACGCAACATAATCTTAAGCAAAAATAGAGGCTATCTAATGGCATGGGAGATGTGGTAGATAATCATTTATAAACCCTAGCTAGAAAGTATGGACCATCATGGCAACATGTGGTTTAACGATCAGCTTAACAAGTTGGTAATGTACTTACTAAGCTATATTTAGATCACTACTAGTAATAATCAAGTTTTATATAGTTTTCCCGTTTTAAAGTTCACTTTTTAGTTTACAGGTTCATTAAAGTCCATAATCAAAATCAAAAATTCATATGGATATTGTCACATGACAAAATCCCAAAAAGGCTCAATTCTAAAACCAACAAAGTTATTCTATCCAGCTGTGTAACATCTTTCGGGGTTAATTTCCAGTTATTGTATACTCCTTTCTTAAGTACCACGAGATAACGTGTTCTCATTAAACTCCATGTAAGCTATATATGAAGTTATCTACCAAGACAAGAATATAAAATCCAGCTATATTGTCAAAATTTCTAAAATCTCAAAGCAAAAGAAAAAAAGAGGTATAAAAGCCAGCAAGATAAAAGCAGGTCTTGTCTCCAAGGCATCAACCATACGTTATCTCTAATGTAAAAGCCCTGGAAATAAAAACTGCATCATATAGGTTCTAGTGAAATCATTTATGGCACATAACAAGTTTAACTATTTAAAATCTGAAATGTCCTTTGAGAAAATGAAAAAAAAAAACCAAAGTGAAACTAGAGTTCACCAATAGCCATGTGTAACCCACACTTAGGTTCTAAATAAAAACTGCATCATATAGGTTCTAGTGAAATCATGGCACATAAAAAATAAAAATATTAACTTTTTAAAATGTGAAATGTCCTTTGAAAATGAAAAAACCAAAGTGAAACTAGAGTTCACTAAACAGCCATGTGTAACCCACATTTAGGTGCACTTGAATTTTTTGTTTTCATTTTTTCTAATTTGCTTTTTTTCTCAACCATGCTATTTGTTTTTTTTTAAACTCCAAAATTATGACTAAACTGGAGAAGCAAAGTTTATGAACGAATCATTAACACTTCATATTTCAACTATACGGACTACACAACTTATCTATGTCTATGTGTTTGAATTAAGAAAATTAGGGGAAAATATACTAAACGTGTTTGCTCGAATCTACTAGCATAGGTGGCGTTGTCATTTTTGCAAAACTTTAAATGTGGAAATTGAAAAAAGAAAAAAAAATGGGTCAAATACTCTATTGACAACAAAAATTTACTAAACTTTTTTATAAAAAAAGTTGAGCTTATCCAAAAGGTTTACAAACACTAGTAATACTAATGAATAGTGTGCCATCGTAATCAAGGCTAAACAATCCGTCTGAAAAAACTTGTCAAATCAATTCTGTACATAAGAATGCTTTTCTCATCTATTTTCAATTTGGTCAAATCAGGTAAATATTACAAATAGATCACATTTTCACAACCCAAAACTTTACAAAACGAAGTTTATATATCCATCTACAACTATAACAAAAATAAAGTAGTCCTGAAGATGGTCTACATCACATCATAACCCAAATTAATCACCCCTATACTTCCAAAACACACACAAATACATGCATTTAGCTCTCTTTTCTTCTTAGTTTTCTTTTCAAATATCCTCAATCATACCTAATCTTTTATATAATTCCTAACTTTTCATTTGTTTGTATGTCTTTTTCTGCCAAAATTTATATATTAATTAATTAATGCTTGTCATTGTTTATTCATTTGAAATCATAGTTATAAATTCCAAAATTTTAGTTTAAAATTCCAAAATTTTAGTTTAAAATCAACCTAAAATTCTCGGTAGTGAATGAAATCTCTATACCAAAATGTAGGAACACAAATTTTTTTTGGTTTTTAATTTAACTTACACAAAAATCGTAGATATTGCGATTAAAAAATTAGCCTTACACAAATATGAATAACGTTGAAGACCTGTTAAGCTTAAATCAAACTTAAAAGAATATCTTTTTATTAATTATTTAACTGAAAGACATAATCATGATGAACATGACCCACATTTTCAATTTTTACATAAAATTATTAAATTAGAACTCTTTTAATTTGCGTTTACAAACATCCTCACCCTCAAAACTCCTGTGACTCAAAACATTCAACATGAAAATCAAAAACAGAATACAAGAAGAAACAGAGAAACATAACAAAAAACTAGAACACCAAACAAAAGAACCAAGAATCTGCAGAGCTTTGTGTTGCAGCAACGACAGCAAAGCAAGACTCAGCATTTCTTCTTCTTCTTCTTCCTTGGTGGAATCAGAGAAACATTCTCAATTTTCCGACCAGCACGGTACGCTTTCTAGCCTAACACACTACATGGTTCAAGAGAAGCTAGAACAGATGATCAAAGAGACACAAGAAGCTACACAACAAGAAAAGATTAGACAACAAAAGATGAGAAGAAGAAAAAGAAGAGAGAGTAGCATCACTAGTACTAGATTCATTGTAATGATGGCGATGGAGAAATGTTCTTATGATCCAAGAGAAGATTTCAGAGATTCCATGGTTGAGATGATTGTAGCAAACAAGATCAAAGAAGCTGAGGAACTTAGAAGCCTCTTGGAGTACTATCTATCGATGAATCCTCGCGAGTATCGGTATGTAATTCTCGAGATCTTTTACGAGGTTTGTACTGATTTGTTCTTGTGTTCGTAACTCAAAGAGAACAAGAATCAGTTTGGTTCTTTCAAATGTTTGTGTAAGAGACTGATTCATAAAACCGAATTGAGGTGTAATTTCGGTTTAATTACATATCTATGCATATGTAAACATCATTTATCACAAGTTCATATAACTCTCTAACAAGTAAAGAAGCTATATAACAGTTACAACACTATATTAATACAAAGGCATATGATGGTGGTTTTATATATGTTTACTATGTGATTTGAGTAATGATGATTCAAGGGTTTAAGAGAGAGCTGCCTTCTTTGAAGAGCACAAAGACGCTTCCAGCATCGCCTCTCGAGATGCGAAGGTCTTTGTCGAGATAAGTCGTAAGAAGCCACGACTGCGATTTGTCTCCAGGCAAAGGGAACTTCAAAGGTGGTTGGCTTGAAATGGTTCTAGCCACTGAAGAAGCCGTGTCTTGGACGGATGCAAGTAACCCTTTAATCGGGTCTAGAATCTTGAGATCGATTGTCTGACCAAAAACCTCGACGGATTCCGGGATTTCAATCGAATCCGTTAGCTGAGGAGTCCCGATCACGCCTTGCTCGAACTTAATCTACAAACAAACAAACAAAAATCCCAAATTAGGTTAAGTAAATCGGCATTTGAGTATATTCCGGTTTTAAGTGATGATTAACCTGAACGCGTCTCGGACTTCGGATTTCGAACTTGGCATCGGTGCTAAAGGATGTTGTAGCGAGTGGGCCAGCGAACCGGACTGAGTTTTCGACGGTGAAGCCCTCCGAATCAACGGTTTGCGAGATCTCATCCACTTTAACCAACGGTTCGATTCTGCGTGAGAGCAATGGGAACAGTCCAACGAACGATGTGTAGCTGCACAAAGGTTCAAGTCAACAAACAAATCATTAAAGGATGCTTCACTATTTACACCAAACCACGTGAATACGAATTCAAATCGGAACTAATATCATTCCACCGGAAACCTAACAAACTTCCACCGGGAAAAAAAACAAAACGGAGGAAGGATTTTGTTCACTTACGCGAGAATCCATTTGCCATTGAGAAGAAACAGAGCATCGTTAGGAGCTGGGGTAGGATTCTTCGACTCGAGCTGAGTTATAAGCTCACTGATCTCACCTCTCGTCTCGGTCGATGCGTTTAAACCTCGATCTGTTCCGTAAAACGAATCCACTAACAATCTCTTTAATCGCTCCGTCTCTTCCACTGATTCGATTGCATCGTCTGCTGCTTTCTCCGCCACCGATGTAGATCCTCCTCCTCCTCCTATCTCCGCCGCATCTGGACCTCGTTCTTCACCACCGTCTATGGCTCGAAGTCTGAAATCCGGCCAATGAACGGAGATTCCGATTTCCGATCTCCGATTGGTTCGATTTGTAGGGAATAGAGTCGGAGATTTCGAGTGGGGTTTGGAGTTTGATGAAGAAGGAACTAGGGTTTTGCAGGGGAATTGGCTGAACAAATGTACCGTCGCCATTTTTGTGTGTTTGATTTTCTTCGAATGAAACAAACAAAAAACTCAAAGGAAGCTAGCGACGAATTAGGAAATTTCAAGTCGGTTTTTTATAATCGTTTTTTTTGCGTGGATAACAAATGACTTATATACCCTCCTCTCATTTAAGTGTTGATCATGCAAGACGAGGGATAGAATAGGTGTTTTCCAAGAAGAACAGAAAAGTACTGCTAAGATTTTGACACGTGGATGGTTAACGTGAACGGGTGAGAGTCGACATGGCCTCGTGTGAAGCGAGGATTATTTTCGGTTATTGATTTGAACCTATGGACATATTTTGATACGATTATAATTGTTTGATTATAAAAATATTTGTAATTTTTGTGCCATGTGTGTGTGGGGAGAGATATTTGTCTTGTTTATTTAAGAAACGCCATGCAAATGGTGTGATGGATTCAGACGATTCGGATGTGTACTAAGTACTAACTATGCTTTTTGGGACGTTTTTTGTGATCTTGGATCATCGGTTTTGTGGACGGTCGAGATTCGTTACAATGCTAAAATATCTACACAACTACATTACACAGCGTTTTGAATCGCAATCAATAACCCCGTTTGGCGCTCTGAGATTAATGGGCCTATATAGTGAGTTTGATGGGTATTTTACTAACCCAAAAAGGCCCATTCAATAATATTCCAATTTCCAATAGGGAGAGAAAAACATAAGACACTGTAATTAAATTTCGTATGTAAAACACTCGTGAATCTCTAGGCACAACCTCACTGAAGTCACGTGCAACTAAAATCCTACCTACCGTACGATTTACTTATTCAATAAATGTCGAGGATCTCGATGATCGGACGGTTACAGAGGGGACACAATCCTCGGTTAAGCCAAATCTCTCGAGAGCAAACTCTGCAAAAAGTGTGGCCACATGGGATAAACGCAGCTCCTTTCTTCCTTCCCATACACACGCAACACACCGAATCATTACCTCTATTGTTAACAGAACTCGACGCCGTTAATCTCTCCGTCTCATTCCCCGCCGTTTCTTCAAGCAATCTCATTAACGATACTCTTAACGGCGTTAAATTCCCAGTCTCAGTTGCCGTCTCCTCCGTTGGATCTTGACGGTAATGTCTCTCCGCCGCTAACGCCGTCGCGAGGTTCATACCCGGGTTGACATGGTCAGACCCGGAAACGAATCGGGTTTCGAATGTGTCTTCGTCTTCTTCTTCTTCTTCTCTTGCGCGAGTGTTGTCATTGGTTAATCGGAGACCCCACGTGGGCCCACAGCATCCGATTCGTTTGAATCCTAGCCGTTCTTTAAGAGTCCGTTTCCTTCTTCTGGTTCGATCGTGACCGTCCATTTGGATTTGGAGCAAATCCAGAAATGTCGTCGTCTCCGTTGTCCCGGACTGAGACTGACTAGTTTCGAGACCGAGTTGACTCATTGTCGAACTCAGTTTGCAGAAGGGAGAGAGAGAAGTTGAGAGAGAGAGAGAGAGAGAGTGAAGCGAGTGACTGTTACGGAATCACTTTCAGTCGCAGGGTTTTAAAAGCTTTTCAGTTTCTTCCAAATTACGATTCAATTCAATAGTATTATATATTTTGGCTGCATAGAATAGCGTAAATAAAAGTTTCGAATTTTCACTTGTATACAAAAAATTGTTCTACATGATAACATTTATAAAGTCAAGAGTTATTTATTATACATCCTCCGATCCGTTTTCTCATTCACAAAGCCTTACAATTTTTTTTTACGTACATTGAAAACAACATTGTTTTTATTGAATGATATAATAAGTATAAAGATGATTACTTTAAGGCATTCAACACATAATAAAGTTACACGTTTTGTTTTTCAGTAACCAATATTCAGTATACTACCTCTTAGAACATGAGAAGGTAAGTGGAGAATGCCTTAGATTAGAGATGTCAAAAAGCTCCATGAATCTCTGATCTGAGATTCTAGCTTTCGAAGCTGCAAATCTTTGGTACTCGTCGAATATGGACGACAAGCACCATCTCTGTATTTTCCTCACACATCCCACAAGACATCCTGTCCGATGCTGCAACCGAAGAATAAGATATTAGCATTCTTTTGATTTAAAAGAAAAGACCGTGACTCGGGTTTTTTTAGAGGAAGAGAGATTTCAATTTACCTTCCCACTTTTGCAATGAATCAAGACGGGATGATTCTCCGTATCTAGTAGAAAAAAAGGCAAGAAGAACTCAGGATTAGATGGTTTTGATGATCAAACATTTTAAGAGGTTTTAAAGAGACAAGAGAGGTGTACCTAGAAGTACTTGTAACGCTTCTCGAATTACCTCGTCCGGGATATTAACAAAGGGTTCCTGAAAACAGAGAGAATCATCGAATTATCGGTATACACAAGCTTCCATAACATACGAAACAGCCTAGAAGAAGCATATGAATGGATGAGGCCAGGCAAATTAAATGATGAAACATTATGATCCATTCTTATGAAACTTAAAGGTCGAAAAGATTTAACATGAAGGAAAGACTAATCATTCCATCACTATAAGAGATCTTGGTGCTATGAACTTGAACCAACACTATAAACATCACACTACGCAACTAAGAACAGGCGATTCGAAACTTCAATAAGCATTTGCTTCAATCCAACATAGATGCAAAGCAAAGAGAGCTAAAAAACACTAATGAATAAGATTTTCAAGATCATCAATACACTCACCTTGCATCTTTCAATTCCAAATTGAAACACTTGAATCCCATTTGATTTTGCAAATTCTCTATTCACCTCTGGATATGGCTCCGGGCACAAATATCTACACCAATAGTCCAACAAAAATCAAGAGATTCAAGACAAACACAGGGAAATTCTTCTTGCCAAGTTCACATATCTCAAAACTTGTGAGATCCAATCTCTAATGCAATTTTCTAAGGAATACGATAGAATCAAATCGAAGCTAGCCTAATCAAGCAACAAAATATGAGGATCGAGCGAATGAAATGAGAAGAAATTACATGATGGATCGGAGTCGCAAAGACTGAAGAAAGCTGAAACTGACCGGTTCAGGAAAACCTGAACGGAATATTCCATTATCCACCATAGAGAAATTCAGAGGCGGCACGAAAAGCTCACCGCCTCTATCTTTTTCGCTATCGATCGACGTCGGAGGTGGATTCTCCGATTGTGGTACGGTGTACACATCGCCGTCGTAACTCTCCAACGTCATGACGGGAATTTAGCGCGAAAAAACGGAAATGAAGAGAGAGAGCTTCGATTGAAATTTTCAGAAAGTGGGTTTAGAGATTCATAAGGAAGATTGGATTCTTGGAGAATGTTCAAAAGGAATCACGAGAGGAATATTCTTCATGATTCCTTTTGTTTGTTGATACGAATTACGAAAAGTCAAGATTAATTTGTGGTAAGATTGAGAAGGGTCAGATTAAGTAAACTAGGTAACAAATTAGGTCCTTCGTTAACTCTGTTTAGTGAATTAATCGCCTTCGGAAAAAAAATACTCGGATCATATGCTAAAAACATTATTTTTTAGGTCCTTTCAATTAATTCTATTTTAAGCATATGATTTGTTACTTTAAAGTTTTAACGAAAGGGAGAATCATATTATTTGGATTATATAATAAGATATGACAAAAATATTGATACTTTGTAACTAAAAATATATGCTTTTATCAGGAGGAAACAATCTTTAGTAAAATTCTAAAAGACAAAAAATAAAAAAAAAAAAGGAAAAAAAAAATCTATAGTAATTACATGTTTGGGAAAATCATACAACATTAACCGCCTCATGTTATGGGCTTGCTCATTGCGACTGCTTCTTTTGGTTCATAGATTAATTTAATCCTGCACAAAAATCATTTTGGAAATTAGAAAACTGAAATTCTAAATTAAAAATTTTCTTTTTCAAAACAGCTAAAAATAATACGAATCAAAATATTGATCAGAGACTCAAGTTGCATATAACGATTACTTAATAAAACGTTGAAATGATTGGTTTAACTATAAAGAGTTATAAATATCTAAGAATACCTTTCACAAGAAATTTTGGGATCAAAAGGCACAACAACCATTGTAATTTGACATTGTTCAGACAAGCCTTTAAAGTTCTTTGTATGAAACCGATCCTAAATCTTCATGAAAACACTTGCAAATGAATTGTCGAGTCTTTATAGTCTGTGCGAATTTGTTTGTTTTGAGTAAAGCCTTGCAACAAGCACTTGTTGGCTTATTGACCGGAGACCATGCTGTAAACATGGTTTCACCGATTCTTTCGCTTTCTCGCAAGGCATGCTATGCACCATTTTTTTTATTGAGAATGCAGGATATACCGACTATTAGAACGATATAGAAGATAAAAAATGATTTGCTCATGTTTTTTTTGTTGATTGTGATTATAATTTTTAATTGTGTGATTGTTTGGTTCATGATATGAAGGTATTTATAAGAAATGTACATGCTCTATGCTAGATTGTTAAAGCATGATTATTGATAGGTTTTAGAGGGATGTTAGTGGGTTTAAATAAATATAATAATATGCGGGTTCCATTTTCGGGTTGTTAAAAACTTAACAACAAAAGCTAATTTTAGCACTTATAACACTTCATTTTGGTGTTCTAATTTTTACTCTACACAATATATTATTAAAAAATTACTTAACTCCCCAAATTAATATCCACCTATAATAATGCTCTTAGTCAAACAAAAATATAATTAATGTAGCTTTTTTTAGTAATAATCAAGGTGACTTTTATTTGATAGGATATCATCAAAGATGCTAATACTTGGATTAAGACAAAGACAAAAATATAAAGCAAAAAGGCTATTAATATACCAATGCAATTAATGGGTAAAAAATATGAAGATGTACATATAATGAGTCAATCATTTTTTACTAATTTATTAAATATACTCTTAATTTTTTTAACTATACTCTTAAATTTTAAGAGAACCAAAAGAAACTATTACTAATAAAAAGAGTTATGAAGAGATCTGAAAAATTCTAGAACATTATATATATATATAATATATTATATATATATTAACATTGAGTTACACAATTTATGTGTTTAACAAAAGCAAATATATACAATCATTGTTTTTTTTTTGGTTTTATAATGTCTCAAATCTAAATTTAACATTTCCATTTTTTGCTTATTTAGTTTGCGCTTTTTTTTTGCGTTTTTTAATTAATTTACAATAATTATTATGTATTGATGTCATTAAATTCATCTCAATAAATTATCATAAAATTATTATTACGAAGATAACCGCATTCCTGAAGTTCTTCATTTTTACCCGGTCCTCAACCTGGCTTTCCAAGAACAACATAATGCTTTCGATATAAATACAGCAAATCACCTCTCCCATTCTTATGAGTTTCTTCATCAAACAAACTTTTCCGGTCCTAGTAGCATACCACGAATCCGATTGTAGATCTTAAGAACCTCCCCATATTTTGTACAACACATAAGGGCATGTTTATTGAAGACACTGTCCAAAATATCTAAATTTTTTTTAGAATTAAATATATTAAATTTTAGGAATTTTGAGTGTCTAAAACCATAAAAAGGATCCAATATTATATATTTTTCAGGTTTTAGACACTTAAAATTCCTAAAATTTAATATATTTAATTCTAAAAAGTTTTTAGACACTTTTAAGAGAGTCTCCAATAATCTTAAGAAGACACAAATTTTGAGGAGACTAGTAGTGCATTTGCAGTTGAGGAGAATGATTAGACCTTTACTTGGCAAGAGTAAAGTGAGTCGAGCATGATTTACCGTCTTCAAGTTAGAGCGCCACACATTTTTTCACAAACATATACTACTGTTTCACCTCTCACAATAAATGCATGATACTCGCTTTGAAATGTGAATATGACCATACAGTTGTCATGTCCTGCTGCCACTAAATTCTTGTTAGGATGTGTTGGAACCAATTTTATACAATTTTAAATGGGCTTAGTATAAGACATTTGTGTATGAAAAATGAGTTTAAAATATGAAGATAAAATGAGACAAAACCTTTGGGCTAAGAGATAAAAGCCTCATGTGTTGGTTTAATGGATGCACACTTAATTTTGTCCCACATCCAAAGTTGGAAATGTGAAGATGCACACTCATTTGTGTATGAAAAATGAGTTTAAAATGTGAAGATGAAATGAGACAAAGCCTTTGGGCTAAGAGGTAAATGCCTCTTGTGTTGGTTTAATGGATGCACACTTAATATTGTCCCACATCCAAAGTTGGAAACATTTTGGTGTTGTATAAATAAGGCTAAGCATGTGTAAATGTTCAAATAAGTCAAGAACACATATGTACCATAAAGGAACCTAGGGAGTCCCACGCGCGCACCACCGAACCGAGCAAGCTCGGGTTTGGGTTTGGGTTTGGGTTTTGTCAATTGGACCGTAGTTCCTTTAAAGACTATTCTTTTTGGAGAAAATTTTATTAAAAGTTTCATCCAAACAATCGCAACTCTTAGGTTCTGGTGACCGAATAGTCACGAGTCAAATTCATTGTCTTAGTTCATGTTCACCGAACGGGTGCTTCTGAAACGCAACCTTTCGGTTCTTTAAAACCACCGCGACTTCATCTTCTTTGGGTAATCCTTTCTCTGCGAATTTTTTCCTCCGCGAAAATTTCCAATCCTCCACAAAGTAAGTCTCGAGAGTATTCATAGAAAATCTGTTCGTCAGATTCGATTTTGAGTGTTTGCGAAATCGTTTTCATTATCGGTTTTATCCTGGGATTCGTAATCGTATCAAACCGTCTCACTACGGGCAATTTTTCGAATTAAGGAAAGAGAGTAATCTCGACTCTGTATTCGTTCTTTGAGAATTTCTTCTCCTTCTTAATCAGAATTCTCAATTCCGTTTTCGCGGTTCCTACAATCTTAATTCGAAAAATCTGTTCTTCGCTTATCGCTTAGTCGGATTGAGATTCTGCCAATTTTCGTTCACGATTCGTTTAACGTTTCCGCGAAAATTTTTTTTTCAAAAATTTCTTTTTTTTCCATCCAAAAATCAGTAACGAAGTTTGCGATTAATTTTTTAAATTTTTCCGCGAAACGTTTCTGATAAATTTCAAGGATTTGAGACTATTTTTTTAAATTTTCCGCGAATCGGTTTTCCTTATACAAACATTTTGTAACGTTATCATTTCTGTTTCCGTAAACGTTTTCTATAAGAAAGTTTGCGAAACATTTATCATATTCTGATATCATTTTGTTTTCTGTTAACAGAAAATGGCAATCGATGATGTTGATGTCGATATGACTGGGAACAAGTCATCTGATAGACAGACTGAAACGCCTGTGGACTCGGTGGCCCGAGATCTGTTCGGAGTTCATCTCCAGAAGAGTGTTCCACAAGACAACTATCAGATGATGTCTCAATTACCCGCAACCATGGCGCACGGGCTAATGCCGAAAAAGTTTGATGGCAAAGGTTTTATAAAATGGCAAACAAGATGCTCTTCTACATGAGTAACTTAAACTGCGAGAAGTTTCCGAAGGAGGATCCACCGATCGTTCCATTCGGAAACAAGGATGCTCATCTTCTCGCTGCTGTTGGTGCATGGAAACATGCAGACTTTGTGTGTCAAGGCTGGATCTTAGGCCGCCTCATTGATCCACTGTATCAAGTATACAGTTAGGAAGCACAAACCTCTAAGGAACTCTGGATGGCCTTGGAGAAGAAGTACAAGTCTGACGATGTTGGTTGTCAGAAATTTGCTGTTGCGAAGTTTCTAGACTTCAAAATGGTCGACTCCAAGCCCATCATGGAACAAGTCGATGCATTGAGTTTGATGTGCCATGAGATAGCGGGCGAGGAGATGCAAATCAGTGAGATCTTCACTGTCAATTGTTTCATTGAGAAACTTCCCCCGAGTTGGCTGAGCTTCAAGAACTTCATATGTCACTCTCTGATGTCATTACAAGGCTTCAAATAGAAGACAGGAACCGTGCTAATTTCTCTCCTCCAGAGGAACACAATGTCAATGTGGTTGAACACAAGGGGAAGGGTAAAGGGAATCGGACATTTCCACAAAAGTTTCTCAAACCGGCATCCTCAACGAACTTCAAGAAGGTTTCAAAACCAGGATAAAAGTTCAAAGGAAAGTGCCACAAGTGTGGCAAGATAGGCCCCAAATCTGATGTATGCAGGAGCCAACCCAAGGGTAACAAAAAGGCTGAAGTTAACCTCACTGAAGAGGATATGTGCGTTGTCGTCAATGAAATAAACATGGTCGATGATAACCCAATGGAATGGTGGTATGACACAGGTGCAACCACCCACATCTGCACTGATAAGTCCATATTCACCACTTATCAGAAGTTCAAATCGGAGGAGCAGGTGTTCATGGGAAACACGGCTTCATCGAAGATTGAAGGTCGCGGCAAAGTGGTTCTGAAGCTGACTTCAGGACGTGAACTCACACTCAACAATGTGAAACATATGCCGGACATGAGGAAAAATTTGGTTTCAGGAACTCTCTTGAGCAAGACAGGATTCAGAGTCACCTTCGAAGCTGATAAATTGGTACTTAGGAAGAATGGGATGTATTTGGGAAATGGTTATGAGAAAGGAGGACTAGTCAAGTTGTGTGTTTCGACAGTCCTTCGTAGTGATAAGATTAATAACGCTAATGTTGTAATTTCTGACAATTCATTTAATAATAATTATGTTGCTTATTTGGTTGAGTCTTTTAATATTTGGCATAAACGTTTAGGACATGTCAACTATAAATCTATGCAAAGATTAATGAATTTGAACCTAATTCCGAAATGCAAAGTAAACAAGAATAAATGTGAAGTGTGCGTACAGGCCAAACTCACAAAAACTCCTTCTCCCCAAGTTCAAAGAACTACTGAACCTCTTAGTTTAATTCACACATATTTATGCGATCTAAAATTTATACAAACTAGAGGCGGTAAAAAGTATTTTGTGACATTTATCGATGATAATACAAAATATTGTTATGTATACTTGTTACGTAGCAAATATGAAGCCTTATCAAAATTCAAAGAGTATAAACTTGAAGTTAAAAACCAACTAGGTAAAACTATGAAAGTAGTTCGAAGTGATAGAGGAGGTGAGTATGATGGTCCGTTAAATGACTTCTGTCAACAACATGGCATCATAGATCAAACCACAACCCCCAATTCCCCTGAATCTAACGGAGTTGTGGAACGGAAAAATCGAACTCTCAAAGAGATGATGAATGCTATGTTGCAGGAATCTGGGTTACCCCAGTCAATGTGGGGGGAAGCTTTGCTTACTACGAACTATATTCTCAACAAAATACCACATAAAGTTACTGGCAAAACGCCATATGAACTTTGGAAAGGTGTTTTACCTTTGTACAAATACCTCAAAGTGTGGGGGTGCCTTGCTAAAGTCGCAGTACCAACACCGAAAAAGGTCACAATTGGACCTAAAACAGTGGACTGTATTTTCATAGGTTATGCACACAATAGTAGTGCTTATCGGTTTCTGGTTCATAAATCAGACATACCCGATATTCATGTGAATACAGTAATGGAATCACGAAATGCGTCTTTATTTGAACATATTTTCCCTTGTAAAGAAAAACAAGGTCAAAAGAGGACCCTTGAACAACGGGAAACAAGCTTCTCAACAAATGAGGCAAGCACTTCCAGAACCTCAATACATGATGTGGAAGACGTAGAAGATGAACCTCGACGCACAAAAGAGCTCGTAAGGAAAAATCTATTGGTGATGATTTCATGGTGGTGTTTCTCACAGAGAACGCACCACAAACTTACTCAGAAGCCATGTCTACACCAGAAGCAGCCTATTGGAAGGAAGCTGTTAATAGTGAGATTGATTCTGTATTGCAACATCATACATATGAGATTACCGATCTACCCGAAGGGTCTAAAGCACTAGGAAGTAAATGGATTTTCACAACAAAAATGAAAAATGATGGTTCTATGGATAAGTATAAGGCTAGGCTTGTGGCTCAAGGATTCCGACAAAAAGAAGGTCTGGATTACTTTGACACATATTCTCCGGTGACGTGAATAACCTCCATCAGACTTTTGGTTAGTATCGCGGCATTAAGAGGCCTAGAAATACATCAGATGGATGTAAAAACCGCTTTTCTACATGGAGATTTAGAAGAAGAGATCTATATGAAACAACCTGAAGGATTTGTTGTCCCCGGACAAGAACACAAAGTTTGTAAACTTGTCAAGTCATTGTACGGACTGAAACAAGCTCCAAAACAATGGCATGAAAAATTTGATAATGTGATGATGTCAAATGGTTTCAGCATTAACGAATGTGATAAATGCATATACATCAAATGTACCCCTCACGAATATGTTTTGTTGTGTTTGTATGTTGATGACATGCTCATTATTGGCAACACTAATGACATGATTAATCAAACAAAGAACTTACTTCGTAGTAACTTTGAAATGAAAGACATGGGATTGGCATATGTCATTCTCGGTATTAAGATTCACCGACATGCTGGAGGAATTATCTTGTCACAATCACATTATGCACAAAAGATACTTGATAGATTCAAAAACTATTCAAGTGGGACTGCAAAAACTCCAGTTGATCTTCATATTCATTTGACTAAAAACTCAGGTGATGCAATTTTTCAGGTTGAATATGCACGAGTCATCGGAAGTCTGATGTACTTGACAAATTGTACTAGACCCGACTTAGCACATGCAGTAAATATACTAAGTCGTTATACTAGTAATCCAGGACATAAACATTGGAACGCAATAACTAGAGTATTGAATTACCTACGTTATACCAAAAATTATGGACTACACTATGGTAAAGAACCAGCAGTTTTGGAAGGATACAGTGACGCGAACTGGATTGTGGATTCCAAAGACTCAAAATCCACAAGTGGATATGTCTTTACACTTGGAGGTGCAGCAGTGTCCTGGAAGTCTTCCAAACAAACCGTGATCGCCACATAGACCATGGAATCTGAGTTGCTCGCTCTAGACAAAACTACTCAAGAAGTAGAGTGGCTTCGGAATTTTTTGGAAGATATCCCTATGTGGGAGAAACCAGTGCCAGCTTTAAGTGTACACTGCGATAGCCAATTGGCTATCTCTCGGGCACTGAATAATCATTATAATGGCAAGTCTCGTCACATACGACGACGACATAAAACCATTAGAAACTTGATCTCCACCGGAGTACTCATGATAGATTATATCAAATCTGCTGATAACCTAGCTGATCCATTCACTAAAGGTTTCGCAAGAGATCAAGTAGTCAAATCATCAAGAGGAATGGGTTTACAAGCCTATGAATAAAGTTGAAGTTTGATGGACACTCCACCTACATGACTGGAGATCCCAAGAAATAGGTTCAAAGGGACAACAAATTCAAACCTAAACTAAAAGAACACTGTGAGATTAATATCTCTACCCAGTTCCTAGGATGACAAACAGTGTTACATCGATATGGAAAGAGGATAAGCTTTGGCTTTTAATGATTCTTTAGCCTTAGAATAGATAGTATTTCAGAATACTTCTAATGATAAGCTAATGCAGATCACCTAGTGAGTGTGTAATGGGGCCGTTTCTAGAAGAATGAAGGAAAGACTATATTCTCCAAGTTCACTCATGAAAACCAGGCAAGTTCAAAGCCAAAATGAACACAATAGAGAACAAGGTTCTATGAGAAAATGAGCTGTGTTATAGTTGTTGTCTAGGTTTACATCAAAATCCGGGTAGTTCAAGGCATCATGTCCACCTCCTGGCCAAGTAAATCCGACAGCTACTAACTACGAGTGGTTCAAAGGTGAAAAATTGCTACCAACTCAGATACAATAATTTTTCGTTATACTCTCGAAAGTCCGTCTGTATGTCTAGTCAATTAGGTTAATTTAATCAGTAAAGTCTTAGAGTTTATCGAGTCGTCATATGTTTAGAGGTCATTTCTATTCATGTGGGGGATTGTTGGAACCAATTTTATACAATTTTAAATGGGCTTAGTATAAGACATTTGTGTATGAAAAATGGGTTTAAAATGTGAAGATGAAATGAGACAAAGCCTTTGGGCTAAGAGGTAAAAGCCTCTTGTGTTGGTTTAATGGATGCACACTTAATTTTGTCCCACATCCAAAGTTGGAAACATTTTGGTGTTGTATAAATAAGGCTAAGCATGTGTAAATGTTCAAATAAGTTAAGAACACATATGTACCATGAAGGAACCTAGGGAGTCCGACGCGTGCACCACCGAGCCGAGCCGAGCCGGGCTCGGGTTTGGGTTTGGGTTCGGTCAATTGGATCGTAGGTCCATTAAAGACTATTCTTTTTGGAGAAAATTTTATTAAAAGTTTCATCCAAACAATCGCAACTCTTAGGTTCTGGTGACCGAACAGTCACAAGTCAAATTCGTTGTCTTGGTTCATGTTCACCGAACGGGTGCTTCTGAAACGCAACCTTTCGGTTCTTTAAAACCAGCGTGCCTTCATCTTCTTCGGGTAATCCTTTCTCTGCGAATTTTTTCCTCTGCGAAAATCTTCGATCCTCCACAAAGTAAGTCTCGAGAGTATTCATAGAAAATCTGTTCGTCAGATTCGATTTTGAGTGTTTGCGAAATCGTTTTCATTATCGGTTTTATCATGGGATTCGTAATCGTATCAAACCGTCTCACTACGAGCGATTTTTCGAATTAAGAAAAAAGAGTAATCTCGACTCCGTATTCGTTCTTCGAGAATTTCTTCTCCTTCTTAATCAGAATTCTCAATTTCGTTTTCGCGGTTCCTACAGGATGCTCAGCGAGACTTCAAAATTTGTCACCATCATTTTGACGAGGATAAATATCTACTTCAAATTGAGGGTAATTGCTCCAGACCTTGACGTAGTTCTCGTATGACTAATGTTGAAGTTGATACTTTAGTTAAACCGACTTGTGTTGTTAAACCATTTCCCCATTTTGGATAGTTAAATCTAAAATCAATCGGTTTGTTAAAAAAAATATAGGACATGTGCAAATGTCCTATTCTCCGGTTTCAGTTCAATACTGGGAAAAATGGAAATGAGGTTACGTGTTTTATTTTGTTTTGTCTATAGCGAAATGAAATGAAATGCCAACACACAAAGCTAGATTCCTTAAATACCATAATAAATCAATCATCATATTAACCATTTTTCTGACGCTATGTGGCTCATCTACAGTAAACAATACGACTTTCCACATTACTTTTATAATTGTCGTCTAACTTAAATGAATGACACATGGTGCATATAGTCAAATGGAAAAGACATACAAACCTATAAATCCAAATATCCTAATTTTCGTGATTCGATTAATACAAAGTCCAAAACTCTTCAAATTATCTAAAAAAAAATCCGAAATTACCCTTTCCAATGGAAGAATCATCATCATCGAAGCTCCGATCTCGGGAATTCGACCCGATCCATAAACCACCGGAGTCACCGGCGACCAAATTCTCGTTCCCAAGACTCTTTCTCTGGTTCGATCAATCGAATCGCGTTAAAACTCTGCTTTCGTGGTCAGTCTTCTTCCTCCTCGCCGTAATCGTACCAATGATCTCTCACTTCGTACTGATCTGCTCCGATTGCGATTTCAAACACCCCCGTCCGTACGACGGTTTAGTGCAACTATCGTTATCGATCTTCGCCGGAATCTCGTTCGTTAGTCTCTCGGATTGGTCGAAAAAGTACGGTATTCGAAAATTTCTCTTCCTCGATAAGCTTAAAGACGTCAGTGACAAAGTTAGACCCGGATACGAAGCTGAAATCCAGGTAAACTCATGACACTGCTAATTTTAGTGTTTAATCAAATCCGATTTCGTGATTAGAGATTTGAAATTGGCCATTTTTTAGGATTAAATTGGTAATTAGTCAATTGAGCTCTTTTGGCTTAGTAGTTTTGTGTTTTTACAACAATGCGGTAAATTCGTAATCTTTAATATCCGCTTCGATTCGTTATCCATTTCGAATTTTCATGTAAGACGGGAAATTTGGATAACCGTTAATCGGCAAAACAAAGTAAATACTAAAAATCAACATCCGCTAAGGATGAAAATTTTATGTATGCTACAATTTTAAAAGCTGTAAGAAGAAAAGTTTAAAATGATTTTTGCATGAATATTACCGTTTCTATTGATAATTTATTTAAAAGTTATTATTTTAGCGGAGCGGATCGAATAACTGATAGAATACCCAAATATTTATGAATTTTCGGACATTCGGTTATTTGGAGATATCCGTATATCCGTATACCGAATATCCGGAGATACAAACATAAATATGTAAATCCGGACGAAGTGGAACGGATCACGGATAGGAAAAAAATTAGGACACCCACCTCTAATGTAAACTATCTTTTGGTTCACCTACTTTGATGTCACTACTCTGTTTCTTGTTACAGAGATCAATGAAGCTACTAGCTATCTTCGTCTTCCCATCGCTAACGCTTCAAGCCATCTATCGAATCTGGTGGTACGCATCTGGCTCTAACCAAATCCCTTACATTATCAACCCAATACTAAGCCATACCTTAGCCTGCACACTCCAACTCTCCTCTTGGCTCTACCGTACATCGCTCTTCATCATCGCTTGTATCTTCTACCAAATCATTTGCCATCTCCAGATACTCCGTCTCGATGAATTCGCCCGTTGCTTCTCCTCTGAGATCACCGATTTTAGCTCCACACTCGCCGAACATCTCAAAATCCGGCGTGAACTGAAAATTGTTAGTCACCGTTTCAGACGGTTCATTCTATCGTCGTTGATTTTCGTCACTGCCACTCAGTTCGCGGCTTTGCTTACCACAATGAGAGCTAGTGTTCCCTTTAACATATATGAAGTTGGCGAGCTCGCGGTAATAATTTCTCTTTCGCTTTTATAATCGAGACGCGAAATGTTCTTGTCTGAAAAGCTCTGTGTTTTATTTTTACAGTTATGCTCTATAAGTTTGGTGTCAGGGCTTTTCATATGTTTGAAAAGTGCAACACAAATGACTCACAAAGCTCAATCTGTAACGAGCATCGCGACTAAGTGGAACGTTTGCGCTACTTTAGACACTTTCGATGATCTTAATGACGGGGAGATTCCTAAATTTCCAACGTCTAGACAACATTTTAAGATTTTATCGCGTCGTCGTAATGTTATTCAATCATCTGATGATGATGAAGAATGTGAAGGAGATAGTGATCTTGACAATACCGTGATACATCCAATTTATGCGCGCGCCATTTCTTTCGAGAAACGTCAAGCTCTAGGTAACGAAACCTTTATTTAGATAATGTTGGGAAGAATTCTTCCTCGCCGATTAACTAATTCGGTTTTCTTCTTGTGTATATAGTGACCTATCTAGAGAACAACAAAGCCGGAATAACTGTTTATGGATTCTTGGTAGACAAAACATGGCTACGTATGATCTTCAGTTTCGAGCTTGCGCTTATTCTGTGGCTGCTCAAAAGAATTGGTACAAAATATGTTTGTGCTAATTATCCATATTCTCATTTCATCACTTCTTCTTGTTTAAGGCATAAGCATAAAATTTCTCTTCATATTTTTTGGTTTTTGGCAGTGAACATAACATGAAAACGAAATCAGTGTCTTGGTTTCTCTCATCACAACAGGACAAGATTAGTTGCAGAGATGATCTTTCCACAATGGCGATATGAATTTTTTTGTAAATCGTCTATAGAGTAATGTATGTATGTAAATCATCAATGTTTGATCCTTTTAAGATTGATGTATGTATCCAGCTCATGTTTATTGTTGTGTAAATTTGATATTGAAAGAAACCATGAAACAAAACAAAACTAAAAAATTTGATTGAATATTATTTGTTAATATTGTCTCTTTAATATCTTTTTGGTATATATAAAGGTAGAATATAGTCAAGAATAAAAATAGTGATTAGCCCATCTTTACTTAGGTAATTTGTGATTATTCGTTGAATGATGTGAAGTTAAGAGTGATTTTTTGTTTTTGTTTTGAGAGATTAGATAAGAGTGATTTGCAACAATAACCAAAAAAATTTAAGAATTACCAATCTAACCAAAATAAGCTTACATGGCTTAACCAAAATTTGCCCATTGGCTAGATTTTTTTCTGTTATTAAGCAAATTTTCCCTTTGCCAATTTCTCTTTATTTATTAATTATTATTTGTTGATGATTTGAAACTATTAAAAAGTCAGTCTGTAATGGTCTGTATATGTGAGTGTTATGCATTACACTTAGCGATAAAAACTGATATATCATGATTTTTACCCAGTTTAAACCATGATATAAATACATGTTTTAGAGTCTTTTGGTGTTTTTGGTATTGTTTTAGAGTCTTTATAGGTACATGGACGAGTCTTTGCGAAAGGAAGTGCCGAAAAGTTGAAGTCGGATTGGAAATCCAGAGTTGGTGTCGATCGACACCATGTTCGATCAAAGAAAAAGGCCAAATCCGAAGAAGTTCGTTCGAAGCCCAAAAGTCCCAGATGTTTACTTTTATGTTCTGGCCGACTTTGTACCCTTATATATACGTTTTTACAGCCATTGTTTAGGCTTACGCATTATTTTACTTAACTCTTAGAGATATCATTTAATAAAAAAATGTTTTCATCATTCGATATGTCTGAGTAGTTTTCTTTGTTAGGTTTAGGGTTATTCGAAAGTGTTTGATGAATTGCTAGATCTGATTTCTTGTTAGGATAATATCATTAGAATGTTCTTCATCTTGACTTGTGTTTATAGCTGATTTTAGCCTCGCGAACTGAAATCTGATCTAGGGTTAATTAATAGAAACAACAGTTTTATTGATTTGCCTGAACTAGTCTTTGATGAGCAAAATTCATTTTCGCAAAGAAATTTGGTTTAGGGTTTTGTGAACAATTGAACTTGAACTTTAAATGCTTGATTAAATTTATAGAACTCGCAAAGAAATTTGGTTTGCTAGGATTTAATCATAGATAACTTCTGCAACGAAAGTTGATTAGTTTTATATTTGTGTTCATGTTCAGGAACTGTGCTTTAATATTCCTAACTATCTTATCATATCTGCAATTCTGATTCACTGGAGATTTCCCTGTGCCTAGCGTTTTCCCTTAATTGTTTTACAACCGTTTTAATTGCCTGCTTACTTGCTTTCATCTAAATCTGCCTAGCTTAATCTGAGTTTATTAATCTATTGTGTTTATCTTGATTCCTTGTGAATTTCGATACCCTAAATACTGCATTGATCTCTTAATTTGAGAGAGTAGCTCTTAGGGTTAATTTGAGCCTATCAAATTTTGGCGCCGTTGCCGGGGAATCTAGACCATTAGGTTTTTATTATTAGGATTTTGTCTAGGCTTTTATTTTTATTTTTGCTTTGCTAGTTTCGTTTTCTTTTTGTTTTCTGTTTCATGTACATGCCTGATACTAGAAGCAATCAAGAGAAGGAGCTAGTTAACTACAATCTCGAGGAGTTAGCATGTTTGGAACGTGAGAACAGGAGAGCAGTCCGAGAAGAAAGGATGGCTGCTATACCACCCATCAATTTGACTCTGGGAGATGATGGAATTCTGCGTTGTCCGACAGGATTGAAGTATAATGCGCAAGGACAGAGGATCAACGACGACGGAACAGTGATCGTCGAGGAAAATTTGGCGATTCAGCCGCAAGGTGTCGCTCGACACCCACCGCCTGTCGAGCAACACGACGAGATGCAAGGTGACGATCGACACCACCCCCTGGGTGTCGATCGACGCCTCATCCAGAATCATCAAAACGTCTAGAGGAATGAGGTGAACGCTGCACGAGGAAGAACGCTAGCAGATTTTAACCGTCTAGAGCAATTCTATGCCAATAGAGCTGCGATTCGTTCACCTCCTTTTCAGAGGAACGACTTCGAGCTGAAGCCTGCATACTTCCCCTTAGTTGCTCAAGACCCGTTCTGCGGTCTACCTCATGACCCCATGGACCATATAGAACGATTCAAAGACTTGGCATCTGCTATCAAGGCCAATGAAGTTTCAGAAGACTACTTATTCTGCAAGCTTTTCCCATACTTTCTACATGGGGAAGCCAAGTATTGGCTCACGACGCTTCCACCAGGCTCACTTACAAATTGGATGGACACGAAGAATGCTTTCTTATGCAACTACTTCGATGATGCAAAGTCCAAGGATCTAAGAGCAAAGATTGCTACTTTCAAGCAGGGCGATACTAAGGCATTTAAGACTGCATGGTATAGATTCAAGAACTATCAGAGAGACTGTCCACACCATGGATTAAGTGAGGTGCAGCTGATTAACATCTTCTACAGAGGGATTGCGCTGCAATATGCTGTGACTTTGGATGCTGCGAGTAGTGGGAACTTCAACATAAACTTGCCAGAGACTGCCTTGAGACTTATAGAGAATCTTACCAACATCAACAGTGCTAAAGCCATGGATTTTGAGAGGAGCCAGTCAGGAAAGAATATCAGTGGTACTCAATTTGCTGAGGTTACCAAGAGGCTCGATTCTATGCACGATCTTCTAGCTGGAAAAAGACGGTTCAGTTCGCCAAGGAAGTCCAGACATTCGAGCCACAAGATGTGAACTATGTCAATAGTTCTAGATTTCAGAAGTTCAACAATCAGCAGGGATTTGGATCTTCCTATCAGAAACCGTTCTAGAACAATGGGTATACAAGGAACTACAGTTCATCTTCTTACCAGAAGCCTCCTCCTCCGTCCACGGATTCGAAGATGGAAGCTATGCTTGCGCAAATCCTAGAGGGACAGCAGAAGATGGAAGTTACTTCCAATGGGAAGTTGGACTCCGTCTACCAAGATCTTAATGGGAAATTCGATTCATTGAGCACTCATGTGAAGAAGCTGGACGTTCAGGTTGCTCAAACAACTAGTTCCATCAAGAGACAAGAGGGTTTTCTTCCTGTAAAGACTGATGCCAACCCCAGGAGCGCGTGCAATGCTGTATCGACTCGAGAAAACGACTATTTCGATGAATTTGAAGAAATTTTTGGGTCAGCAGAAACAGTGTCGATCGACACTACAGCTGAGCATCGATCGACACTTGAACCAAATCGCGAATCAGGAAATACAGAGCTGGTGTCGATCGACACCACGTCTGGTGTTGCTCGACACCAGCCCCAGACGTGTTCACAAATTGCAAAATCTCCTGTTCGAGCAGAGGAAAACGTCAACCAGCCTCTAGTTCCATTCCCCCCGAGCTAGGAGATCCAAGCAAGAGGTTGAAGAAGCTTTTTGCAAGCAGATGATTGACAAGGTCATGATTGAGATGCCTTTGGTCGATGCAGTAAAGCTTTCACCTGCGATAAGGAGATATGTCAAGAGAATGGTTGCAAATGGAGTTAGCCCCGAGGAAGGAGCATTGCTGACCCGAGATATCAGAGCTATTCTTCTGAACACAGTTCCAGTGCCTAAAAAGAAGAAGAAGGAGGTCGCGGTCTCATAAGAAGTTAGCGCGATGATTCAGAGCAGGATTCCTGTCAAGCTACCTGATCCGTGAAACTTTGTGCTAAATTGCTCCATTTCAACATGGCAGTTTCCTCACTCTTTTTGTGATTTGGGTTCGGGTATTAATTTGATGCCACTTTCTGTTGCTATTGATCTTGGGATAACTGATTTCAGGACAACAAAGATGTCTCTTCTCCCAGCCGATCGGTCCAGAAGATTTCCAAAAGGAATTCTAGAGGACGTTCCTATCAAGATTCAGGACTGCATCATTCCTGCAGACTTTGTAGTCTTGGAGTATGACGATGAGCCTGAAGATCCTTTGATCCTAGGAAGGTTATTCTTAGCTACTACTGGCGCTCAAATCGATGTGAGGAAAGGGAAGATCAAGCTTGATCTAGGCGATATTGTCATGGACTTTGACATGGAGAACACAAGGAGAAGATCAACCATTGATGGTCAAACTTTTTCTGTGGAAATTCTAGAGGATGAAGCTTCAATCCAGGAGCTAGAATCCGGTCCTTCATCTGTTGCTAAACAGATAGTTCCACAGCTCCCTGCCCACGATCCTCCCAAAGAAGAAAGGTATGCGTTTCCTGAACTTATTTCTCACTCTCTTGATTTAAATCATGATTTGGGACTTCAAAAAGCTGTTACGCGCTCATACAAGCAACGAGTTCCTCGAAAGCTTGGTCTTTCTGATAAATGTGCAGGGATTCCTAAGGAGCGTCAAAGGACCTCAAAGCCTTTCGCGAAGATGCGAATTCTCGTTCCACAAAAGCTAAAGGATAAAGGCGAGGTGGTCATCCAAGAGATGATCCAGAAACGCAGAAACTCTTTCCTGGAATCATTCCATGGAAGGGTGCAGATCCACCAGATATCTGATTCCTCAATACAGTCAAGCTAACAAACTGAAAACAAGCGCTTAGTATGAGGCAACCCACTGGTAAGTATTTATTTTCATTTTTAAATTCATTTTATTACTAATTTTCGTTTGAGTTTTAAGTGATTCAGCTATTCATCATCAAAAAAAAAAAACAAAAAAAAAATTGCGGATGAACAGTGGATTGATCTATCTGATCGATCGGACCAGAATCATGGGTGTCGATCGACACCCTCACCAGTGTCGAACGACACCACTCCCCAACAGGTAAAAATTTCATCCGTTTTCAATTTCATTCGTTTATTATCTATTTCTTTCACCTTCTTCAGGCTTAATAACACTGGGGACAGTGTTATTTAAGTCTGGGGGAGGTAGTTGCTGATGTTGTGTTTTATTTTGGTGTTTTTGAGTCAATTTTTATTTTTTTCGGGTCGAAACTCCCTTTTCCAACTTGCTTTGAACAACACTCAAGGACCATTACAAGGTGGGTAACTGAAAGGTGGGTAACTGAAAGTGGAGTGGTTTGACGAAGCGAGTTCAGATTTCTGGAGAACGCCAGAAAGGATGTCAAAGACCCCACCCTTAATCAACTTCAATCTTCTTGTCAAGGGGCTTGGCTAATCGCAGGACTTGATTCCTCTTTCAACACTTGAACGCGAGGACGGACCGCTCTGAAACTTCTTCCCAAATGATGATTACAACTGTTCCTAGACCAAAAAGAAGCGCAACGGACCCTGTTCTCATAAGGAACAACAATACTGAGCGCGGTCTAGTGAAATCATAGAGATGCCAAGGTATTAATAAAAAAAAAGTCTACAGAAAAGTGCAGCCCGAAAAAGTCCTTAAAATCAAATCAAAGGCATGCATCTCTATGGTAATCCTTAATTGGATTAACAGTTTCGGAGGGAAAAGAGAGGGTGAAACGCAGGAAAGTGTTACAGTAAGGGAAATAATCTAGAAGGTCCACCGATCGATATTCTCTTGATGAGACCGCACCTAAATAAATGATAAAGGGGTTTACGACTGAAAGTCTGAGATTCTCTAAGGGATTTGGATTCAACCTGAAGGACTACTTTATTTCTAGGGACACATCGAAGTATCATCATTGGCTTTGCAGGTATGTGGATATAGAAGGAGTGAGAACACTGTTTTGCTTAGGGACAAGCAAAAAGCTAAATATGGGGGAGTTGATATATCATGGTTTTTACCCATTTTAAGCCATGATATAAATACATGTTTTAGAGTCTTTTGGTGTTTTTGGTATTGTTTTAGAGTCTTTATAGGTACATGGACGATTGGAGCAGAAAAGATGTTTACTGGAGCTTTTGGAGCTTTGCGAAAGGAAGTGCCGAAAAGTTGAAGTCGGATTGGAAATCCAGAGTTGGTGTCGATCGACACCATGTTCGATCAAAGAAAAAGGCCAAATCTGAAGAAGTCCGTTCGAAGCCCAAAAGTCCTAGATGTTTACTTTTATGTTCTGGCCGACTTTGTACCCTTATATATACGTTTTTACAGCCATTGTTTAGGCTTACGTTTTATTTTACTTAACTTTTAGAGATATCTTTTAATAAAAAAATGTTTTCATCATTCGATATGTCTGAGTAGTTTTCTTTGTTAGGTTTAGGGTTATTCGAAAGTGTTTGATGAATTGCTAGATCTGATATCATTAGAATGTTCTTCATCTTGACTTGTGTTTATTGCTGATTTTAGCCTCGCGAACTGAAATCTGATCTAGGGTTAATTAATAGAAACAACAGTTTTATTGATTTGCCTGAACTAGTCTTTGATGAGCAAAATTCCTTTTCGCAAAGAAATTTGGTTTAGGGTTTTGTGAGCAATTGAACTTGAACTTTAAATGCTTGATTAAATTTATAAAACTCGCAAAGAAATTTGGTTTGCTAGGATTTAATCATAGATAAATTTTGCAACGAAAGTTGATTAGTTTTATATTCGTGTTCATGTTCAGAAACTATGCTTTAATATTCCTAACTATATTTTCATATCTGCAATTCTGATTCACTGGAGATTTCCCCGTGCCTAGCGTTTTCCCTTAATGTTTTTACAACTGTTTTAATTGCCTGCTTATTTGCTTTCATCTAAATCTGCCTAGCTTAATCTGAGTTTATTAATCTATTGTGTTTATCTTGATTCCCTGTGGATTTCGATACCCTAAATACTGCATTGATCTCTTAATTTGAGAGAGTAGCTCTTTGGGTTAATTTGAGCCTATCAAAAACAAACTTATCTAAATTAAATCAGAAATAGATATTTTTTCAAAAGAGGCGCTTCTCCTAAATTTTTCAACATTTAATGACGAAAGATAATCCTTAAACTAGGCATGTCAAACGGGCCAAACCGGCCCGGCCCGGCCCAAAACCGTAAAATCCGCATAAATATAAGCCCAGCCCGGCCCGGCCCGAAAAATATATGGGCATACTTTTTAAAGCCCGTTCGGCCCGACTCGGGCTTCAGGGTTTTATGGGTTTTTTCGAACTTTTATTTGGAAACAAATTAATATAAAATAATAATTATTTATCGATAAAACCGAGCTTCGTTTCGTCAAACAACCCATAAGAATTATATTCTGACTTTTATCAAGAGAATTAAACATAGAAATGTCAATTGAACAAATTGTCCATGGGCAGCCCACGTCCACAAACATTTTTGGCCCATATGTTCATTAAATTTTAAGCCCAACAAAAATAGTCCAAATGGGTTAATGTCCATATGGGCTAATGTCCAAATGGGTGAAAACCATATGGACAGTGGACTGTCCAACGTAGCCCAAGTATATATTTGATTTTTTTCATTTACACATTTTCACCTATTTGGACCTTTTTGGCGGGAAAATTATGGAAAACAGGTTTTGGCGGGAAAATTTATAGAAAACGCATTTTTGGCGGAAAAATTATTGAAAACGCGTTTTTGAAAGGAAAATTACGGAAAAACACGTTTTGGCAGGAAAATTTAAGGAAAACATGTTTTGGCGGAAAAATAATGCAAATTGCTTTTTTGACGATAAAATTTACGAAAAACGCGTTTTGGCGAGAAAATTACCGAAACGAGGTTTATTAAAACATGCTATCATTATTTTTCTTTATCCCCATCTGGACGGCCCATGCCCATAGATTTTACCTTCTGTCCAAATGGGTTAAGACCACATGGACTTGCAAACCACATGGACTTGACCATAAATAGCCCACAAAGATGTTGTCCACGCGGACACGCCCATGTGGTCTTGGGCATGCCCATTTGACATCTCTAATTAAACACCTACTAATAATTTCCCTTACTAAAAATCCAATTTAACTAAAAACAAAAATTACACCAAAAGAATGTAAATATCAACTGAATCCAATTAACTCTAAATAAATAGTACTACCAAACAAAACATAAATCAAAATACTAAAATTCTAGATAATGGAGTTAAAAGTCGGAATTTCGGATTTGTTTTTTAAAACATACAGTAAAATAGAACTAAAAAGTTAAAATTTTTGGTTTATGAATAATATATAAAAATTATTTTAATGAAGATATCTTTAGAAAGTGTCTTTAAACAAAATTTGTTTTTAAAATTTTAAACAACATGATATTTTTCGGGTTTTCCGGGCTGGCCCGAGCCCGTCTGGGCTAACCCGAAAATTCGAAAGCCCGAATAGGTTAAGTCCGAAAGGCCCGTTTTTTTTTGGCTTATATATTTAAGCTCGAACCCGCTAATTTTCAGGGCTGGGCCGGGCCGGGCTTTGGGCTACATGTCTACCTTAAACTCTCCATCTTCTTGTTGTTTTGGACTTGAAGAAACACACACCGTGTCGTCCTTTCAAAAGATTCCCCAAAACGACGTCGTAATACTGTTTCCTCGACAAGCGCCAAACCAGTTAAAATCCCCCTTTTGGTAATATCCTTCTCTCTCTCTCTCAAACTATTCAGTCTCCATTTCAAATTCAAATCTCTCTCTCTCTCTCTCTCGTCGATAATCATCTTTCTCCATCTTCTTCTTCTTCTTCTTCTTCTTCTCAGTAATGGAGACTTCTTCGGCGATCTTGATGAATACTTGTTTGAAAGAGCATCAGAAGATCTACAAGGAATGGTTCAACATCGCCGATTCAGGTTCTTCTATCATTCTTCCGATTTGATTTACTAATCAGTGTAGTTTATTCTGTTTCTCAGTTTTTTTTGGGTTTTGCTTCTCTGAAATTTCAGATGGAGATGGTCGCGTCTCCGGTAACGACGCTACAAAGTTCTTCTCCATGTCCAAACTTTCTCGCCACGAACTCAAACAGGTAAAAATCGAAGATTCGTCATATTATGAGATTTAGTTTAAGATGATTTTGCTGATTTTCATGAAGAAGTGGTTTTGTGAAGTGTATAGTCTAGGGTCTGATTGGAATCATTTGCATTTGTTTTAAAGGTTTGGGCGATTGCGGATTCGAAGCGTCAAGGATTTCTCGGTTTAGCGGAATTCATCACTGCGATGAAGGTTTATTACTGTTGTCAATTGGAAAATTTAAGGTATATGAGTCTTTTACTCATTTGAATCTTTTGTTGCTCAGCTTGTCTCATTGGCACAAGAGGGACATGAAATTACTTCAGAGCTTCTGAAAAGTGCAAGTAAGCATAGGATAAATTTGTAAATCTGTTCTTAGATAATAGCAATTAGGTTGGATTTTGTTGTTAGAAATTGGCTAATCTGTATCTCTTTTTTTGTTTACTATAGTTGACATGAAGAGTGTGGAACTACCAGTGTTGGAAGGACTGGAAAACGTTGTATCTGTAAGGCTCTTTTTTTTATCTCAACTTGTTCTTGAATCTCTTTTACATGATTTGCTTCTTTTTTTTGTAATCTAATCGGTATGTTATATCTGCGTCTGGAAGCAGAAAGCATCAAACCCATATGCAAATGTTGAAGAGAATGGTTAGAATAGCATTGTTTCTTTTCTCTGATTTTTTTCATTCATGATGGTGTTTTCATTATGTTAAAAATTGTTGATTTGCTGGTTAAACTTGCAGTTGTAATCCAGCCACAAGTCACAGCAAAAGCTCCCTGGTTCAAATCAAAATCTATTATAAAGGTTGGTTACTTTGTTTCTACATTGGACATGTCAATCTTGGAATTATGGATCTGTATGTTGTAACAAGTATTCTGTCCCTTTTCATATCCAGCCACAGGTAAATGTGGTGACAATTGTTGATGGCTTGAAAAAATTGTACAATGAAAAGCTAAAGCCTTTGGAAGTCACTTATCATTTCAACGACTTTGCATCCCCAGTATTGGTGAGTGAGCTTATGTTATCCTTACCGCTTCAGAAACAGATTTGTGGTTTTGTTTATTCTGTTTTCGGTTAGGAGTTGCAGATCTTATAGCTATATCACCATGGGAAATGAGCTCACATTGTTCTTTTGATTATATTTGTCGTATGCAGACTAGTAGCGATTTCGATGCCAAACCAATGGTAATGCTTTTGGGTCAATACTCCACTGGTAAAACCACATTTATCAAACATTTGCTTGGATGTGACTATCCAGGTAACCTGCTCTGTCTTCTTGAAATCATTACACAAGGAATCCTCAATTATGTATCTGATTTCATCATTTTCTTCTTGTTATCAGGAGCTCACATTGGGCCAGAGCCAACAACAGATAGGTTTGTGGTTGCAATGGTATGTCAATATATCTTGATTTGATGTAGTTAGATGTATGTATTAACTTGTGTAAACTCATTTAAGTCTTATGGTTCCATTTTCTTCCAGAACGGGCCAGATGAGCGTACCATACCTGGAAATACCATGGCTGTTCAAGCTGATATGCCATTTAACGGGCTAACAAGTTTTGGAGGTGCTTTCCTATCAAAGTTTGAGTGTTCTCAGATGCCGCATCCGGTGAGTAATTCTGCATCACCTAACTGTTTCTTTTTGATCTTACATTATGTTGGTTTATGTGAGCTTTGTCTTGCTTCTTGTGTTGTATAGGTCTTGGACCAAATTACTCTTGTAGACACACCTGGAGTTCTTTCAGGAGAGAAACAAAGAATGCAAAGAAGCTACGACTTCACTGGTGTCATCTCATGGTTTGCATCTAAATGCGATATGATTCTCCTTCTCTTTGATCCCCACAAGCTTGACATCAGCGATGAATTCAAACGTGTTATAACATCTCTACGTGGTAACGAAGACAAGATCCGTGTTGTCTTAAACAAAGCTGACCAAGTTGATACTCAACAGGTAATATCCTTATGGTTGCATCAATAAGCTTTTAAGTCATATTTACTCAATCCAAAAACCTCTGTTTGCAGCTAATGAGAGTGTATGGAGCATTGATGTGGTCACTTGGTAAAGTTCTGAACACACCAGAGGTTGTACGTGTCTATATTGGGTATGTATTCGAATACAACATGAATCGTTCATGAGCATCATCTAGTTACGCGATAGATTGATATGGTCTTTGGTTTTAACTTTGTGCAGGTCCTTCAATGACAAACCTATAAATGAAGCTGCAGTTGGACCATTAGGCAAAGAACTCTTTGAGAAAGAACAAAGCGATCTTCTTGCAGACTTAATGAACATACCCAAGAAAGCATGTGACAGAAAGGTATGTTTCTGGTGAAGTCACAATTCAACAAAAATGTCCTTAACGAATCTCAATTCAGGAATTTCGAAGTTGAAAAAGAAATTTGAACATTTTTTTGTGTTATTCTTTGTAGATTAATGAATTTGTGAAGCGAGCTCGAGCTGCAAAGATCAATGCTTACATTATGAGTCACCTGAAGAAGGAAATGCCGGCAGTGATGGGCAAATCGAAAGCTCAGCAACGTCTCATGGACAATCTCCAAGAAGAATTCGGAAAGGTTAGTAAATATATTCTTTCGCTAATCGAATCATTTAGAGTGAAACTTAGACTAATAGAGGTTTTGGAATCTAATGTCTTTGAAAAACTTTTATCTTGTAACTTTTTCACTTGATTTTCATGATTAAGTCAGATTATGAAAGTCTAATTTGATATGTCATTTGATTAAACAGGTGCAACGAGAGTTTCATCTTCCAGCGGGAGATTTCCCAAGTGTAGAGCATTTTAAAGAAGTGTTGGGAGGCTATAACATCGACAAATTCGAGAAACTGAAGCCAAAGATGACTCAAGCCGTGGATGATATGCTTGGATACGATATTCCAGATCTCTTGAAGAAATTCAGAAACCCCTATGAATAAATCATGTCTCGTGCTTAGAAAAACTTGAGAAATTAAATATGTTAAATATTTGGGATTATGTTATGTTTTTCTGAATTTTTAGTAGATTGATTCGTCCTTTTAATCTTATCTTAGGCAGTATTCTTTTACATTCAACTATCACCTGCTAAAAAAAATCATTTCATATCAATATGAAAAACAGTTCAAATCCATTTGAAAAACGTAGACATATATAATGCATATTCTTGACAAATTAATATCTAACGCCAAACGCGCTTTTGTGTCACTGTCTCACTAACTGAAGTTTTTAAAACACTCGAAAACGCTTTGATGAAAAAAAAAAACCATTGCAAAACGCAAACACACAATCGATCCCATTGACATTGAGAGAGCGAAAGCAAAAAAAGAGATAGAAAATGGAGAAGAAGATACCTAGAAGACTCGAAGGTAAAGTCGCGATTGTGACCGCTTCGACGCAAGGGATCGGTTTCGGTATCATCGAGCGTCTCGGCCTCGAAGGCGCTTCCGTCGTCGTCTCTTCCCGCAAACAGGTTTCACAAATCTCCCCTTCCCGAATCTTCTGGTTTTGAATGGATTGAAGATTGGTTTCCCGAAACGGTTTTACTCACAGATCTTTGATTAATTTCGTGCTTCATTAGATTAGATTAGCTTTGTCGTTTCCGAATTGTTGAATTGAATTGAAGTTGAAAATTGGTGATTCTGATCGGAGAAGCAGTTTTTTCTTGATTTCTGGAAACTTGTAGTGTGTTTATCTAACTTTTGTTGATTTATATGTGTAGGCAAATGTTGAGGAAGCAGTAGAAAAACTCAAATCACAAGGGATTGATGCATATGGAATCGTTTGTCATGTTTCCAATGCTCAACATCGCAAGAATCTTGTCGAAAAGACTGTTCAGGTGAAGAGACATCTCTGAGCTTTATGGTTCATAGCTCAATCATAGTGTAAAAGACATTGCATATTGCAAGAGCCGATTCGAAATCTTGGATTTTACTTGATTACTATTGAGATTTGGTTTCAGAAATACGGGAAGATAGATATCGTGATCTGTAACGCTGCTGCGAATCCATCTACAGACCCAATCTTGTCTAGCAAAGAAGCTGTCCTTGACAAGCTATGGGAAATCAATGTCAAATCCTCTATACTTCTCCTTCAGGTAAAGCTTTCCTTGTCACAATGATCCAAAAACATAAATGCGTTTAGCTTTTTCTCTATATCCAGCCCGATTATATATATTTAATTTTGTGTACATCTCTTTGCCAGGATGTGGCTCCTCACCTAGAGAAAGGCTCTTCAGTTATCTTCATAACTTCCATTGCTGGATTTCAACCACAAGGTGCCATGGCTATGTATGGGGTCACTAAAACAGCTCTTCTCGGACTAACCAAGGTATGTATGGAATTATCAGTGTCTCCATCTCATGACCAAATGATGATGATGATGATTACATTGAACATCATGTTTCAGGCACTTGCTGCTGAGATGGGGCCAGACACACGTGTAAATGCGGTTGCACCTGGTTTTGTGCCCACACACTTTGCGTCGTTCATCACTGGAAGCTCCGAAGTGGTAATGTTATAAGATTGAAACTGTTGAGGTTATTATTGTTTGTCAAGTGATTTGGAATAATAATCATTGAACACTTGTGGATATATGCTCAGAGGGAAGGCATCGAAGAGAAGACTCTGCTTAACAGGTTGGGAACCACGGGAGACATGGCTGCTGCGGCAGCTTTCTTAGCATCAGATGATGCTTCTTACATCACCGGAGAAACTTTGGTTGTCGCTGGAGGAATGCCCTCAAGGCTCTAAAAGTTATAAATGTTTTCTCCCATCAAGAATAGTTTTTAGTTATCTACGAAATAAGGTAATTAAGATTTATAAAAGAAAGAAAGGTATTAATAATATTGTGAGGCCTTTGGTTATGTTTTGTTGGTCTTGTAACAGATATTTCCTTCATCATTATGTGAATCGTTGATCTGTGAACTTAAATCACTTGGTTAGTTAGACCTGGGTTAAGATCGAGAAGAACGTTAACCGAAGACTAATTATAGCTCACACATAATTAGTTGGTAATTCGGTTTAGTTGTTTTGGAAACAGATCAAGAGGTATAGCTGTCGTGCTTGTGCGATGATCTTTGACACCATTCTTGTGATCGTGAATCTTTGGATATATGAAGCTCTCAATGAGATAGTGAGTTAAGAGATTCCATTTTGGTTGAGATATAGGATTCATCAAACTGATTAATCTGAATTCATAAAGTTCGTGTATCGTCCTCTTTTCTTCACTCTGTTTTCTCTGACTTCCTTTTCAAGAGTTTGAATAATTGCTAGAGGAAGTTAGGCTTCGATTTCAGCTGAGATTGATGCAAGATTCTCAACATGAAGATCACTGATCTTGCTTAAATACATTGTTTAGCAAAATCAGAATTTAAAATTCAACAAGTACCATAGTTAGCAAAAGCTAAAAAGATAAAAGAAAAGAATCCATCCATAAATATCAAAGTTCTCTCTAGAAATGAGGTAAAAGAGCCTACCAACCATTTATTCTCTTTTTCTTGATCGAAAGAGATCGAAAACTCGAAAACACATCAGACATGTCGACCTCAAGCAATGCATCATTCATGGCATCTCTAAGATTCTTGTCATCAACAGCATCATAGAAACATCCACGTCTCTCCGAGTCCCTCACGAGCGTTGTCCAAATAGAACCACTCAGCGCTAGAGTTGTCTCGTTCCCAATCACCCATAAACAATGCCTTGCTCGAGTGAGTGCCACATTAGCTCTTTGAAGGTTACAAAGAAACCCTATATTTCCGTTACCGTTACTTCTAACGGTCGATATGATAATCACATCTTCTTCTCCTCCTTGAAACCCATCAACCGACCGAACATTCAAAGTGAAAAGCTGATCATCTGATAAAGACTTGTACGTGTCTCCCATCCTCTCTTCTATAGCTCTGATTTGACCTTTATATGGTGAAATAACCCCAATGCTCATCTTTGTCTTCGTCTCACTTGACACTGTTTCAAAATTCATACAAAGTAAAAAAGAATATGAAAGAAGACTAAGGTAGTGACCAAAATAAATAGAGATACAAAAACTTGGTCTTGTAAACACTTTAAATGAAAAAAATATGCATTGTTCTATATGTCTTAGAGATTAGTCCCGATTTCGGCCCGAGGAAAATATGAAGCATATTATATACTTGAGATTCAGTAGAGAGTATAATACCTTTGAAAAGATTGGATATGATCTCGGAAACCACAGCAACTTCAACCATGTTTTTAGGACTATGTCCTTCACCAAACTCTTCTTTCCCAAGTCCCACATTAATAAACGAGAAAGAACCAAACATGTTACCGTGAAGAAACCTCTTTTGATATATGCTTTCTTTAACATTTGGAGCATCCGAGATTTTCCCATCGTAAAACTCCCTGTTCGGGAAACGACTGATCGATGGATGCATACGGTATTGTACATTAAGCAAATGTTTGTTGTGACCAAGCAAAACCAATCTCTCAAACAAGCTTCTACCAAATTTAGCCTTCTCACATACCTACACATACAAAAAAATTAGATTTCTAACAGTTCTGATAATTTGTAATAAATAATGAATTCAGAGGATAAAAAAGTACTCTGTATATCTCCAAAATGCGGAATGTTCTTTCTTTCGTTACATTACATTTGCAATACAATCAACATTGACAGAACATTAAATGTAAACATAGTGGAAAATGCAAAATAAAAAAATTGAGATCTATATGATAAGAACAATGAGAGTAAGTACCTCGCTTTGCACCATTGCTGGCAGTTGAAGCTCATCTCCTATTAGAACAGCATGGTGCAAGCCATGAAGTTGCAATGCAGCAAATGTTTCACATTCCTTAAGTTGAGCCGCCTCCTCAACTACAATCATATCTATGGATCCAGTCCGTTCCATGGTCATTTCCGCGGCACCCGAGGCAGTGCAAAAGTAACCAATTTTCTTCTAGCCTCTTTGTCGAACAAGGCTGGAATCTCAAAACGTTTTGGAAGCAAACGTAGAGACCGAATGCAATAAAAACGTACGACTTGGTTGAAGCTTTTGAATATAAAGCTTCCAATGTTAAAATTACTTTTGGAAGAATTCTCCTTCAAGAAAGATCTGACACGACGAAGCGCTTCCCGAGCCACGATCATATTCTTCGCATGATCAGATGATATAATAGACTTAGGCAGATGTGCGTATAAATCTACCATACTCTTCTCCTATTCTTCACTTAAGCCATCAAATTTTTCCTTAACAAACTCTCCAAATGTAAGAATCTTTTGTTTCTTTTCTAATTCATCACTTGAGCCAAATAACATTTTCTTGACAAACTCTCCAAATATTATAAAAATGTTTTTGTCCTCTTCACGTTCTCCATTCTCCCTTCTTCCACAAAACAAGCGATATTTCTGGTAATGATACACTGCGTTTCTCAAGAAGATCTATGACTTTCTCCAAACTCTTTTCCCATCCAGAAAATGTCGAAAACAGTTGACCCAATTTGCTGATGCGATGCTCAAGAAACACATCGAGAAGATCATTCTTCCTATTATCTATCCCCATTCTGACTCGGTTTCCGACTAAAACAATATCGCCCAGCCCGTAAGTAGAATGTTCTGAAGAAGAAGATTCTTTAAACAATGTCAAGAGCCTCGATGCAAGTTCGACCACAGCCGTGTTTGTAGGAGCGCACACAACTGTTTTGCAGCCAAGGTTTAGAAGAGCAAAGAGAAGAGTAGCGACCGTCTTTGTCTTACCGGTACCAGGTGGTCCCCATATTAGTTTCACACTAGTCTTTTCACAGAAATTCCTTGTCTTAAGGCAGCTCAAAATCGCATATTCTTGAGAAGAGTTCAAGTTGGAAGAACGTATCATATCCGATACATCATTTCCCCAATCCCTATAAGAAACAGGTTGCTCTGTGTCCTAAAACACAAGAAAACCCAAAGTTAGTACTCCTTTTTTCTTTTTTTTATTATTAGGAGGTTCTAGGTCGAAGCTCGTTATCCCCCAGACCCAAGACCAGAGAATGTAATATTAGTTTGTCCCAAGTGTCACTCGGTCCTATGACCTTAAGGCTTTTCCTATGAGTACTTTTTTAGTTGGGTTATACGACACTCAGTTTTATGTTATACTTAGTTACTTACTACATACCGGAAAAAGAACCTATTTGATAACATACCGCAATATTTGCTTGCAAGACACTCTTGATGAGACTCAAGTTGGCTTCTTCGTTGTGTAAAGCATTTCCAGATACGAGCGTTTGTGGTTAAATTCATTAGAAAAACACCGGAACAAAATGAATTTATTTCAGCAATGGATATAGAAGTGGACGTATGAACAGAGAAATGTAGCTCATCTTCAACAGCGAATACATATGCAATAACCAATGGATTCAAGTCATCGACGCGTCTTGGCCTTGCTGCTTTTGTGAGAGCAATGAGATCTCCGCATTTCGGCACAAAATTTTCTCTATTTCCTTCTGCATGGGCTCTCATCAGTGAGATACTGAAATTGTTTGATTTCCTTGATCCATTACACCTTTTCATTTCCCTTGTCTCCACGGAAGTTATGTAACAGACAGGAGCATTTGACAAAGACTTGAAGCTTGAGAACAACTCTGTACGTGTTTCCTCGAGTAGATGAGGAACAAAGCAATTAAGGTATTCATGAACAGATCTAAACCTGTCTGGTATTGTCATTATCTGTTTCTTGAAGATATCTTTGTTGAGAATATCATTGATTGACCAACTGAAAATTTTATCAACCAGACTTATCTTCTCGTTCTTCTCCATGTTATACTTAATTTTCCTGCTGCAACATAAAAACAAATAAAAACATGAGTTACGTTTTATAATTTGTCTACTAACATAGAGACGTAATAACTTGGCTTACAAGGCAAACGAATTAGAACGGTAAGTAGGAAGCAAATCTATGAAAGCACTGATGCAGAAAAATCAACAAAGCTAAATGACGGCGAAGATGAATGAAAAATTAGATTTATCAGTTTGGTTTTATTTTGAAGGAAGATGGAAAGCTAAACGTCAAATAGGAATCTTTAATGTCGACAATTTCCAAGAAAAGGTTGTTAATAAATTTCGATTAAGCCCTTTTTCAAAAAAATAAAACTTAAAGATAAATTTCGATTAGTTTGCGTCTATTAAAGTTTAGAGCATGATTATTGGGGGTCTCTAACAAAAATATCTTAGATATAAAATAAATAATAAAATCTGTAAATAATACTCCCTTTGTTTCTTGGAGATTAATTTTCTAGCATATTATTGGTGTTCCACAAAGATTGATGTTCTAGATTTTTTTTTATTTTTTAATCAATTTAGATTTAACAAATTGTAAGTTCCAAGAATTATTTAATGAGACTATTTGAATATAAAGAATAACTATTGGTTCATTGTTATGAAAAAGTGTTTATTTCAAAAAATTGCATTAATAACTAACCATAATTTATTATTTCTTAATTTGTGTAAAAAATGCTAGAAAATCAATCTCCGAGGAACGAAGGGAGTAATATGTAACGATGGAGTCTCTAAAAAAGGTGAGAAAGTCTCTTTATGATTCTCTCACCTTTTTTATGATAAAAAATTAGTAATCATTATTTTATTATTATTTATAAGTGGAAGAGACTTTTGTAATAAACCACCTTTAAGAGCATCAACACTCATGATACTTTAGAGTATCATAAGATTAAAAAAATAATAAATCTCTTCCTTTTACTCAATTTTACTCAAAAAAACACTCTCTCTCTTCATTTTACTCAATTTTTATTAATTTTATATTTAAAAACACTCACTTCCTCCTATTGATACCCACTTTTGATATCAACCCATTGATACCATCTCTCCAATAATATCAACAATCTCCTCTTTTTACTCAATTTTTATTAATTTTATATTTAAAAATACCTCATCTTTCCTCCCATTCCTCAAATTTTAATAATTTTATATTATATGATACCCACAAAGTATCACCGCTGTTGATGCTCTAATCATGGTCTAATGAATGATGTAAAAGTTTCTAAAAATTGTTTACATTGGACGAAGCGAAGATAATAATAGCACTTTGCATGCATGCAATTGAAAGGTTTGGAAATTGTCAATCATGGTGGACAACATTTGCCTGCTTCTTCTAGTATTTAAAATTCAATCAAATAAATATTGGAATTCCTCCAAATAGTAGAAAAGGTGTCAAAACACAATCATTTTTGTTAATTGCTTCTTCGATATCGCGTTCGAAAACAATCAAGATTAACCCAGACGATTGGCTTGCTTTCTCCCTTCTTTCTGACACGGTTCAGAGTGACGGCACACCTACCCACTTTCACCGTATCAAAGATTTCACGTTCAAATAATCTACAGGTGGACTGTTTAGCTCGCTCTGCTCGTTCTTATTCGCTATAATTTTCATTTGTACACCTGTCCTCCAAGTTGGGCAACCGGTCCTGGAGGCTTTTTCTGATTAATGTTTGGTTGACAAAAAAAAAAAAAAGATTAGAGGAAGTTAGGCTTCGATTCCAGCTGAAGATTGATGCAAGATTCTCAACATGAACATCATCAATCTTGCTCAAATTCATTGTTTAGCAAAATTAGAATTTAAATTCAAAAGTACCATAGTTACCAAAAGGCAAAAAGATCGATGAAGAAAAGAATCCATCCATAGATATCAAAGTTCTCTCTAGAAATGAGGTAAAAAGAACTACCAAGCATTTCTTCTCTCTTTCTTGATTGAAAGAGATCAGAAACTCGAAAACACATCAGACGTATCAACCTCCAGCAGTGCAACATTCATGGCATCTCTTAGATTCTTGTCATCATCAGCATCATAAAAACATAGACGTCTCTTCGAGTCCCTCACGAGCTTTGCCCAAATCGAACCACTCATCGAAAGAGTTTCCTCGTTCCCAATTACCCATAAACAATGCCTTGCTCGAGTGAGTGCTACGTTAGCTCTTTGAAGGTTACATAGAAACCCTATTTTTCCATTATCGTTACTTCTAACAGTCGATATGATAATGACATCTTCTTCTCCTCCTTGAAACCCATCAACTGACCGAACATTTAAAGTGAAAAGCTGATCATTTGATACGGAGTTGTACTTATCTCCGATTCTGTCTTGGATTGCTGTAATCTTCCCTTTATACGGAAGGCGGGCTAGGGCTGAGGAACTTTTTGATTTGGAACAAAACTTTATGCCTCAAGTTACTCTGGTTGTTGTTCTCAAACAACTCCTCTCTTTGGGCACAATGGATGAAGTCTCACAGGTTAAAGGGAGAGAGTTTGTGGGCAATTGATGATTCTAAGCAGTCTTCTTGGATTTGGAAATCATTGTTGGCTCTTCGTCCACTTGCAGCACAGTTTCTAAGGCCCAGAATCGGAAATGGACGACACGTAAGTTTTTGGTACGATCATTGGACACCTCTTGGTCCCCTTATAAATCTTTTTGGCACACGTGGGCCGCGAGAACTAGTTATCCCTCTTCATGCCTCTGTTGCAGCAGCTTGTACCTCAACAGGATGGAGACTTAGAGGTGCAAGATCTCCCACAGCCGAACAGCTTCACATCTATCTAGCTTCTGTGCCCCCTCCGTCTGCATCATCGGCTTCCGACTCTTACTTTTGGCTTGTAAATGACTCGGAGCTGAACTCTTTCTCAACTAAGCATACTTGGGAAGCTCTGCGACCAAGGAATGCTATTCAGCCTTGGACATCAAACGTGTGGTTTAAGGGAGCAATCCCGAGACATGATTTCACTTTTTGGGTGGCTCATCAAGACCGGCTTCCCGTAAGAACTCGTCTAGCTAGTTGGGGCATGCAAATCAGTCCCGAATGTTGCCTCTGCTCCGTCTTTCCAGAGAGCCGAGACCACCTCTTCCTCAGATGTGAAGTAAGTGAACAAATTTGGGGACTTGTCATTAAAAGGTTAGGCTATAGACCTTTTACATTTCATACTTGGTCAGCTTTTTTCTGTTGGCTTGGTCAAAGAGGAACCAATGTTTCTAGAACACTGCGTCGTCTCGTTGCTCAGGCTACAATCTACGGCATTTGGTCGGAACGCAACAATAGACTACACAACAACAGATCTTCAACCCCCCAGGCAATTTTCAAGATAATAGATCGTCTTATCCGTGACGCAATCCTTGCCAAGAGAACAAGGAAGTCTTTTGGCAACCTAATGCAAGTTTGGCTTTTCAATGATTAGGCTCATCACTTGTTTCGTCTCTTATTTCTAGGATTCTTCTTGTTTTTTAATCTTTTTTTTTTTTGGCAAGGCTTTTCCTATGAGTTTAACACTTTGTAATTTTACAAACATTCTCATTTTAATGAAATTCACATACTTATAAAAAAAAAATAAAAAAATCTGACCTTTATATGGTGAAATAACCCCAATGCTCAACTTCGTCTTTGTCTCACTTGACACTGTTTCAAAAAATCATGCAAGTGAAAAAAAAAAATATGATAAAGACCAAGGCAGTGACCAAAATAAATAAATAAATAGAGAGATTAAGGTCAGGGATCGAGTTCCACCGTCTACAAAACACCGTTTTGGTCCCTTTTGACCGCGTTGTAGACACTTTAAATGAAAAAAATACGCGGCTTTCTATAGGTCTTAAGAGATCAGTCTGGATTTCGACCCGAGGTCTACGCGGTTTTAAAGAAAAATATGAACTAGATTATATATACTTGAGAACGAAAGAGTATATTATATACCTTTGAAAAGATTGGAAATGATCTCAGAAACCAAAGCAACTTCAACCATATTCTTAGGGCTATGTCCATCAATAAACTCTTCATACCCAAGTCCCACATTGATAAACGAGAAAGAACCAAACATGTCTCCTTGAAGAAATCTCTTTTGATATCTACTTTCTTTAACATTCGGAGCATCCGAGATTTTCCCATCGTAAAACTCTATGTTCGGGAAACGACTTATAGATGGATGCATACGGTATATTGTACATTAAGCAAATGTTTATTGTGACCAAGCAAAACCAATCTCTCAAACAAGCTTCTACCAAATTTTGCCTTCTCGCATACCTAAACATTAAAAAAAAAAATCAGTTGGTAATACTCTATATATCTAACAGTTCTCATAATTTATAATAATTAATGACTTCAGACGAAAAAATACTCTAAATATCTACACAATGCAAACACCAAACGCAAATTAGAATGTTCTCTTTTCGTTTGCGTTTGACATTAACATTTGCAATACAACCAACATTTGACAAAACATTAAATGTAAACATAGTGAAAAATGCAAATGCAAACAAAAATTTGAGAAAGACCAAAGAGAGTACCTCGCTTTGCATCATTGCTGGTAGTTGAAGCTCATCTCCAATTAGAACAGCATGGTGCAAGCCATGAAGTTGCAGCGCAGCAGCTGCTTCACATTCCTTAAGTTGAGCCGCCTCGTCAACTACAAGCAACTTTACGAACCCTGTCCGTCCCGCGGTCATTTCTGCAGCACCCGAGGCAGTGCAGAAGATTATGTGTGCATTTTGCAAGAAAAATTTCATTCTATCCTCGTTATCGGACAAGACCGGAATCCCAAACTGATCTGGAAGCAAACGTAGAGGCTCAAGGCAACCGACAATAATGGCTTTGTAGAAGCTATCGAATATGTCGCTTCCATTCTCAAAAGGTATGTAAGAATTCTGCTTCAAGAAACATTTGACACGGTGAAGAGCTTGACGGGCTACGATCATTTCCTTCACGTGATCAGATGAAATAAAAGACTTAGGAAAATGTGTGTATAAATCCACCATATTGTTCTCTAATTCTTTACTTAAGCCATCAAACTTTACTTTTACAAACTCTCCAAATGTAAGAATCTCTTGTTTCTTTTTACTTTGTTCTTTCTCCTTTCTTTCACATTTCAAGAGATAGTTCTTGTAATTAGACTTCGTGTTCTTAAGAAATTTGATGACAGACTCCAAACTTTGTTTCCATCGAGCCAATGTCGATAATCTACTGATGCGATGATCAAGAAACACATCGAGAAGATGTTCATTTTTGTTGTCAATCCTCATTTTGTCTCGGTTTCCAGCTAAAACAATACTCCCGAGCCCGTAAGTAGAATGTTCTGAAGAAGAAGAAGATTCCTTAAACAATTTCAAGAGCCTTGATGCAACTTCTACCACAGTTGTATTTGTAGGAGCGCACACAACTGTTTTGCAACTAAGTTTGAGAAGGGCAAAGAGAAGAGTAGCGACCGTCTTTGTTTTGCCGGTACCAGGTGGTCCCCATATCAGTTTCACAATAGTCTTGTCACATAGATTCCTTGACTCAAGGCAACTTGATACACAGAGTTTTAACCCTATAAAATCTACTGCAAGTGCACAGCAAACGAAGTAGTGATTTAGGGATCGAATCCACGAAGACCAAGTGTTACACAACAAATTGTAGATTGATAAATTAAGCTAAGCAGGAAACAAGATGGGTGATTGTAATCAAAATTAAAGACAAGAAAGCAAATTAAAACGGTTTAAATTCAGATAATTAAAAACGTTAGGCAATAGGGAATTCTCAGGAAATCACAATCATGAACCAGACAACTATTCAGATTCTAAGTATGCATGCATCTTAAACTCAAACACTTTTATAAACTACCCCACTTTCGTGATAACAGTTACTTTCCCTAGAGATCCGAGAGCCTATACTTTCGCATGGTCACGGTTATCCTAGACAAGCATTATACGTTCAGGTTTGATCAGTTCATAATACTTTATAACTAAACTTTCGATTGTTATAATGCATTACTCATCAACAGTAGTTCTAGCTATATGCAAACTTTTGGAATGCATATCAACCTAAGATCTAGTGATTAAATGGCCAATTCAATCCTAGCATTATGCCTAACAGTGATGAAGATGATAAAGGATAAGCAACCTATTTGTGTCTGATTCAATCGGTGAAATCCATCGAAAAACCCTAAAACCTAACTATGGATCTACTCAGACATGAATAAAGAACAAGCAGAATTCATGGATGAAAAGTGCATAATCAATAGAATAAGAAATAGATTAGGGTTCATAAATCTTCTCCAAAAGGATGATGAGATCTTCTCCCTGATTACAACTCTGAATCTCTAAAAGTCTGAATAATGCGATGAAAAACGTGTAGAATAGAAGGTGTTTTTTCAAGTCTAAAAGAAATAGGGTTTTTATATGATATAACGCAGAAAAAAGAAAATCCCATAAAATCAGGGAAACAGACCGGTCGGTCCGTTTGATGGACCGGTCGGTCCTCTTCAGAATCAGGTTTCTTCGTCTCGCCTGGACCGGTCGGTCTGATGGTGGACCGGTCGGTCTGAGTTGTCCAGTGGGTAGACCGACCGAGCAGACCGGTCGGTCCATGAATCGTTTGATCGGTCTCGGTCTTCACGTGCAAAAAGGGACCGGTCGGTCCAACCACTGGACCGGTCGGTCCAGGGCCTTCATTTCACTGATTTTCGCCTATTTGCTTGAATCTTCGTTCCGAACGCGTGTAGCTCCAAATCCTCATGTATGGACCTAAATAAAGACTCAAGACAACTCAAAAGACTCTAAAACCTCATTAAAAACATAATTAGGGAAGTCCAAATTCTCATTATATCAACTCCCCCAGACTTAGATCTTTGCTTGTCCTCAAGTGAAGACAAACTAGAAACAAGTTCAAGGAAGTTATAAAACCAAAAACAAACCTTCGCAAGATGAATGCAATCCTTTAAGACCCCACAGATGTAATACTAACAACCCTCATAGACAGATCAAAAACCAAGATGGTACTTCATGTACTTTTACCAAATACATAGCAATGTCACCCTACTCAAGTTCCTATGTCTCAGCGACTTTTATACCAGGGTTCATAAATCTTACCAGAGGGAAAATGTCCGTCGCATAAGGGTTAAGGTTTTAGGCTGTTTAGTGGTGGTAATGAGTGTTTAGGCTAACCTTGTCGCGGCCGAATGCAGTCATGGCGCAAAAACCCAAGAGAACTAAGTCCAAGGATGATGCACAGCTTTGCAAACTTAAGATTATTTTATTTAGACAAAAACTTTCTGCTTAAGGACTAATACAAAGAACTAGAAATATAAACATGCTTATAATTATTCATGGAAAACCTGAGGTTTTATTCTAATCCCTTTCAGCTTTATTCTTTTTTTTTTTTTTTTTTTTTTTAGCTGGGGATTAGTTCTAACCTTTCCTAAGTACAAATGATGCAGAACAAAAATGAGTAAAGAAATTAAAAATCCTAAGCAGAAAAGTTTTTAAGTAGTACCGAGTCTTTAGAATGGTCAGCTGGCCGGACTATCTCTCCGGAGTTTTACGCTTGAGTGCATGTCAATATCTTGGACATAAGGCATGGAGTTTAAAAGAAAAGGTTAGGGTAATGGTGTGGTACCAGACTAAAGATGAGCCTGGCCATTAGGAGTCCTGAAAAGAGGAATGTGTTTGAAAATGGATAGGACTCCTAACGTTGTTGTTACTGCTTATGCGATTTCGAATTCCCTCTGTTAAGAAAAACAAAATAGCATAAAAAGTGTCAGCGTTAGCTTTCAAGGAGACGGGAGCCTTCAGGTAACATTGATCCGCCTAGGGTGTTTCTAATCTTCCCATTAGCATTGGTTTGTCACTGTTAGAGGGGTTAGAAAACATCATGTGGTCCTAGAAATGCATGCAAATCACAAAAGGTTTAGTACAAACTGACTCAATAAAACTGAAAACGACTCAAGAAAAACCAAAGATAAAATAAGAAAACAGAAAACATAATTAGTACCAATAGTTTTCCCCCAAGACTTACTTCACACCGACCCGGTGTGAGAATGAATCCAAGGGAAAGGACTATTAAAAGAAAGACAATAAAAAAAAATGAAAGCAAAAAGAAAAGAAAGAAAAGCTAACTCGTCATCAGAAAGTTAATGAAATAATTTCGGTTTGATTGAAATAATTTCGGTTCAAATTTAATGAAATTAAACCGGTTAGGATACTTATCTGGCGTGGACCGACCGGTCTAATACAGGGACCGGTCGGTCTGGGATGCATCGTGCATGGTCGATCCGCGGGACGTGGGAGGATCGGCATCGGGACGTGGAAGAGACCGACCGGTCTGAAGTTAGACCGACCGGTCCAGTGTCTCCAGTGGGTAGACCGACCTAACAGACCGGTCTGTCTACTGGGACCGAGCAATGTCAAAAAAATCGAGACCGACCGGTCTGAAACAGTGTCTCCAGTGGGTAGACCGACCTAACAGACCGGTCTGTCTACTGGGAGACCGACCCGTCCAGTCCTGGCTCCGATTCCAAACTTCTGTGACGAGAATCCTAAGGAAAAACCAAAAAGAAAAACAAAAACCAAGGTAAAACCGGAAAAAGAATGAAAAAGAAAGAACATATATATACACTTACAAGTGGGTTGCCTCCCACTAAGCGCTTTGTTTAACGTCGTTAGCTTGACGTGTGCTCTTCAAGGTGGCTCAGGTGGAACATCACGAGGGATCACAATGCCTGGGTCATCGATCTCAGGCTTTTCCAGCAGCTTGCCCAATTCGAATGTCATCTCATTATCTCCCAGCTGGAGATCAATGCGTCTGTGCTTGAGATCAATCTTTGCACCAGCTGTGCAAAGGAATGGTCTTCCCAGGATGAGAGGATCTCCTGGATCTTCAGGTTGGTCAAGCACCACGAAATCTGCAGGAACGTAAACACCACCAATTAGAAGCTGTATGTCCTTAAGAACGCCTAAAGGACGTTTAACATAACAATCAGCAAACTTTAAAGAAAAGTTAGGAAGAGAGAAATCCTTAAAGCCCAGTCGTGTTGCTACGGAGTGTGGCATAATGTTGACACTGGAGCCTGTGTCGCAGAGGGAACGAGGAAAGACTGTAGAGTCGATCTGAACTGAGAGTTCAAAGCGACCAGGATCTCCAAGCTTTGGCACTGTCCTGCTCTTTTCCACAGCATAGCACTCCTCAGTATTGATCGGTACTGGCTCTGCAGGCCCAAAAATCTCTTCGAACTCCGCGAAGTAATCCTCTTCGATGGCCAGAACAGCTTTGCAAACACTCATGGAGTTAACATCAATCTTAGCAGGGAGAACACCTGTAGTTACATCCACATATTCCTCCTCCACAGTCATACTAGCAGAATCGACCTTTTCCTTCACTGCCGTCTTCTTCGATTTCCTCAGCGGTGGCGTATGTCTTGCTTCAAGAAACAGAACCTCGATCTCTTCTATACTCTCTCTGCAATCTCGGAAGTGACTCAGCAGAGGACGGTACTCTAGAGCTTGTCCAAAGGATAGTGCATGGGGAATCCTTCGTACCATCTTCTGAAATCCAAGCAGCTGCTTCAGAGATATGGAGCCCCTGAAATGTTTGGGAACATGATCATTCAGCGGAGTACTGTTCACCGGAGCACTGTTCACCGGAGACTTATCTTCCATGACAGAAACGGCATGACATTATTTTCTCGGATTCTGCTCTCCTTTAGCCGGAAGAGTTTCTTGTTGGCGCTTAACAACTTCTGCTTGCTGTGCCACTTGAGTGTCCAGCATCTTCAGGTGGGTAGCGACAGCTTCTAAACGCCCATTGATGTTTGTAATGTCAGTGGAAGTCCTCTGCTGATTAGCTAGCATCATTTGCATCATAGCTTTCAGCTCGTCATTGGGATTGGTAGCAGGAGGTGGAGGAGCTTGTTGTCTAGGCTGGTACTGGTTCTGATTTTGGTAACCGGAACCTGAACTCTGTCCATACTGCCTCTGATAGCCTGCATTGTATCCTGGAAATCCTTGACCACCTACATAGTTAACCTCATGAGTGCCTCCTGAAACCAATGCAGCTGGCTCTGAATAGCAGATCGTATCTGAAGCGTTTCCAGCCATACTCACGCCCTGATGGCTACCCTGCATAAAGTCCCTGATCTTAGCAGCTGTCAGCTCTGCTATCTCTGCTGCAGATGGTGCCTCTACACTGAAAACCTTCTTCGACCGATCATATTCAGAACACTGATCGCTAGAGCTCTGCGCCATATTCTCAATCAACTTGTACGTGCCTTCTATGCTCTGAGTCATAAAATTACCATTACTAGCTGAATTAAGACTTGTCCTGTAATCCCAGGTGACTCCATCGTAGAAAATCCTTAGCATCTGCTCATCTGTGAATCCATGGTGAGGGCACTCTCTACGGTACTCCTTAAATCTATCCCAGGCTTCAGCGAATGACTCTCCGCCCTTCTGCGAAAAGTTGGTGATTCTGCTTCTGAGATGAGTTGTCTTGGTCTTAGTGTAGAAGTGGTCCAAGAAAGCAGCTCTAGCTTCGTCCCAGCCGTTAAGAGAATGTGGAGGAAGTGACTTGAGCCATCTCAAAGCTTTGTCAGCGAGAGAGTGCTTGAACAGCTTACACTTGATGTAGTCAGAAGGTACCCCATTGGCCTTAGTCGTCTCGCAGACCTCTTCAAAGCTCTCTATATGATCCATGGAGTTTTCAGAAGCCAACCCATGGAACACGTGCCTCTCTACTAGATTAATCAGCTGAGCCTTAATCTCGAAGTCATTCCTCTGAATCACAGGGACGCGAATGGCTGATCTGTTCTGGTAGTACTGGTGGACATTGTCCCCTTCTCCAATTCCTCTCTGCGGCGGAGGATTCTGACCTGCTGGTGGCATCCGTTGTGCCATCATCCTAGTAAACTGCTCTTGCATCTGCTGCATCTGCTGTTGCGCCTGTTGCGCATTTGCTGCAGTAGCATCCCGAATCTGCTCTATCTGATCAAACAAGGCAGCCTGAAGACCCTCATTCTCAGCTTGTTCTACTACTTCCAAAGCTGGCATGATGTTCCTTTGAGCTCTGTTAGCCCTTTCTACTCTGGCTAGTTCTTCGTTCGAGTGCGATATCAGAGGTTCAGTACGATTACTTCTCCTCTGCATGCACCTGAACGCACAACCAAAAACAAAAACAAAAACAAAAAGAAATTAATAAAATACTTAGACGAAATTTGCAAATCAAATCTGAAGGCAAACACAATTGGTCCCCGGCAACGGCGCCAAAAACTTGATACACAGAGTTTTAGCCCTATAAAATCTACTGCAAGTACACAGCAAACGAAGTAGTGATTTAGGGATCGAATCCACGAAGACCAAGTGTTACACAACAAATTGTAGATTGATAAATTAAGCTAAGCAGGAAACAAGATGGGTGATTGTAATCAAAATTAAAGACAAGAAAGCAAATTAAAACGGTTTAAATTCAGATAATTAAAAACGTTAGGCAATAGGGAATTCTCAGGAAATCACAATCATGAACCAGACAACTATTCAGATTCTAAGTATGCATGCATCTTAAACTCAAACACTTTTATAAACTACCCCACTTTCGTGATAACAGTTACTTTCCCTAGAGATCCGAGAGCCTATACTTTCGCATGGTCACGGTTATCCTAGACAAGCATTATACGTTCAGGTTTGATCAGTTCATAATACTTTATAACTAAACTTTCGATTGTTATAATGCATTACTCATTTTGACCGTTTTGGTCCCTTTTGACCGCGTTGTAGACACTTTAAATGAAAAAAATACGCGGCTTTCTATAGGTCTTAAGAGATCAGTCTGGATTTCGACCCGAGGTCTACGCGGTTTTAAAGAAAAATATGAACTAGATTATATATACTTGAGAACGAAAGAGTATATTATATACCTTTGAAAAGATTGGAAATGATCTCAGAAACCAAAGCAACTTCAACCATATTCTTAGGGCTATGTCCATCAATAAACTCTTCATACCCAAGTCCCACATTGATAAACGAGAAAGAACCAAACATGTCTCCTTGAAGAAATCTCTTTTGATATCTACTTTCTTTAACATTCGGAGCATCCGAGATTTTCCCATCGTAAAACTCTATGTTCGGGAAACGACTTATAGATGGATGCATACGGTATATTGTACATTAAGCAAATGTTTATTGTGACCAAGCAAAACCAATCTCTCAAACAAGCTTCTACCAAATTTTGCCTTCTCGCATACCTAAACATTAAAAAAAAAAATCAGTTGGTAATACTCTATATATCTAACAGTTCTCATAATTTATAATAATTAATGACTTCAGACGAAAAAATACTCTAAATATCTACACAATGCAAACACCAAACGCAAATTAGAATGTTCTCTTTTCGTTTGCGTTTGACATTAACATTTGCAATACAACCAACATTTGACAAAACATTAAATGTAAACATAGTGAAAAATGCAAATGCAAACAAAAATTTGAGAAAGACCAAAGAGAGTACCTCGCTTTGCATCATTGCTGGTAGTTGAAGCTCATCTCCAATTAGAACAGCATGGTGCAAGCCATGAAGTTGCAGCGCAGCAGCTGCTTCACATTCCTTAAGTTGAGCCGCCTCGTCAACTACAAGCAACTTTACGAACCCTGTCCGTCCCGCGGTCATTTCTGCAGCACCCGAGGCAGTGCAGAAGATTATGTGTGCATTTTGCAAGAAAAATTTCATTCTATCCTCGTTATCGGACAAGACCGGAATCCCAAACTGATCTGGAAGCAAACGTAGAGGCTCAAGGCAACCGACAATAATGGCTTTGTAGAAGCTATCGAATATGTCGCTTCCATTCTCAAAAGGTATGTAAGAATTCTGCTTCAAGAAACATTTGACACGGTGAAGAGCTTGACGGGCTACGATCATTTCCTTCACGTGATCAGATGAAATAAAAGACTTAGGAAAATGTGTGTATAAATCCACCATATTGTTCTCTAATTCTTTACTTAAGCCATCAAACTTTACTTTTACAAACTCTCCAAATGTAAGAATCTCTTGTTTCTTTTTACTTTGTTCTTTCTCCTTTCTTTCACATTTCAAGAGATAGTTCTTGTAATTAGACTTCGTGTTCTTAAGAAATTTGATGACAGACTCCAAACTTTGTTTCCATCGAGCCAATGTCGATAATCTACTGATGCGATGATCAAGAAACACATCGAGAAGATGTTCATTTTTGTTGTCAATCCTCATTTTGTCTCGGTTTCCAGCTAAAACAATACTCCCGAGCCCGTAAGTAGAATGTTCTGAAGAAGAAGAAGATTCCTTAAACAATTTCAAGAGCCTTGATGCAACTTCTACCACAGTTGTATTTGTAGGAGCGCACACAACTGTTTTGCAACTAAGTTTGAGAAGGGCAAAGAGAAGAGTAGCGACCGTCTTTGTTTTGCCGGTACCAGGTGGTCCCCATATCAGTTTCACAATAGTCTTGTCACATAGATTCCTTGACTCAAGGCAACTTGATACACAGAGTTTTAACCCTATAAAATCTACTGCAAGTGCACAGCAAACGAAGTAGTGATTTAGGGATCGAATCCACGAAGACCAAGTGTTACACAACAAATTGTAGATTGATAAATTAAGCTAAGCAGGAAACAAGATGGGTGATTGTAATCAAAATTAAAGACAAGAAAGCAAATTAAAACGGTTTAAATTCAGATAATTAAAAACGTTAGGCAATAGGGAATTCTCAGGAAATCACAATCATGAACCAGACAACTATTCAGATTCTAAGTATGCATGCATCTTAAACTCAAACACTTTTATAAACTACCCCACTTTCGTGATAACAGTTACTTTCCCTAGAGATCCGAGAGCCTATACTTTCGCATGGTCACGGTTATCCTAGACAAGCATTATACGTTCAGGTTTGATCAGTTCATAATACTTTATAACTAAACTTTCGATTGTTATAATGCATTACTCATCAACAGTAGTTCTAGCTATATGCAAACTTTTGGAATGCATATCAACCTAAGATCTAGTGATTAAATGGCCAATTCAATCCTAGCATTATGCCTAACAGTGATGAAGATGATAAAGGATAAGCAACCTATTTGTGTCTGATTCAATCGGTGAAATCCATCGAAAAACCCTAAAACCTAACTATGGATCTACTCAGACATGAATAAAGAACAAGCAGAATTCATGGATGAAAAGTGCATAATCAATAGAATAAGAAATAGATTAGGGTTCATAAATCTTCTCCAAAAGGATGATGAGATCTTCTCCCTGATTACAACTCTGAATCTCTAAAAGTCTGAATAATGCGATGAAAAACGTGTAGAATAGAAGGTGTTTTTTCAAGTCTAAAAGAAATAGGGTTTTTATATGATATAACGCAGAAAAAAGAAAATCCCATAAAATCAGGGAAACAGACCGGTCGGTCCGTTTGATGGACCGGTCGGTCCTCTTCAGAATCAGGTTTCTTCGTCTCGCCTGGACCGGTCGGTCTGATGGTGGACCGGTCGGTCTGAGTTGTCCAGTGGGTAGACCGACCGAGCAGACCGGTCGGTCCATGAATCGTTTGATCGGTCTCGGTCTTCACGTGCAAAAAGGGACCGGTCGGTCCAACCACTGGACCGGTCGGTCCAGGACCTTCATTTCACCGATTTTCGCCCATTTGCTTGAATCTTCGTTCCGAACGCGTGTAGCTCCAAATCCTCATGTATGGACCTAAATAAAGACTCAAGACAACTCAAAAGACTCTAAAACCTCATTAAAAACATAATTAGGGAAGTCCAAATTCTCATTATATCACAACTCAAAATCGCTGATTCTTGAGATGAGTTCAAGTTCGAGGAACGTATCATATCCGATACATCATTTCCCCAATCCCTATAACAAACAGGTTGCTCTGTATCCTGAAACACAAGAAACCCAAAGTTAGTACTCCTTTTTTTTTGAACTTTAGGCTTTTCCTATTAGTACTTTTCCTATTAGTACTTTTCCAGTTAGGTATTAAAGCAGAAAAAGAACTTTTCTGCATACATACCGCGGTATTTGCTTGCAAGACACTCTTGATGAGGCTCAAGTTGGCATCTCCGTTGTGCAAAGCGGTCCAAATACGAGAGTTTGTGGTTAAATTCATTAGAAAAACACCAGACCGGAACGAGATTTCTTCATCGGTGGATATAGAGGTAGACAAAACAACAGATAAATGTAGCTCAATCTCATCTTCAACTGAGAATACATATGCAAGAACCAGTGGTTTAAAGTCATCGATGCGTCTCGGCCTCGCTGATTTTGTGAGAGCAATGAGATCTCCGCATTTCGGCTCGTAATAATCTGCTTCCTTTCCTTCTCCAGGTCTCATCAGTGACATATCGAAATTGTTTGGACTACTACTACTACTCGATGATACCATTTTACTTATCTTCATGGAACTTATGTAAAAGAAGGGAGATTTCGACAATGATTTGAAGCTTGAGAACAACTCTGTACGTGTTTCCTCGAGTAGATGAGGAACAAAGCATTTAAGGTATTCATCAACGGACCTAAACTTGTCTGGTATTGTCTTTATTCGTTCCTTGAAGATATCATTGTTGAGAATATCATTGATTGACCATGAGAAGATTTGATAAACCAGAGTCATCTTCTTGTTCCTCTTAATTCTCAAGGTTATATATCTGTGTTTCTGCTTACATAACAGGTGATATAGCTACATAGAGAAGAAACTTGGCTTACAAGGCAAACTAAATGGAAATAATGCAATTCAGAAAACTCATCAAAAAGAAGAAGATTAAGAAAAATCTGGCATGTCAGTTTGGTTTACTTCAAAGGAAGATGGAAAGCCAAAAGGTCAACTAGAATTGGGAAGGGAAAATGAATTGTCTACAATTTCCAAGAAAATTTCGGTTTTTCTTTTTCAAGGTATATAGACTGACATATAAAAATTAGAGGCATTTTCCATTTTACATTATTCATTAGTAAAGTTTATTTTTATTTTTAATCGTCATTAGTATTAAATGGTTTACGAAGAATGGAAGTTGACATAAGGAAGAAGAAAGGTGTGGAACTTGGAGAACAAATAATTCATGGTGGTCACCATTTGGCCTGCCTCTAGTAGTCCTAATCATCATCATTGTATGAATCTAACCCACATCATCAATTCAATTCATATTTTTTGGAAACTACAAAGAAACTTCCTTTTGAGATTCATTTAAGACGCACATTAGTTTCATAATTAATGTTAATGCAAGCCAATGGATTGTTTCCAACATAGTTTCGTTTCATATACTCCAAAAAGTATACTAGTAGCCTTTTATTAGTAAAGTGGTAGAAAAAAAAAATTTTGCATTTGAAGCTTTTAATGTACACAAAATGTAACCACATCTAAAGAGGTAAATGGTTAACATTCCCATTCCTCTCTTTCTTTAGTCTTAGTGGCCTAACTCTTGACTATACACTTATATATATGATCTATAGAATTATAATAAAGAACCAAAACATACATGTATCGGTAATGTTATGTATGTGTTTTAGACAGGAATGACATCAACATTCTGATTCTCGTGGCACGTAATGATAAGACCTTCCACATAAGTCGGAAGGAGGCAACGCCACCATTTGCAACCGGTAGCGACTAATTCTTCGGGAGGAATGATCATCAGAACATTGTCGTGTCGCCTCACCATTCCCATCACGCTTACCGTGCTCCCTTCTTTTATATACCTAGTCACAAAAAATTCAGCGATAATTTCATCAAAAAATAGCAAGAAAAATAATTCGATCTGTATGTGCATGTAAAGCAAGAATACATTTTTTTGGGTTCTTTTAAAGATAAAAAAGCAATAGAAAGATCCTTCTTTTAGTAATAAAGCTACTTACTTTGAGAATCTTTCTCTTCTAAGAAGGTTTTTATAAAAAGCACCAAAATTATTCTTCCTTTGAACTAAAGCAATTTCCTTTAACAGTCTTTCTAATATCTAAAGACTTAAAAGCACTAAAAGATCCTTTCTTTGAACTAAAAACAGTGACTTTGGTTCTTCTCACTAACATTAGTAAGATGCATGTGTAGCAGAAAGGAAAGACTGTGTAAAGAAACCATACCCTTCTTTAAGACGCATGGCACGAGCATCGTTGGAAAGGTTACGATCTGCCAACCATTGTAGAAAGCTTGGAGATAATTCCTTAGTCTTCGATGTTACATTAGCTACTGTTGTCGGTATAACAAATGGAGAAACTTTCGATCCATATCCTGCTTTTACAAGTGCTCGTAATCCCGATTGGAAGTCCGAGATGTAAAAATCCGACACATACTTCTGCCAAACCAAATAAACAAAGATCATCAAATTATCCAACCACTCAAATGAAATACGAGAGTCGAAGAATCAAAACCTCGGCATGTTTACATCCCCATGAAAAACCTTTGTACTCGTACAATTCCGTATCCACGTAAACACATCTCGGTATGCTCTGGTATGACGACTCAAGCGGAATACTTCCACACGTTACAACCTGCAAACCAAAACACGTAAAACGCCTTTAAACGCAAATAACAAACACAGAATCGGTCACTCGAAGATGGTATTAACCACATTATACAGATTCCAAGTAATACCATATCAAGAATACTAATTTATGTCCCATTTTTCATAGAACTATCCAAATCTCACTAAACTAAGCAAATGATCACTATGAATATGACATTCTAACTAATTAGACGCTTTACCAATTAGCTAAAGCTAATACGTAACAAAAAATTAAGTCTTTTACTACAATTAGAAACACTCATAAGAAAATGAAAAAACTTACTCCTGTGACCTTAACGAATTGTCCATCAATGGCGCCTCTAAGCACAGCATTTGGATGATTCTTAATGAAACCCAACAATCCTCTTCTTCTCCAAACGCAATTCCACACAAAAACCACAACCGCCGGAATAATCGCCGCCGCAATCGCCACAATAACAAGCGGTTTCTTCACCGCAACAGATAAAAACGCACCAACCAGTAACCCCATTGCAGAAACTATCAACACTGCCCAAATCACAGGCTTCGGTAACTTAAACCTGACCCGAACCGGATCCGGATTCAAAACCGTAACCGCGGATCCGTATTTGGGTTTGGTCGACCTTGAATTAGTCGAACGGAGAAGATGATGATCAATCTGACCTGAGCTTCTTGACCCGGGACCAATCGAACAGGAGGAATTGAGCGGACCGGATGTGATTAAACCGGTGGGTTGTAGCTGTGAGAGAGGACCTGAGGATTTTCTAATCGGACCCGATTGGGATCCGGATCGTACGGATCCACTGTTGGGATTCAACGACGAGGCGGAGTTAGGGACACGTGGCGGTGGTGGTTGTCTGCCGACGAAAATCGACGGTGGTCCGTGAAACGAGCTGGGATCAGCGACGGAGATGTCGAACATCCTTCCGAGTTCGCCGGATTTTTTGATATTGCCTCCGGTGTAAGGCATAGCACGAGCAGCCATTGTCGGTGGTTTTTCTTTGGGTTGCTCGAGTTTACCGGAAACGTAGAGACCACTTGGTAATTGATGAGATTGTAATCGACCCGCCATTATTAGGGAGATGGAGGTTGAGAAATGCAGAGAATTTTTCACTTTCTCTCTCTAGTTTTCTGGGTGGTTTTGGAGGAGAGAGAGAATCTGTAGCAGTGTTAGAGTGGCAGTGAAGATGGAGAGAAAGAAAGGAGACGAAGGGAAGGGAAGGAAATGACGATTTTGTTATTTAAGAAATAAAATAATAAAAAGAGTAAAAACAAAACGTCGACGAAGAGGTTTCCAAAACATTTTGATTGGTTGATGTGCCACATAAGCCCCACATTTCGTTAGTGGATTATTTGTTTCACTTTTATAGTCCTTAGATTTGAAGATTGTTTCATTTCTATTTCACCTCCGATAGTTTCATATCCTCGTAAATCCACCCCAAATAGTTTGCTCGTATTGTAACACCACAAAATAAAATTAGTATAATTATTTCACCCTATTTTGGAATTTCGCATCCATTTCACCCTATTTCAGAATTTTTTCGGTTATTGTCAGTAACCGATCGTGGGATATGTAAATCGGTTAACAAACCACAATCCGAAACCCGATTGGTATGAAAACCCGACCCAAACCCATTTCCTTTTCCCATTTATTACAACACGACATTGTAAAAAAAAATCCCCAAATTTGAAATTCCAAGAACCCTAGTTCTGCAATTCGGCAAATCGAAGCTTATAATCCAAGGGTTAGTTGTTATTTAATGTAATTTGTAGTTTGTAATGGTCGATGGAGGATTCGAGTAACAAAATCATCATCAATGTCGCTAAAATTTCTGGGTTTTGATTTTGTTTTTGTTCTTGTAGAAATTGATCCGTAGAAGATGAGTAATTTATCTGGAGGTTCCACTGGTTCATCAAATGCAGAAGCAAGACAGAGAGGAAGAGTCATTGGTGTGCCAAATAGATGTTGGTGTGGTAATGAAATAAAGGAAAAAATTTCAAAATCGGAGGCTAATCCGTATCGGAGATACTATCGATGTGCATTTGCTGTTGCACGTAAGGTAATGTGGTTGATTTGGTGTTTATTTGGTATTTCAATTTTCATTTTCAATAATCAAAATTTCAAAATTGGTTTTTGTTCTTGTAGCTTGTTAATGACAACCACATTTTCAAGTGGGTTGATGAGGCAACATTGGATGAGATCATGTTGGTGCGTACGGCCAAAAGAGTGGAGATGGAAATGAAGATAGAAGAAGAGATCTTTGAGAGAGTAGAAGAAACATTGCTTGAAGCCAAATGCACAATGAAAAAGATGATGGTTCTTGTATTTTTAGGATGTTTGATCATTGTTGGTTGTGGTAAGCTAGTAGGCTAAGTTGTGTGTTGTTGGTTAAGACATGATTGAGGATGTTTGATCATTGTTGGTTAAGTTTGTGTGTTGTTGTGTTGTAATATTTTGGTTCGGATTGAGTTTGTGTTTGTTAAGACATGTCATGTTCATAAACAAACTACCAATACCAAATGATAAACGAAAAAACAAAAGTCATTACCAAAGTCAAGCCATTACATAAGTCATAAACTAGAACACAAAAAGCCATAAACCAAAGTCATAAAGTAAAACACAAAAGACATAAGAAACACAAACATAGTTGTTCCTTATGCAACCGAAGTAGGTTGAGATGGTTGAGAAGGTTGAGGAGCTTGAGTTCCTTGAGAAGCTTGAGTAGCTTGAGTTCCTTGAGTAGCTTGAGTTCCTTGAGTAGGCTGAGGAGCTTGAGTTCCTGGAGCTTGACTTGGAGCAGCCTAACAGTAAGATAGAAGTAGATAAGAAATGAATTAGATACAAGTCATAAGAAATGAAATAATTAGGTACAAGTACCTCTTTGTCTTTGTGAAATCTGGAGTTGTGGCCTTGTTGGAAGCAAACACTACAAGTCGCCGTTCTTTTCACATTTTTTGGACCTTTCTTAGTAGGAGACTCATTCATTCCCTTCTTCCTTTTCTTATCCTTCTTATCTTGCATCAAATCAGGGTTTGGAATGACCTTTCCCTCACCTCCATCTGGCCAAAACTTCCAACCTCTAAGAGGAATGACACCTTCCTCATAAGTTCTCTTCCACTTGGCTGTCGTAAACCAGTGAGACACATAATCCTCAGCCACTAATTTCCTATCTAGAATAACTCCATAATTATCTTCCAGCTCGCCTTAATTATTTCTTCCATCTTCAATGATTTGAAATAAGCTTCATCGGGTCTGATTTTGTCGAGAAATAAACGAGCAATAACTGGAGTCCTAAAAATAGCACACTTATCATTTGGAATACAAGTGTGCTTACTGTGGAATCTCTTCACCTCCCACTTCCCAATTTTCCGTTGTATTGAACAGTAGATACGCCACGGACAACCATCTTTGTCTCCTCCGATACACCGAAAACCAGCCTTGAGAGGATCGTACTTGTATTGCTTGATATTTGTACCTGTGTTCATTGCATAATCAAGCACGGCTTCCTTGAACGCAACTTTATTCAAGAACACTTGTCCATCATATAAAATTCTGTCGCCTCTTCTAACTTCATGCTTCCTTGTATACTCTCGCTGAATCTCCTCATCGTCATCACTATCCGCATCAGGACACACATTGTGTCTAATCGGCGGTTCATCGACAAACTCGACCAGAGCTTGCTCCAAGTCGAATTGCATCCTCTCATCTCGATCTTCTCTATCCTCAGGTGAATCAGATGTTGAAATTGGAGGCCCCAAGGCCATTTCATCTTCCATTGTCCAACGATTTGCTTGATTTCGAAATGTGGTTTTGGAATTTTGAGAATTGATAAAATTAGGGTTCTTCGGTGAAAGAGAGAGATTGAATTTGGGAATTTTTTTTTCTTTCCCGTTAAAGAGTTGATAAAACCGGGTCAAATTATGTTTAAAATGGTCAACATCGGTTTAGTGTTCTAATCGGGTCGTAAATTGGATAAGTCACGGTTTACTGTTTCTTAAACGGTTCAGAAGTTGTGATTGGTCTACAGTTAACCGCGATTACACGGATTGGGGGAGAATTATGAGTTCATATTTATTTTGTGGTGAACTGGATGCGAAATTCCAAAATAGGGTGAAATAATTGTACTAATTTTATTTTGTGGTGTTACAATACGAGCAAACTATTTGGGGTGGATCTACGAGGATATGAAACTATTGGGGGTGAAATAGTACGTTTTCCCACTCTCTTGTATATTTTCTTTACTATTTCTAAGTGTAAAAACAAGAACAATTCTTGGGTTCACCTCTTAGGGGTAAATCTTCTCATTCACCCCCACTTTATTAACCAATCAAAACAAAGATGTGGGGCTACATAATTTAACTAAAAAATAACTAATACTGTATAATTTAACTAAAAAATAACTAATATAATTTAACTAAAAAAATAACATTAATTCGTTTGAAAAATTGAAATAAATTCTAAAACTCCAAACTCAAACCCTAAACCCCAAATTATACATTAATTTGAGAATAATTAACCCAAAATAAATCCTAAACTCCAAACTCAAACCTTAAACCCCAAAACTATACTCTAATTTAGGAATAGTTAACCCAAATCTAAAAATTTTAAATACAAATCCATTGAAAATTACTTTTTGTAGTTATATTTTTTGGGTTTGGGTTAACTATTCCCAAATTAGGGTATAGTTTTAGGGTTTAGGGTTTGAGTTTGAGATTTAGGATTTATTTTAGGTCAACTATTCCTAAATTAGAGTTTAACTTTGGGGTTTAGGGTTTGAGTTTGAGTTATGATTTATTTTGGGTTAACTATTCCAAATTAGGGTATAGTTTTGGGGTTTAGGGTTTGAGTTTGGGTTAACTATTCCCAAATTAAGGTATAGTTTTAGGGTTTAGGGTTTGGGTTTGAGTTTAAGATTTATTTTTGGTTAACTATTCCCAAATTAGAATATAGTTTTGGGGTTTAGGGTTTAGATTTGGGGTTTAAAATCTATGTTTAATTAGATAATTATTATTTATTTATGTTAAATTCGTTTTTATTAAAAATTCCACATTTATTTCAATTTTAATTTTTATAAAAATAATTTATTAAAATTGGTGGGCCCACAACTAAAATTTGATTGGTTAATCAAAATGGAATGAATGAGATGGTTCACCTCTAGGGGGTGCACTCAAAAATTGTTCTAAAAACAATAGGCTTAAAGATTCCATTCGTTTAAGTTTTTATTTTCTTTTCAAAAACGATTATTGCTATTAATATTCGATAATATATGTCATTATAAATCCATCAATTCGTGATTACGTAATGTAGTTTAGTGGGTTATACAAGCCTAATTGACATTTCAAAAAGTATTTGAGTACTTTTACAAGTCTAGTGGTTTCAGTACTTTTCCATAAAGCTTGCAAAACATTTCATAAAATGTCGGAATTTTTTTAATGTTTTCTAAAAAGTGTTTATTATATGGTTATTTTATTTACAAGAAGTCTCTCCACCACTTGTAGTCAAAGCCAAAGTTCTGTTGTGGGCATATTAGTTGGCATGTGGATGCTAGAAATCACCTTAAGAATAGACTCACAAGAGCTTATTACAACACTAATCGAAATATCATGTTTGGGACCACTTTTAATATATATACAAGATTTGTATTGTCAAAATTCAAAAACAACTATTGTAAAGTACTTATTTTTGTTCAAACTATTGTAAAGTTTCGCCAAAATGACCATTATATGTAACCAATCGTTGTTGTGTCACTATTCGTATTTAAATTTGCATATTGTATGTTATTCATCCCCTTTTTCTTTTGAAGAAAAGAGCCTCTTGTTTACCATTGTGTTGATATATAGTAGTAGTAGTAGTAGTAGTTTATATCTCCATGTGTTCATTTGAAACATTTGTGCTGGTGTCAAGATGTTACAAATACCGAATATATAAATATAGTACATTTAATAAAATTTATGTGGGGTGACCAGTGACCACGTTAGAGAAAAGTTGTGGGTGTGCTATATAATAACCAAAGAAGAGTTAAAGAAGAGAGCATGCAAATTCAATTTCAAATCTTCAATTCCTTCACATTTCACATTCATTCATCATGATTCATATGCCCCTCCATTATTCATCATGGGTCGACAGTTCCAACGTCTCACATCAATTCCAATTTATCTCTTCCCCCCCACACACACAAAAAGAAGGGATTATAAATAAAAACAATGTATGAGGAAAGATTTACTAAATTCAGTAAAATTTGAATGTTAAGTTGGGTGAGACCCTTCAAAATCTTATTTGGTTTGTTCATCGAGTTCTCTTGATGCGCGTTCTTCGAATTATGTAATAAACAAACCTCGTGGGTTTCTCTCTACATATCGTTTTCAATCATCTTAGAACATAATGCTTTATAATTTTCGTTTACTAAACAAGACCACTTTGATTAAATTTTTACTTGAAATGTGACAATCATATAGTATATAGGGGTTTTTTCTCAAAAGAAAATTGTTATCTATGGTGACTTTAATCAGATACATAGTGGTATACGTCGGTTTACCGGGTTTTGAGATGTATAAATATAAGGTCTTAGATTTTGTATATTGTAACACACGAGTTTAATAAGAAATCCTAGACGGGATATTCATCTCAATTGTTTTTTTGTCTCTTTGCTTTATCGTTCTTATTCACAACAAAAATCTTATTATATAAAAGAGAGTGGGCATAATTCTAACTCACGAGATCGCGACATGTATTAAATAGTTGATTAGATTTTAACACATGTCAATTATTTAAATATGTAAATTTTTCAATGTAAAAATTGTTAATTACCAAAGAAGAAGTTAAAATGGAAAAAAGTAAACTTAAGATATTTTGTTGAAAACGATTTTTAATATACAAAAATTTGACATAAAATAAAAGCTAAAAAAAAATAGCAAACTATATAATAAAAATAGAAATGACAATGTTTATATCGTTATATATATGTAGAGGTATATTTATGAGGAACACAAAAATTTAACCATGGGTAAATGAAGAACTAGACCGAGGAGAAGAAGCAAAGATAAATAAAATTTGGTTAATGGTTTTATTTAGTTATTATATTAAATAGTTTATTTAAACCATATTTACATATATCAAACGTATATACTTTATTTATTTCCAAAATTTTAAAATTATATGAGATATAAAACTACTTTTTTTCAAATTACATATGGACCTATAACTTTAATTACTACATTATCTACGTTAGGATTCGAATTAATAAGAAAATATGTTTTTCCCCAAAATATTTTTAAAATATAATTATTTACTCTATATTAAATAATTATCGCATCGCGAGGGTCATAATCTAGTATATATTATATAGGGGTTATAAATATTTTTAAGGTGTGGCAATGGTAGTATCATAAATATTATTTTTGTATGGACTAGCTAGAAAACAAAATGTTAATTAAATCATTTTTCAGTAATTTATGCAAATCGCTCTTTGAGAAATAATCAAAATTTTAACACATGGTGACTTGGTGAGACGACTTTTCCAACAGCAGCCGTACGGAAGAAGTTAAGATCGGATTTTCTACAGAGACGATTTATTAAGACAATTTTGAGAAACTTACGGTGAAAAAATATGGCAACATCGAAGCTCCAAGCTCTCTGGAATCATCCGGCTGGACCTAAGACAGGTGAGTTCATTTGGTTTGTTCGTTGACAGTTTCTTCAGTTTCGACATGATCATCAAGTTTTTTTTTTTTTTTTTGAGTAAAGGCTTATATGATCATTAATTGTGATCGTCGCTACGAATTTTGTCTATGTTTGGTATACTCTTTCCTCATAATTGGGTTTGATTATCTGATCAACCCTGAATTTTGATTTAGGTTTTTCCATAATGGATTAATAATTGTAATCAAGCAAGTGTGTTATTTGGTAGATTTGATCAAAGTTGCTATACTGAAACTTGAATATTTGTGTAAACTTTCAGTTCATTTCTGGGATCTAGCAAACAAATGGTGTATAGGCATTGCTAACATTGCAGACTTTCAGAAACCTCCAGAGACCATTTCATATTTTAAACAAATGGGTATGTTCTTTTACCTTCTTCATGCTCTTGTAAAAATCCCATGATCCTCTTTCTGTACACTTCAAATTTCACAGCTTTATATCGCTTTTATTGTGTCGTTATGCCAAAATCTTCTTACAGTATACTTCTATCTTAATATATGATTCCCTATTTTCTCTTTGTTTTGTGTCGTCATGCCTCCATCTTCTTACAGTTTTGATGTGCTATCAGGGCCGGTCCTGAGATTTGAAAGGCCCGATGCGAAATAAAAAAGAGGCCCTATTATTAAAAAATGTAAAGTATAATATTTGAAAATAAAAACCACATAACTTTTCATAAAAAAAATCCATGTTATTCTGAAGAAAAAAAATTCAAAAGTCCTAAAAACCGTTAAAATCTATTTATTCTGAAATATAACACTTCTTGCATTTTTTCCTGCAAAATCATCCATCAACCTTTCATAATCAAAGTTTTTAACCATGTCTCTTTCAATCAACAACATGACCAAACCGTTCAGTCTTTCATGTGACATTGTTGACCGTAAGTAAGACTTTATTAATATATATTTTTTTACTTATTTAGTTACATATTAATATGAGCCTATCACAATTTAATTCTTTTTTCCATTATCACGCCAAAACTGAAAACATAGATAATGTGCATAAGAAAAAAAAATTACTCTTAAAAATCTGAAATTTGGTTGAGGCCAAACACCTAAGTATTTTTGGTGTTAAAACAAGACCGGGTCTGTGTGCTATGTATTGTATCAGCGATCACAGCCCATGGACTTATTTGGGCGTTCATTGTAACTGGCCCGGTATGTTGGCTTCGTATTCCTAATAATTATTTCCAATTTGAGACTGAGTCAAGTCTTCTATTTTATAAAAACAAGATTTACTCCAAATCATGTTGATATTTCAGTTGATTTGTTTTTGTACTAACTTACGACTGGATTTATTTACTGATTTTGTTCTGGTTTTTGTTTACAGGGAGAATGGAACCTCTTTAGTGTTAGTCTTGCTATGGCCGCGACAAGCATATACCAACTTACCCGCAGATTCAAGTAAGAATAGAGAACATACAGTATCTTCTTAAATTACATGAGATATGTCTTTATTAAGTGCTTTGTTTTATTGTCAATGGACAAAAAAATACAACGCTCTTTTCTTCTAATGAATACGAACTATACTTTTTGAGTAACCATTGTTCGTCACTATTGTTTTCGCTCTTTACACTACAAGAAAACAAGGCATTTTCCGACGGAACAAGGCATTTTCCGACGGAAAAATAAATTCCGTCGGATTTCCGACGGATTGCGAAGAATTCAAAAAAAAAAAAAAAGGAATCCGTTGGAAATCCGTCGGAATTTCAAACGGATTTCCGACGGAATTGTTTTTTATTTATTTTTAAAAAAGCTTTCCGTCGGAATTCCGACGGATTCCTTTTTTTTTATCCATTTTTTTGTTTGTTTCTCTATCTAACTTCTTTTGATGGATTATGGAACACTAAAATACGCAATTGAGCTATAAATTGATAACTTATAATATCTAACTAAATGCCGTTTAAACAAAATGCGTTACTTTTAATATACAAAAAGGCAATATTATAAATGTGGTTTTAGCTAAGTTTACTAGATTGAAGTCAAAAGTACTGAGTAGTTCTTACGAATCCAGAATCGTTTTAGGCCAATATATATATCCTCATTATATAATTACAACTTTTAAGTCTCAAATCCCAAATGAGATAGGAGTATATAGTTTGATTGTTCGTAATGTTATCAATTGCGCGACCTTATGTATATATATAATTTTGGTCAAAAGGATTTTTTTTAACTTGAATAATATTATCTTGTTTGAAGGACCAAAAGAAGTACCTGAAAATATCAACATAGTCCGGAGAATGTAGATATGTTTATGTGGGACATATTCTTTTGGGTGTATCTAAATTATTTTAGTATCGCAAACCGGTCTCTGTTGAATGGACAACTGTGTAACAAAAAAAAAAAGATTATAATAATTCCATCATCGGAAAACTAACGTTACTGTTGCCTTATATGAATACATGATTTTTTAGTGCTTCGTCATGCACATGCGACCATTTGTTATGTCAGAGCAAAAGGAAGATTCCATCTTGTGGATTATATAATCCCACATGCCTTTTTTAAAAAAACTATACAATAAATTATAGTACCAGAAGAGCATTATTATAGAACCAACTGAAATATATATTTTTTATTTTTTTATTTTTTTTATTTTAAAAAGGCTTTCCGTCGGAAATTAATTTTATACCCAAACACACATTCTCTTATTTGGTAAGAAGAAGAAGAAGGAATTCCGGTGATTCCGCCGGAATCGAATCTCCGGTGACTCCGCCGGAAAAATTTTCGGCGACTCCGACGGAATTTCGACGAATTTTTTTTTTTCAAATCCGTCATAATTCCGTCGGACATCCGTCAGAAATTCCGACGGAACTCAATTTCCGACGAGTTAGAAACGACAGACCAAAACCGTCGGAAATTGCCCTGTTTTCTTGTAGTGTTAGACATTGATATGCTTATGTTTCTTGGTTTACAGGCACGACTATGCCAAGGTTTTGGAAATGATGAAGATGACGCATTTGATAGAACAAGAAGCATGAGAAAGAATTATAATAAGGGTTCATAATTGAATAGAATCTTCCTTGTGTTCTTCCAAATCCAGTCCAAGATATGCCAAGGTTTGATTTTCTTTGAATAATACCCAAATCTTTTGGAGATATTGGTTGTTTCTTTGAATATACAAATATTCATACTTTAAAAAAAAATCAAACACTATTTACAATTTGTAAACATATGTATTTATACATGTATATAATTGAAGTACAACAACAAAGTAAAATAAAATGATTGTTTCTTTGTTTATGGTATATGTATTGTTTTAGTTGTTTTAACTCACACAAGATTAGACATTCTGATCTCAAAAACATGTTGTAACTAAAGAGGGAAGCTAACTGCCACATAAGAAGGAGAAATTTACTAGAACAACCTTCAAAAGTTGGTTTTTGACCAAAACCGTTCTAATCTTATTTAATTACGTTTCATAGATTTTGTGCCCGTTTTACCTTTATTTGTTTTGATAACAAACAACGTATTTACGAAACTGACATTAATTAATCAGAGATTTCAGGTGGAAAAAGTTCCCGCCAAAAATAATAAGTCTACCATTAATGATGATAGATTTATTTGAAGTCCGTAGACTTATTTTTTGAACGGTAGATTTATATACGAATGGTAGACTTATTGTGACGACTTGGTGGTAGAGATGTTCCCAAATGTAGACTTATTAGAGTGATTGTTAGAGTTATTATTTTCAATGGTAGATTTATTTTTGGAGTGGTAGACTTATTAGGTGATTGGTAGATTTATTTTCTTTGACGGTAGAGTTAATTTAGCGTGGTAAAGTTGATTTCGTGATTGGTAAACTTATTATAGTAGTGGTAAATTTATTACAATGAATAATAGGGGTAGACTTATTATAGTGGTGGTAGATTTATTATTTATGCCAGTAGACTTATTAAATCTTTTTAGTTTACTAGAACAACCTTCGATTGGTAGACTTATTGGTTAAGAAAAACATCGGTAGAGTTGTTTTTTCTGTTAACCTTATGGTAGATTTGTTTTGCGGATGATATACTTGTTTTATCCGACGAAGCTTGTTATATAGTTATGGTAGACTTATTATCCGACGAAGCTTGTCATATAGTTGTGGTAGACTTGTTATCTGACTTAGGTTCTTTTAAATAACAATGTGGTAGTAGACTTGTTATCTGACTTAGGTTATTCAAACAACAATGTGGTGGTAGACTTATTATCTGACATTGGTTATTCAAACAACAGTGTTGTGGTAGACTTGTTATCTGACCTAGTTTATTCAAACAACAATATGGTGGTAGACTTGTTATCTGACTTAGGTTCTTCAAACAACAATGTTGTGGTAGACTTGTAATCCAACTTTGGTTCTTTAAGTATTGTGGTGGTACACTTGTTATCTGACTTAGCTTCTTTAAAAATATTGTGGTAGACTTGTTATCTGACTTATGTTCTTTGAACAATGTGTGTTGTGGTAGACTTGTTATCTGACTTAGATTTTATCTGACTTAGGTTCTTTAAATAATGTGGCGGTATACTTATGACTTAGGTTCTTTAAATAATATTGTGGTAGACTTGTTATGGAATGCGGTAGACTTATTTGTCATATTTTTCACTTGTTTATATTAATTAACATACATTCTTCATCATCCTTTAAAATAATGTAAACATTCTAGGATAAAAAATGATAAGCTATTGATTATCCAACGATGACGATCAAATAGAATTAACATGCAGGTCATCATTGCATATTGTCATCCATAGCATTATAAGAAATTAAGAACTATATGTACGATAGTTATTCCATAACTATTATGCAAGCAGTCTACGAAACTCTCATGGATAAAAGATGCGGTTGAGACTGAGATGGAGCGGTACCAGCCAAAGAAAGAACACAAGTGTTCTAGTTGTCGTCAATACGATCATAATCATACCACTAGTGAAGGTTAAATATGTGTCTATTATTATGTGTGTCTTTTCATTTTTAACTTGTTTTCCTGTTTTAATGTTATGGTAATTGATGGTAAAGATATTTGAAAACAGATTATATAGAGAACAAATTTCTAGATTACATAAATTCTGCCAATTCATTACATTGAACAGAGAATAAATTCTATCATCAAAGAAAAATAAATCTACCATCAAAGAAAAAAAAATCTACCATCAAACATAAATTTGTAAGTTATCCACGACCCCTGCCTCTTCCACCTCTTTCGCCACCACCTCTGAAGCCTCCACATCCATAAGATGAACCACCATCAGCGGCGGTTCCTTGAATCGGAGTACCATATGGTCTAGTGTGTTCCGTCTCGACATCGTAAAATGTCAAAATAAATCTACCATGAAACATAAATAACTCTATCATGACACACAAATAAATCTACCATTACTGAAAAAACTTTCTACCAAATTAAACTACCACCACCATCGCTGAATCCAACAGATCCACGATCTCCGCCTCTTCCGCCACCACCTCCGATGCTTCCACGTTCACCAGAATAAATCTACCATCAAAGAAAAACAAATCTACCATAAAAAATAAATAAATCTACCATAGCATTGAACAGAAAATAAATCTACCATCAAACATAAATTTGTAAGTAATCCACGACCTTTGCCTCTTCCACCTCCACCTCCGAAGCCTCCACGTCCACAAGATGAACCACCATCAACGACGGTTTCTTGAATCAGAGTATCGTCTGGTCTAGTGTAGTTCATCTCGACATCGTAAAATGTCAAAATAAATCTACCATGGAACATAAATAACTCTACCATGACACACAAATAAATCTACCATTACAGAACAATAAATCTACCATGACAGAACAAACTTTATACCAAATTAAACTACCACCACCATCGTTGAATCCAACAGATCCACGATCTCTGCTTCTTCTGTCACCACCTCCGAAGCCTCCATGTCCACCAGAACAAATCTACCATCAAAGAAAAACAAATCTACCATCAAAAATAAATAAATCTACCATACCATTGAACTGAGAATAAATCTACCATCAAACATAAATTTGTAAGTTATCCACGACCTTTGCCTCTTCCACCTCCACCTCCGAAGCCTCCACGTCCACAAGATGAACCATCAGCGGCGGTTTCTTGAATCGGTGTACCGTCTGGTCTAGTGTAGTTCGTCTCGACATCGTAAAATGTCAAAATAAATCTACATTGACACACAAATAAATCTACCATTACAGAACAATAAATCTACCATGACAGAACAAATTTTTTACCAAATTAAACTACCACCACCATCGTTGAATCCAACAGATCCACGATCTCTGCCTCTTCTGTCACCACCTCCGAAGCCTCCACGTCCACCAGAACAAATCTACCATCAAAGAAAAACAAATCTACCATCAAACATAAATTTGTAAGTTATCCACGACCTTTGCCTCTTCCACCTCCACCTCCGAAGCCTCCACATCCACAAGATGAACCATCAGCGGCGGTTTCTTGAATCGGTGTACCGTCTGGTCTAGTGTAGTTTGTCTCGACATCGTAAAATGTTAAAATAAATCTACAATGACACACAAATAAATCTACCATTACAGAACAATAAATCTACCATGACAGAACAAACTTTTTACCAAATTAAACTACCACCACCATCGTTGAATCCAATAGATCCACTATCTCTGCCTCTTCTCTCACCACCTCCGAAGCCTCCACGTCCACAAGAATAAATCTACCATCAAAGAAAAACAAATCTATCATCAAACCAGAATAAATCTACCATCACAACAAAACAAATCTACCATCAAAACAAAAAAAATCTACCATATCTCTGGCGTCGTGAAGCAAGAAATGCGATCGTTCTCCAAGAATCAAACATGGTAAGCGATCCATTTCCTTACTCGTTGCGAACTTATGTTTCCGTACAGAGACGATCCACAATAGAGATAATTGTACGTTTTCTTCTTAGTGGAATTGTAGATCTCGAAATCGACGGAGTATGGGGATTACGTTAGTACCAGAATCGAATTGGTTAGATTCCGATCTGAATCTCCGGTGGTTGCGTGGAGGATCAGGTTTCCTCCGGCAACGGCGATTGATGAGACAGTGCAGTTTACGACGACTGTTGCGTTTAATAACGCCGTTACCTAAACCCCGATCTAACTCCTTTATCAAATTAGTCGTCTTCCCCAGTGAGGTTGTGTTGACGGAAACGGCGGAGGAGAAGCATGAGATGCAGAAACGGAAATCGGAGGTGGAGAGAGAGAGAGAATGAAAAAGGTATGTATTGGTTTTTTAAGTTAACCTATTTTTTTTTAGTGACAAAGTTGTTATTATAAAAATTTCACAAGGTTTAAAAGACAATTGTCACTTTCTCATCTTATGAAGGTTGTTATAGTTATTAGGGAACTTTTGAAAGTTGTTATAATTATTATCTCCACATAAGAATGGATCCAATCCTCTTAGTTATTCTCCTACCAATGAGAGATGCTCATTTGTTTGCTTCCATTGTCTCCAAAAATATTTTCCACAAGCGAAAATGATCCATCGCTATAGCAATTTCCCCATCTTGGAATCGAAAAGAGGGCTTGTAGCTACTGTGAGATATGGGCTTTTGAGTTTAAGGGATGCAAGCCCGTATAAATCAAAGTCTGTGAAAGTTTTGTTACAAAAGAAATTCCAACGGAAAAAGGGAAACACAAAGAAGCTTCCATCACTAATCCATATATCATGTTTGGGATGCTTGATCATACTCCTATGTCAAACCACCTTAAGAAAAGACAAGCGCTCGTAACAACACTGATCCATATATCATGTTTGGGACCATTTTTTAGGATATGCAAGTTTAAATTAGTTACTATATAAAGTACTTGCTACTATGACCATGATATGTAACCTATCTTCGTTGTGTCACTATTCGTATTTAAATTCACATATTGCATGTTATTTATTAAAGTATTTGCTAAAACATATAAAGTCATCCCCTTTTTCTTTTAAAGCAAAGAGCCTCTGTTTACCATTGTGTTGATACCTAGTAGTATTAGTTATTCTGCATGTGTTCGTTTAAAATATTTGTTCTGGTGTCAAGATGTTACAAATACCAAATATATAAAAGAAGAGTTGTGAATTAGACATTTCGACCATTCGAAAAATGTTCGATTCATCTAATCCGAAATTGAGATATTGTCGAGATTAATGGTTAGACATACCTTCTAAGGGGTGACTTGTTCAAGATGTTGAACAACAAAGTTTTATTTTGGAAAAACTGTGCCATTATCCCGAGGTCGTGAAGAATATCCACATGGGAAAGATGAATGAACCTTGAATAACATCTAAGACCATCTCCATCCATGTGTCTTACTAAGTTCTTATACCAAGTTCTTAAATATAAAATTATTAAAACACACACTCTCTCTTCCTTTTACTCAACTTTATACACTCTCTTTCTTCTTTTTACTCAATTTTTATTAATTTTATATTTAAACACTATCTCTTCCTTTCAAAAACCACTCTCCAAAAGTTCTTATCCCTCCATTTTAATATCTCTCTTTCATATTTTTCTTAACTTTTATTAATTTCATATTCAAACACACCCACTATCTCCTCTCTTTACTCAAATTTTATTAATTTTATATTCAATATACCCCACAAAAACACTCTCTTTCTTCCCTTTTCCCCTAAGAACCTCACTAAGATACATGGATGGTGATGTTCTAAAGGACATGGGTCAATCCATTCATTGTCAATTGGTTTTGAGATGGAAACCATGATAATCAACAATGAATGTTAAAATGTGACAATCATATAGCATACACGGGTTATAAATATTCTTAAAGGTTTGGTAATGGTAATATCATAAATATAAATTTTGTGTGGATTAAAACAACAAAATGTCAATTTTGTGTTTTGTATTTTGTATTTTGTATTTTGTATTTGACCTTATTATTTTTTAAGCCATTTATGCAAATCGCTCTTTGAGGCTTTAGGGAAAATAGTCAATTTTCTAAAACATGATGAGACGACTTTTCCAACAGCAGCCGCACGGAAAAAGTTAAGATCGAATAATTCCTTTTTTTTTTCTTTTTTATAGAGACGATTTCTTAGGACAATTTTGAGAAACTTACGGAGAAAAAAATCTATGGCAACATCGAAGCTCCAAGCTCTCTGGAATCATCCAGCTGGACCTAAGACAAGTAAGTTAACTCGATTTGTACTCGTTGACTGTTTCTTCAGTTTCGATTTTTTTGCTCTCTGAAACATGATCATCGAGTTTTGATTCTTGGTCATAAATATGGAATCTTATATGGTTAATTTCTTTTTGCTAAAATTTGCTTCGGTTGATTTTGCCTTATAACCAGTTTATGAAATGATGTCTGTTTGCATCATTTAAAATTTGAAACCAAAGATTGTTGCTACAAATTTTGACTATATTTTTGTTATACTCTTTCCTCATAATTGGGTTTGATATCTGATCAACCTTGAGTTTTGATTTAGTTTTCCCTAATGGATTAATTATTTGTAATCAAGCAAGTGTTATTTGGTAGCTTTAATAATCAAAGTTGCTATACAGAAAATTGAATTGTGTAAACTCTTTTTTTTTGTAAATTTTCAGTTCATTTCTGGGCACCGACGTTTAAATGGGGTATAAGCATAGCTAACGTTGCAGACTTTCAGAAACCTCCAGAGACACTTTCATATCCTCAACAAATTGGTATATACATGTTCTTATACCTTCTCTTGTTAAAAATATCCTGATCATCTTTGTGTATACTTTACGTATTTTTTGATGTGCTATGTATTTGTATCAGTGATCACAGCCACTGGTCTTATCTGGTCGCGTTACAGCACTGTAATCAGTCCGGTATGGTTGTTTAGTATTCTTGATGATTATTTCAATTTGTGACTGATACAAGTCTTCTCTTTATAAAAACAATATATATGGCAAATCATGTTCATATGATTTATGTATTTTCTTTGTTTCGCTTTTGTACTAATTTGCATGTGGATTTCCTGGTTTATCTGATTTTTGTTAACAGAAAAATTGGAACCTCTTTAGTGTTAGTCTTGCTATGGCAGGGACAGGCATATACCAACTTACTCGTAAAATCAAGTAAGATTTAAAGAACATTTCAAATATGTGTTAAAGTGCTTTGTTCTTTCATTGCAAATGGAGAAAAAGAACACTCCTTTCTTCTAGTGAATACAAGCTATACTTTTCGAGTAACCATTGTTCTCTAACGATGTTTATAGCTATTTGACATTGATATGCTTATGTTTTTTTGGTTTACAGGCACGACTATGCGTCTGAAGTGGAACCCATTGTTGCAAAAGAATAATGAAGATGAAGCCTTTGGAGAAAATAATTCCCATAATGCTTTGTAATTGGGCATAATCTTCATTGTGTTCTTCCAATACCAGTCCAATATTTTTTTATGCCAAGGTTTGATTTGTTTTGAATACCCATATGGTTTGGAGGTATTGATAATTGTTTATTTGAATACAAAAATATTCATTACTTTTTACAAATCAAACACCATTTACAGTTTGTAAACATATGTACATGTCTATAATTGAAGTACAACAACAAATCAACACAAAATGAAAGTTGGGTTTGTCTATAAATCGTTAATCCTTGGGTTTAAATATGATTGAGCACCGAGCGGATAATTTATTTGTGAATTTATGACTCGTATCCCCGTTTTAGAATTTGTCAAAATTATAAATTGGATAGATATCCCATTTGTGAAGTGTGTTTGTGACAATAATAAGAAAAAAAAAAGAGAGAAAATTTCTAAAATGTTATCATATTTTAAAAAGTTTCAAAAGTACTATTTTTTTTCAAAGTTCTATAAAATACTACAAACACAAAAATTGTTTTACAATAGTTTGTAGTTTATATTTTTAGGTTTGGGTTAACTATTCCAAACTAAGATATAGTTTTAGAGAATAGAGTTTGGGTTTGGGGTTTAGGATTTAGTTTTGAATGTTGAAAGTTGATTTTAATTTTGTATTTCTTTTGGAAAAATGATAGTATTTTTGCTACATTCGAGAGGCTACAAATACAAAAAGTGGTACTAAACTTGGTTTGCGTTCGAGAGGCTACAAATGCAAAAGAGCCAAGTGTTTGAACAAGTACTGTGAATGTTTTCAGGCTAATGCCATGTGCTCGGATTAAACCTAAACCATCAATTTCGCTAGAGTTCTTACGTCTTGTTTTTTTGTTTGTTGGAGGATTTTGGTTTCCGAATTGGGTTAGATTTGTAGTGTTCAATCGCATTGCCCCTTCACTTAAACAAAAAAACACTTATCTGTTAATGTTCATTAATACTTGGTCTTTTTTGTTGCTTTCCCACCTTAGATTCTGTCTCTAAGGACTTTAGTCTTTTTTTAAGCTTTAGTTGTTCAATAGTCATGCTTTGATTTGTTACTGCACATTCATTCTTCTCTTCTTTCCATTAATCTTGGGAATTAGGTAACCATTTAGATTATAAACTTGGTGAATTGTTCAATCTGACCTGCATATATGTGATTACAATCTTTTAGTCCTCTATAATGTTCATATACCTTGATATGTAGTTCATATATGTAATTCAGACATAAAAAAGATTTTCTTATTTTCTTGTGTTGTCAAGTAATTTATATCCAAGGTTTAGGTAATCATCTTATGTTTTCTTTTCCTATCTGATACGACAAAGGAATTACAGTGAAAACTCTATAAATTAATAACGTTGGGACCACGATATTTTATTAATTTATAGAGTTATTAATTTACCGAAAATGGAAACTTTCCATAATCTTTTAAAAATAATTTTTATTTAAATTTTTTTAATTTATATTATTCTATATTTTTATAAAATTAGTTTATTCTCTTTGTTTGTTTATACTACTCCCTCCGTTTCATTATATAGGATTTTTAAGAGAAATCTTTTAGTTTCATTTTATAAGATATTTTACTAGTTTCTATGCAGATTTCAATGTGACTAGATGAGAGCCCGCGCGTACACGCGGGTATGTGTTTTGAAACTTTGTTTGTAAGTGATGTTGAATAATGTTTTTGTTGTTAGTTATGTTAGAAAAAATTGTATTTTTATTTACTTACAGAATAATAATTTATTGTAATATATACTCATTATTCATTATTTGAACTACTTATTAAAAAAGTTATAAGTATTATCCTTTGTATATGCATTTTTGTAATTTTAAAAAAAAAATTAGATAATTCTGAGTTGCCTAAGGAAAAGAAGTTTACCCCCTCGGTTTTCCTATCTGAGTATATATCTCTTCCCGTCTTTTACGGTTCTACAATTCCTTTTCAGAAATCACCTTTAAATCTTCGAACATGGTCTTAAATCGATGTAAATATATAGAGTTGAGTAAATTTTGTTCTGGGATTTAAAATTATTTAGCAGAATCAGTTGGTAGTAGCTAAACATGTAGTGTGACTGAAGACTTGACACAATGTTGATGAAATGTTTCATTGAACCTGCTCTTGGCCAATAACAACATGATCCACGGGTCATAGTTCTATGCTTGATGCAACCTTCTATACTCAACAAAGGAAGATAACATAAGAGGGATATGGAAAGCATAAAAGCTGTTTAGTTTTCGCCTTAGCACCTCTTTGGATGAGGAAATAAAAAGGTAGGGACTTAAGATGAGCGCCAGGGGAGAGTGAACGAGTCTATGCAGCTTAGTACGCCGTTGGCGTCCATAATTAAAACGCATTAGGTGCATTATCAGTCTCTCAGAGAGTTTCTGTATCTTTATCCACTTTCAAGCACTCACTAAACCAACCTGAGATGAGGGAAGCCAAACAAGAAAGTAAGCCAATTATTAATAAAAATAAATTATAAGGAACAGTCTTCAACCAATATTATAGTATGAGTCCACAATCCATGCTCCTAACATCCCACATATTCAATATAGTGAGAGGAGAAATCGTTGACAAAACCAGCAAAAAACAGAGAACAATAAACTAAACAATGAAACACTAATTTTTCATCTTTAGAGGTAAAAAGAGAAGCAAAAAACCTCGTATTGGAACCTATTCATCTTAGGAGAACAATCTCTCACACTCCCTTGCATAAGAACACGACTTGCATCATTCCAATTTTCCTGAGGAAGTTATTATAACATTGAGAAGCTTAACTACATATTTTATTTTTTAAGTCTTTATTAAATAATAAGTACGGAAGAAGACACAATAGACAATAGATAAGAATTACGGTGTCTCTTACTCATTTGATAGAGAATTGAGGTGGAATCAAGAATATCTTTTCCAATAAATGACTTTAATAGGTAGAGGTGATAGACGTCAGTTTCTTCAATACTGAACAAAGGCAAGAACATCGAGTTGTGAACCAAGTTTCTCTGATTTGGTCCTGAGCACGTTGAGTAGTTTCCTATACTCATACATCAGTTGTGAGCTTTCCTTTCTCTTTACCTGAAGCTCTTTTGCGAATCAAAAACACCAATATCAGTTTCAGTGATCTAACTGTATGAAATAGGAGGGTTCTTCAAGTAAACAGGTTTTTGATACCACTGCTCAATGTGTTAAAACATCGAAGAAATATTCACTTTATTAGAAGAGCCATTCTAATTGTGCTCATCAAGATCGGGTATTAGAGAGCTCGGGTTTACTCTAAGTATGGAATGAACGGGTCGTGTTGTTGGATTGGGAATGGAGATCCTAAACCAATCTAACTACCGGTTATGGAAGTTATGTATGGAGTCATACTTGGTCAGTGAGAACTTATGGGATGTCGTCGGCGGTAGTAGCACAATACCACCAAGGGGAGCTGCTGCGACAGCGGAAGCGACAAAGGAATGGACACGGAAGAATGCCAAGGCGGAGTTTGCTTTAAAGATGTCAATATCCTCGGGAGTATTTGAGCATGTCTCAAGGTGCAAATCTGCTAGTTCTATTTGGCGGGCGCTATATCAATTGTTCAACAAGAAGAATGAAGCTCGACTACAGTTGTTAGAGAATGAGCTAGCAAATGCGAAGCAGGGGGAGTCTACAATCTCAGAGTTCTTCATTAAGGTAAAGAACCTTTGCTCTGAGATTAATTCTCTTAATCCGGAGGAGTCAATCTCGGAGGCGAGGTTAAAACGGTCTATTATTCGAGGTCTATGATCTGAGTATACACCGTTTGTGACTTCGGTTCAAGGATGGCCTACACAACCTTCCTTGGAGGAGTTTGAAAATTTATTAGCTTCGCAAGAATCCTTAGTCATGCAAATGGCGGGTATTAAAGTCCATGATGAGTCGGGAAGTGCTTTTGTAGCTCGGAGACAACAGAGTTTCAAAGCTAAACATAAGGATCATAGAGGAGAAGGATCGTCCACGGGAGATAAGAAGAAATTCAAGTGCTACCGGTGTGGAAAAGGAAACCAATATGGCGGAATCAAAAGGTCATACTGAAGACGAAAAATGGGGAAAGTGTTTCACGGTGGAGGCTGCAACTTCATGTACATCTACAACTAAAACTTTGGAAAATAACTGGATAGTGGATTTGGGTTGTAGCCATCATATCACCGGAGACATGAAGTTATTTTCTAGTCTTCAGAATAATGATGGGAAAGATGCCATTATTACCGCGGATAATTCAGTCCACCGAGTTGAAAAAGAAGGTACTGTTGTCATTAAAGGAGATGATGGAAGTCCAATCACACTCAAGACCGTGTACCATGTTCCTGGAGTTAAGAAGAACCTTCTCTCGATGGTGAATGCGGTAGACTCGGGTAACTACGTTCTATTTGGCCCAAGAGACGTTAAGTTCTTAAAGAACATTAAAGAGTTAAAGGCAGATGTGGTTCACAGTGGAGCGCGGGTTAAATATCTATATGTCTTATCGGCCTCAAACACTTATGTGGAGAAGATGAGTGCCAATGATAATGCCTATATATGGCACGCTCGACTTGGTCATATAAATATGACTAAGCTGAAAGTCATGGTGAATAAAGATTTGGTAAATGGGCTCCCAAAGTTGAAGATTCAAGATGAAGGAAAGCTTTGTGAAGGATGTCAATATGGAAAATCACACAGACTTCCATTTGACAACTCTACTTCACGGTGTAGTACTCCGTTAGAGAGGATCCATAGTGATTTGATGGGTCCAACAAGAACATCCTCTTATTCCGGGTTTCGCTACATGTTGTTGTTCATTGATGATTTTTCTCGGTACACCTGGGTATACTTTGTGAAAGAAAAATCAGAAGTATTTTCCAGGTTTCAAGAATTCAAGGTTACTGTGGAAGGCGAGTTGGGTCAGAAAATAAAGACTCTAAGGACGGATAATGGAGAAGAGTTTATGTCAAAGGAGTTTCTCTCTTTTTGTCGAGACCGTGGCATCAAGAGAGATTTTACATGTCCATATACACCTCAACAAAATGGAGTAGCAGAGAGAAAGATCAGACATCTAAGCGAGACATGTAGAAGCTGGTTACATGGGAAGAACTTGCCTAAAGCTTTATGGGCAGAAGGCATGAGATGTGCAGCGTATGTCATCAACTGAATGCCACTCAGCCCGAACAATATGAAGTCTCTTTATGAGATGGTTCATAAGAAGAAACCAACGGTGAAACATCTCAGGATATTTGGATCAATTTGCTACGTCCATGTGTTTGACTCCCAAAGAACAAAGCTGGAAGCAAAGGCAAAGAAGTGCATCTTTGTCGGCTATGATGAACAAAGGAAGGGATGGAGGTGTATGGATCCTGAGACACACAAGTATGTTGTGTCTCGAGATGTTGTCTTTGACGAAGTTTCTTCATACTATGGGCCACCTCAAGTCTTGGTTGAGAAGGAAGGTGATGGTTCTTCTAAGATCGATAAATCAGTTCTTGAAGTACCAAGTGAGGGTGAAAGTCCAAGAACAGAGACGCAAAATGAAAGGGGGAGCACTAACCAAGAGAAGAATCAAGATAATGGTTCTTTGGTAAATCAAAGACCAAAAAGGAACATTATCAGGCCTGCTCGGTTCAGAGATGAAGATTTCATTACTACTTACTCATGTTACTTTGCAGCTCCATTAGATGAAGATGAGCCATCATCATATGATGAAGCAAAAGGAGTTTGTGAGTGGGAGACCGCAATGAAGGAGGAAATGGATGCTCTAATGAAGAATGAAACTTGGGATTTGGTTCCAAAGCCCAAGGATGTCCAACTTGTCTCTTGCAAATGGGTGTATCGAATTAAGCAATAGACCAATGGAAGCATTGACAGATATAAGGCAAGGTTGGTTGCTCGAGGGTTCTCTCAGAAGTATGGAGAAGATTATGATGAGACTTTCAGTCCAGTGGCTAAGATGACAACGGTACGCTCTCTGTTATCTTTAGCTGCAAGCCTTGGTTGGAAGTTATGGCAATTAGACGTGAAGAATGCTTTTCTATATGGTGAGCTTGATAAGAATATTTTTATGGAGCAACCACTTGGTTTTAAATCACGAGAGCATCCTGATTATGTGTGCAAGCTTAAGAAGGCTTTGTATGGGTTAAAACAAGCTCAAGAAGCCTGGTACGGAAAGCTTGCTCAGTTTCTTCAGTTTTGCGGGTATGCGCCATCGAATTCTGATCCGAGTCTCTTCTTAAAGAAAAATGGAGGAGTCCATGTGGTAGTTCTACTTTATGTAGACGACATGATAATTACGGGGAATGATGAGGCGGAAATCGCTCGTCTACAGGAGGATATATCGATAAGGTTTGAGATGAAGAAGTTGGGTGAGTTGAATAACTTCCTTGGTTTGGAAGTTGAAAGGATTAATGATGGAATATTCATCGGCCAACAAAGTTATGCAAGAAGGATTGTTGATAAGTTTTGAGTACACGAAGGAAAGACGCGTACTACTCCTATGGATGTGAACATGAAGCTTAGGCGTGATGAAGGGTCCTTACTACCCGATCCTCGACCTTATTGCTCTCTTGTGGGAAGTCTCTTATACTTAACCATTACAAGACCTGATATTGCCTTCGCGGTAGGTCTTGTAAGTCAGTTTATGCATGCACCAAGGAAGCCACATCTCGAAGCAGCTAAGAAGATCCTGAAGTATGTGAAGAAAACTTTTGGCATGGGTCTGGTGTACAAGTACAATGTCAAGGTTTCCCTTCATGGTTTCACAGATGCTGACTTTGGTGGAGAACTAGATGACCGAAAGTCAGCTTCAGGGTATGTGTTCTTATGTGGAGACACAAGTGTTTCGTGGTGCAGCAAGAAGCAACCAACAGTGTCGTTGTCTACCACTGAAGCAGAGTATAAAGCTTCGACTCTTGCAGCTCAAGAATGTATATGGCTTCGTAGGCTTCTTGAAGATTTGTTCGAGCCAATCAATAAAGCGACTGCAATCTATGGAGATAATCAAAGTGTTATCAAGTTGGCTAATAATCCAGTGTTTCATGCAAGGACAAAGCATATTGAGCTGGAACATCACTTCATAAGAGAGAAGGTACTTGATGGGACAATCGAAGCTTTGGAGGTTCGAAGTGAGGACAACGTTGCGGATATTTTCACCAAGTCATTACCAAAGGGACAGTTCGAGTTACTTCGTTCGAAGCTCGGGATGGTTGACAAAATCAAGTTTAAGGGAGAGTATTGAAATTAAACTTGATTTTGGTTTAGCTTAATGAAGAGTTTAGAATTTTCTAGAAACATCATATAATCTCATCACCTCCTTTGAGATTCTAGAGAATTCTTTTAGTTTATTATCTAGATAAGAATGTAGAACAATCTAGATAATTGTAGGATAAATAATCTAGATGTTGTAGAGATGTCTAGATGTTGTAGAAAATTCTAGAGACTTGTAAAATATTTAGTAAGTAAGGAGGTTAGTAGAATAATCTAGAAATTTAGGGAGAGATCTTTGGGAGGCTATAAATACTTCCTCACCCTCTCATTTGTAAAACATACAATATTCAAGAACCTAAGAAAGTTGAACAAGTGAATAAAGAATAAGTTCAAACAAAGAGTGTTCAAGTTCATAAGTTCTCTAAATTTCTCTAAGAGTCTTTCAAGTAGTCTCTAAAAGTCCTTCCATATTTCTTCATCATACTTATAGGGTCTTTTGTTTATTTCGGGTTTCTCGGGGTTGTACGGTCTTGGGCTAGTGCTAAGCACTATAAAAGGAGGTTTCTTTACAGACCTGTAACTTAATTGAATCATTGAATTTGCCAATTCTAAGGAACACAAATAGTACATAGATGAACACAAATAGCCAATTCTAAGGAACACAAATAGTACATAGATGAGTTAGCGTTATGGACTAGTTGAAGTTTAGTAAAAGACCTAGTTTCCTCCCAGGCCCGTAAACCTAGGCAGCCGCCGAAGCTTTCTCTCGCCGGAATGGATCGCGGCCACAACCTCTCTACCGCCGATCATTCTCCTCGCACTGTCTAATGCTAACTCAGATCCACCGACGCTTAAGATCCACCGACGATCTGTAATCATCTCTCCATATCCTGTGTAAAGGTAAAGTTCTTCTCGGTGGTCTCACCTCTGCGAAAACTGCCGGATCTATTAGCGTCTTTCTCGTTCCGGGCCGATACGACGACGCTAGAACTTCGTCATCCACCAGAGCCCCCAGATCCTCCGGACGAGTCTCCACAAGCGATTACTCTTGTCTCGCGTCTCTTGTCGTCAGCACCTGATCTAAGAGACATCGATGGCTTTAATCGGTTGGTCTCAGTTTCAGATCTAGGGTCGCTTGTCTTGGTTGTTTGGCCCTCGTATCAGGTACACTCTTGCTTATCACCCTTCATCTCAGTGTGTGGTTGGTGTTACAAAGAGTGGTTAGGGAGTGTCTTGTTAGATTCAAGCTTTCTTTGTTTCGTCCCGTTAGTTTCGGCTGATTTAAATTCTCTGATTATACCTCCCTATGGTAGCCTTGTCGCCTCTGGGCGTTTACCTACTGCAGATTACAGGCTTTGTTCACCTACTGCAGATTGCAGGCTTCTTTCACTTACTGCAGTATGCAGGCCTTGTTCTCTAACTGCATTACATAAACCTTGTCCACTTACTGAAGATTGCAGGTTTCGTTCATTTACAACAGTATGCAGGTTTCGTCCTCTAACAGTATTTCGCAGATCTTATCCACTTGTTGCGTTATGCAGGTATTGTCTTCATCGACATGTGCTTCACGCCACCAATTACGTCATGGATGCAGTCTGGAATATGGCATCTTTAGATTGTGGAATTGAATGGATATGTATGAACCAGAGTAATGAGAATCTCATTACTCTGCATCAAGGCTCCATTTCGCATCAGTTAACTCCTTCGGTACTGGATGTTGAATGCCTTGCTGTTAAAGCCGCCATTGTTGCAGCTCTAAAGTCAGAGATTAGAGAACTATGTTTGTTACCTGAATCTCAATCCCTAATCACTCATTTCATCAACGAAAGTGTGATCATGGAGATGAAAAGCTTTCTCTTCGACATGTGTTATCTGTTGCGATCCTTTTCTCTACCTATCTGGTTTCTTTATGCTCTTCGTTTGGCTTATGTGCCCGCGAACTCGTTAGTCTTAAGGTTGCTTAGTCTTCCTTTTGTGTAAGAACTCTTTTATTTGAATGAAACAAGTTGGTTTGTCCAAAAAAAAAAGAATCAGGGAGCAGAACAGAAACATTAATGTAACAAGATAATGCATTTGAGGATTCTGGAAAATTTATTGAAGCCTACAATACCATCAATTTCACTTATATCATGATGATAGAAGCATAATTTGGTATAGGCTATGAAAATTTCAACAACTCCATAGATCTACATGATTCTTTCCTTAGGATTTACCATAGACAATTACACGCATGCATAGAGAGAGAAGATAGTGATGAACTTGATTCATAATCTTTTTAAAGCTCAAGTTAGGATCTAGATGTGAAAATTTGCGTGAGAAATCAATAAGAAAATGCTTACCAAAGTCTTTCATAAGCTTCCTAAAGCCCAAGTTAATAAGCTTCATGCCTTGCTATTTCTTCTCCATTGGATTGCGATTATGAGTTTTTTTATGGTTTTCAATTACCCTGCAACAGAGAATAAACATTGAGCTTTGCAATTCCATAACTTGAATCTAAGAAACATCACAGTAATCAAATTCCGATTCCCAATTGTCCAACTAACATCTAGATGTGAAAAATTAGGGTTATCAATATATTAATGTTTGAGAGAAATCAAATATAAGATGTCAGCCACCTTCTCTAGAGATCAAGAGCATTTTAACGGCCAATATGGCTCTGACGGCGACAACCTATACACATCAATTCCACTTCCTACAGGCGACGTTATCTCCCAATCCATAACCTCACTGTCGCTACCTCTAGCCACCGTCCCTGGTCGAAACTTGTCTTTTCTTCTGTCTACCGGAGCAATTGTCCTCCGATCGAGGGTAAATTTTCGGTACTTCTTCGTCAACTACACGATCTTCGCCGGAACTTTCGCCGGTTTCGCTCTCATAACCACCAAATGACCCACTTCTTCTCCTCCTTTCTTACACGAAATAGACTTCGCCGTTGCCCAAACTCCGTATTTACTGAGAAGAAAACCCATAACCTAATCAACAACCCAATGGTTAGATATACGTGTTGATGAACAACTAACAGAAGGTAAATGAGGGATTTGTGATGAAAGTTCTTCTTTACCTCTCGAGAAGAAGTAGGAGCCAGACGGAGAAGAGTCGAATTGAAAATTAAAGACTTTACTTTGCACTTTTTGAGATTTAAACCAATTTTATGAAACATCGGGGAAGGAATCGTAGAAAGGGAAGGTGGAAGGTGGAAGGTGGAAGGTGGAAGGTGAGAGGACAATGTAGAAAAATTGTTTTGTTTTAGCGCCAACCAACCAATCGAAACGAAGAACAGAAGGTGAAAGGATTGGAAAAAAAAAAAAACGTTAGCAGCGTGTTTTTTTGAAAGATACACGTGTCACTCTCTCAAGTATGCCACATGTCAAGCCGATAGAGAAAATTGGCCTTCTGTTATATATTAGATTTGATACTTTTGTCCTTTAAATTTTGTAGTCTTATATATGATTGGTTGAGATATAATTTTAATTAATTATTAAATAAAATTTTGTTTGTATTTATTTTTTTTAATTCTCGCGAAATAAATAAAAAAAATCTTATATAATGAAACGGAGGGAGTATATCAAATAATGATAGAGTTATAAACAAATTTAAGTTCTATAAAAAACAAACAACACTAAAATGATACAAATATATGTTAGTCATGTTTATATAGCACATATTAATTTATGATATTATTGGGACCATATATTTACATAGGATTTCTAAAAAAAATATTATCTTATTATCTTATCGAATTGTGTTATATTTTACACCGGCCCGAGTCGGGACCGCCCAAATTTATTAATTTAGAGAGTTTATTAATTTATCGAGTATTAATTTATAGAGTTTCTACTGTAGTATGTTTTTCGTTCATTTTATTACTAGGTGTACTTTCATTCTAATATATTTCGTTTTGTTGACCATCTTAACAGTAGCTCCTCTGGCTATTCATGGATGGAGAAAAGGCTTGTATCCAACAATTGATAAAAATATTTTAAGATCGTTACCAATTATATTCCTAATTCATTTGGGCAAAATTTGGATTTACATTAGTTGAAATACCTTCACGTTTATAAATTGGGTTATTCACTACTCTTGCATTACAAAAAAATAAAAAATTATTGATCCAATTACCTCCGCATAGCACATTCATAAGTGAAAATAAGATATCAAAAAAAAAAATTGTGTGGAAGCTCGTTTTCCTATAATCAAACATTGTTAATTGATTGGATGAAACTTGAAAGTGACGAATTGTGGCTTGACTCTAAGTTTAGAGTCCACAGAGACATCACTAATGTTGTCTAAACATGTCATGTAGTTTGTAAACACATTGCAAGTGTGAACGTTTGACTACGACTCGACACTAAGGTGTCATCATGGGAGTTCTTCTATTGAACTCATTACTCAATCGTTTGAGACGTTAATCATCTTTTCGCAGTCCACAAAAATCTAGTTTAAATTTCATTTTACGTTCTTACTTTTTCTTTTAGCATAATATATTACTATAGGGGTGAATATTAGAACAAATATTTTAATATTAATTTTGGGGTAGCAAAACTCTAAAAGCAATAGTATTAGACATTAAAATCGGTCTAGTGTAAAGTGGGATTGACTCGGCACTACTGACAAATGACAATGCATAATTATATTATTATTATTATTATTATTATTATTATTATTATTATTATTATTATTATTATTATTATTATCAATAATTCGGGTAACTAATGACCAACATAAGCACTACTAACTTTTTTTTTCTTTTCTTAGAAAACACTCAAGAATCACCAACATAATATCAAACTGGTATTTAATGATAGTATTCTTTGTGATCAAGAAATGTGGGATTGAATTGATTGTTAACAAGCCATCATTACAATCAGACATCTCTGATTTGGTACCAGCAACCTCACTGTTTAAGGTGTTGTAGTCCTTAGTTGCCAAAGCTTTGAGGGAATCATCACGATGAAAAAGAGCATTTTCATAAAAATCTATGCATCCGAGATATATATTGTGAAAACATAAATCCGTCGTATTTAGTCAATAAACTCTTTTTAGGTAGGTCAGGTAATTTATGAGTGTATGGTAAAAAAACTTCTTTTTTTTTGTCGAAAGTGCAGTACCTAATACACAACACGACGTCGTTTCCATTAGCAACTTTTCGTTATTATTGATGTCGGAGACTGAAGCAGACAGAAAGTAAAATCAATGGCGACTTCGAAGCTCCAAGCTCTCTGGAATCACCCCGCTGGTCCTAAGACAAGTGAGTCAACTCTTAGATTCTCTTTACATTGTTTCAAGACATTCAATTTTTTTTTTGTCTTTGATTCTCTACGTGAAAGTTGGCAATCAGATTTAGATTCCTCGATTCATCTACATTTATAGGAATTTCGTACGTTTCGCTTCGAGTCAAACCTACATTGTCCAATTCTCGAGTGATTTCTTCAACTGATTTTGTATTTCCTCCAATTGATTCTAATTGTAACCAAGCAAAAGTGCATTATTCAGCTCGATCCAAATTTCACAATTTTGAGTTCTCTGTTTTTTCGGTCTTATCAGTTCATTTTTGGGCTCCAACATTCAAATGGGGAATAAGCATTGCTAACATTGCAGATTTCCAGAAACCTCCAGAGAATATTTCATATCTTCAACAAATTGGTACATTACTAGTCTCATTTGTGGTTTTTGCTATGTATATATTAATATATATGTAACTATATCCGATTTCTTGGTGTTACAATATCTCAAATCTTCTTACTACAGTGTTTATAATTCTAATGTAAATTTCTAAATCAGCTGTGACATGCACTGGAATGATATGGTGTCGTTGTAGCACTGTAATCACTCCTGTAAGTTTTGCTTACCTCTCTCCTTAGTGACATTATTATTTTCTTTTTTGGAGGCCAAAAAATGACATAATCTAGCTTTTTGAGTTTGTGGTATTGTACTGATCTTGTGATTGGACTCTTTTGTTTTGGTTTATCTGATTTTTTTTTTGTGTTGATTTTGATTTTTCTTTCACAGAAAAACTGGAACCTGTTTAGTGTAAATGTTGCTATGGCAGCGACAGGGATTTACCAACTTTCTCGTAAAATAAAGTGAGTTCAAATATGATTATTTGTTTGGTGATGTTTTATATCCTTCACAAGCGAATAATAATATGCTTATTTTTCCTTTGTTTATAGGCACGATTATGGATCTGAAGCAGAGAGTACTGTTGAAAATGAATGTTGATGATAAAAATATTTTCCTTAAGTCTTGTAATTGGACATCTCTTTGAATTCATAAATCTTCTTCTTTGGTTAGATGGCAAATGGCAAAACTAAGAGATCTATGCCAACATTCAAATGAAATCATGAGATTAATTAATTAGATAGACATAAATTAATGTGTCTCAGTTTGAATCAAATTAAATTAAGAGAAAACAATTAAGGGTCTATGATTGTTTGTTTAGTTTCAAAATGTTACCGTTGTTTCAAACATGAACTTCTGCATTTGCATTTTCTTTTTATATCCGTCATCTGTTTCATATTAAATGTCATCTGAACTTGGGCAATTCTCATATATACCACTTTTAAAAGTTTTTTTTCCTTAGATACCATTAATTTTTAAAAATTCTATAGATACCACTTTTTCTAAAAATACCACAAAATTAAAATTAGTTTTAAATGATCAAAACTAAGCCCTAAATCATAAACCTACACCCTACTCCCTAAAATTATATTCTAAATGTACAATAATTAACCCAAATCAAAAAATTTATATTCTCACCCTTTAAAAATCAATTTCTCTACCCCTAAAACTATACCCTAATTGTATAATAGTTAACCCAAACCAAAAAATTTATATTCTCACCCTTTAAAAATCAATTTCCCTACCCCTAAAACTATACCCTAATTGTACAATAGTTAACCCAAACCAAAAAATTTATATTCTACATTCTTTAAAAATCAATTTTTGTGTTTGTGGTTTTTTTGGAAATTTTGATAAAAGTGGTATTTAAGGAACTTTTAAAAATTAATGGTATCTAAGGAACAAAAACTTTGTTTGGTGGCATCCTAGGGAATCTCTTTTAACTTTACATTTTGTTTCAATTTAAGCATCGTTTTACATTTGCAATACAAATTTCTAAAATAATTTCCAGACTTATCATTATTCTATTAGCTAATTTAGTAATGGAATCAAATAATATAGTCTATTAATAAAGGGTAAAATGAAAATTTTGTTACTTTTTAATATGTGCGAAAAAACTTTAGACAATATAGCAATATTTCATTTGTGATTGGTGTTTGCTTTTACTGTTTAGACATTTCTATTGCTTTTTATAAAATAAACTAAAATAAAAGACAAGTGATATAAAAAAAAAAACTCGTTTTTAAGTCAAAACATCATAATATTTGTATATTTTTTCCCTCTTACAGCTCTTAATCTATGTGTATTTAAGTGGTGAAAATAACTATTTCACTCATTAGTCATTAGTCAATAATAATCTCCAAGCCAAATTCATTGAATCTGTGTATCTATAAAACACAGTCAAATCTTTTCTTAATTTTTTTTCCCACAATAATCTCCACCATTTTCATTTCCAAATTAATGACTTTTTTATAAAGCAATAAAAAAAACATTTCTTCTTCGAGGGAACATTTCCCGCCAAATCTCTCACTAAAATCCCCTTCTCCCTCACCATCTTTCTCTCTCTACCTCCCTCCTTCTCTCTTTTGCCCAGAAACCCTAGCTTTGAGCATCCATGGCTTCAACTCCAAGATCAAAAACCTTCAAATCCCCTGCCAAATCGAACAATATCTGTCGCAAATCGTATTTATCTCCTTCTTCAACAACATTACTCACTCCTCAAACCCCAGAAACCCTTACCCCTCTCCGCAGATCCGCTCGCCATGTTTCCCGGAAAATCGATCTCGGAAACGATTCAATCGTTACTCCGGCGAAAGAATCAATCGAATCGATGACGAATCTGATTCGAAAACGAGAAAAAGCACCCAGAAAACGAACCGATGATTTCGCCGGTGATTGTGAACGGAACTTGAAGAAATCTGAAATTATACGAACTCCGAAGAAAAAGAAGGATTCGTTATCAGATTCAGAAGTTCCGTTTTCTCCGGTTTCCCCAAATCGATCGGAGACGGCGACGAATAAGAAGAAGAAGAAATCTCAAGTGACGAATAAGAGAGTCTATTACAATAAAGTCGTATTCGACGGTGTCGAATTTGAAATCGGAGACGCTGTTTACGTGAAGAGGAAAGAAGAGACGAACTCAGACGAAGAAGAAGAAGAAGATCCAGAAATCGAAGATTGCCGAATCTGCTTCAAATCAGGTAGTAACGTGAACGTAATGCTTGAATGTGATGATTGTTTAGGTGGTTTTCATTTGAATTGCTTGAATCCGCCATTGAAACAAGTCCCTGAAGGTGATTGGATCTGTGAATTCTGTGAGGTTCGTAAGTCAGGTCAAACTCTTACCCTTCCGAAACCACCGGAAGGGAAGAAGGTTAAGAGAACGTCGAGAGAGAAGCTTCTTTCGAGCGATTTATACGCTGCTCGAATCGATAAACTGTGGAAAGAAGAAGTTAATGGTGTGTATTGGATTAAAGCTCATTGGTATATGATCCCTGAAGAGACTGCTTCAGGGAGACAACCGCATAATCTGAAACGCGAGCTTTATTTAACAAACGATTTCGCGGATATAGAGATGGAATGTATACTTAGGCATTGCTTTGTCAAGTCTCCAATGGAGTTTTCAAAGGCGAGCAATGATGGTGATGATGTGTTCTTATGTGAGTATGAGTATGATGTTCATTGGCATAGCTTTAAACGTTTGGCTGAATTAGCCGATGGAGATTCCGAGAGTGATCAAGAATGGAACGATACGAAAGAGGAATGTGATAGTGATGAAGAGATTGATTTCGACGATGAAGAAAGTGTTCGTGGAGATTCAAAGAGTAAGAAGAGAGTGTTAACGAGTGTACGAGCTGCGAATTCTCTTAAAGGACGGTTCTTTGGTCTTGAAAAGGTTGGAGCGAAGCGGATTCCGGAACATGTGAGATGTCATAAGCAGACGGAGTTGGAGAAAGCAAAAGCGACTTTGTTGTTGGCGACACGTCCTAAGTCTCTTCCTTGTAGGAACAAGGAAATGGAAGAGATTACTGCGTTTATAAAAGGTTCGATATCGGATGATCAGTGTTTAGGAAGATGTATGTACATTCACGGTGTTCCCGGGACAGGGAAGACGATAAGCGTACTCTCGGTTATGAAGAATCTCAAGGCTGAGGTTGAAGAAGGAAGCGTAAGCCCGTATTGCTTTGTGGAGATCAACGGTCTTAAATTAGCTTCACCGGAGAACATTTACACCGTTATCTACGAAGCGTTGAGTGGTCATCGTGTTAGTTGGAAGAAAGCTTTACACTCTCTGAATGAGAGATTTGCAGAAGGGAAACGGATTGGGAAAGATGACGAAAAGCCGTGTATACTTCTCATCGACGAGCTTGATCTTTTAGTCACGAGAAACCAATCGGTTCTATACAACATTCTTGATTGGCCTACTAAGCCTAATTCCAAATTGGTTGTGTTGGGAATAGCAAACACTATGGATCTTCCCGAGAAGCTGCTTCCTCGTATCTCAAGCCGAATGGGAATTCAAAGACTGTGTTTCGGTCCGTATAATCACACTCAACTACAAGAGATTATATCTACGAGGTTGAAAGGAATTGATGCTTTTGAAAAGCAAGCGATCGAGTTTGCTTCGAGGAAAGTAGCTGCGATTTCGGGAGATGCAAGGCGTGCGCTTGAGATATGCAGACGAGCAGCAGAAGTAGCGGATTACCGTCTAAAGAACAACAAAACCGCAAAGAATCAGCTTGTGATAATGTCGGATGTCGAAGCCGCGATACAAGAAATGTTTCAAGCACCTCATATTCAAGTAATGAAGAGCGTATCGAAACTGAGTAAGATTTTCTTGACGGCTATGGTTCACGAGCTTTATAAAACAGGAATGGCAGAGACGACGTTTGATAGAGTGGCTATGACTGTGTCGGCTTTTTGCTTGAACAATGGAGAAGCTTTTCCGGGTTGGGATATTCTTCTTAAGATCGGTTGCGAACTCGGTGAATGTAGAATCATTCTATGTGAGCCTGGAGAGAGACATAGATTGCAGAAGCTGCAGCTGAATTTTCCAAGTGATGATGTTTCTTTTGCATTGAAGGATAACAAGGATATACCATGGTTGGCTAATTACTTGTGAGTTTTTGTTTGTTTTTCTTTGGAACTTCAATTTAAGTTAAAGACTATTAGTTTTGATTCAATTGGGATGATTATTTCTGGAATTGTTGTCATGTATCCTTTGTTTGTGAAATCACATAACGAAATTGTGTTAGTCCATTCGACCAAAAAAAAAAAAGATGTTGTTGGTCTTATTTTAATGACTTCTTTTTCTAAAATGCACATAACTTATGAATTTATGATTATTAAAGCGAAATTGATCATAAAATATTGACATAGTTCATCAAACAAGACTCATGACCAACGGTTTAAAATTAAGTCTATTGAAAGGTTTGTCCCACCAAAATCCAATCGTATCACCTTCCTTGAATTTTCTTCCGAATAGAATTGTACCCCAACAACCATGTAATTTGAAATTCCCATCTTGGTCTTTTTTCATTCTAAGATATGTTGAAATTTTACGATAATAATCATAAACATTCACAAGTTCTTCCAAGTTATCATCAACCACTTTTTTGGTTCGAGCCACACCCCACAAAGGAAATAATTGGGTTGCTAATAAATCTTTAGGCAATGTTATCGCACCACAACCATCTAAACTTGTGTCCGATATTAATGTGTATAGAGTTTGTATAGTATAGAGAGTCTCTGTTGTAAATAGAGTCTTTAGATTGTTTGGTTAAAGCTTGGTTTATGCCTTGGTACACTTGTATATAAATCCACAATTGTACATTTGATCTAATTAATGAGAATACAGTTTATTTACTGAAATGGTATCAGAGCTGTAACAACCTTTTCTCTCACGCGTAACAAGCTTTCTTCCGTAAATCTCACCGGAATCTAATCGGAATTTTCTCCGATTTCGTTTTCCGATCACCGTTTTCATCTTGGCGAAGCAATTTCTTCATCTTAGCTGTGCAATTTCGTTCTTGCATCTTCAATCGGCGTCGAAATTGATTCTCAATGGCTGGGAAAAGGAATTGCAAATCCAAATATCGCAATCGTTCATCGGATTCTCCAGATCCTGTTTCTCCGATGTCTCCTAGGTCTCGCAATCCTCAATCTGGTACAAATCCAGCTCGCGAAGGCTCATAATTCATTCATCGGACTCAGAATCAAAGATCCGTATCCTCTTATCCTTTCGAACATTTCGAGGTATCAAACTCTCCTAATAATATTCACAGTCCGTATCACCTGCATAGTTCAGATCATCCTGGATTAGTTTTGGTTGCGGAATTGCTAGATGGATCTAACTTTGGCACCTGGATTATAGCGATGACTACTAGTTTAGAGGCGAAGAACAAATTAGGCTTTTTGGATGGTTCTATAGTTCAACCTCATGAATCTGATCCTTATGCCAAAATTTGGTCTCGCGTTAACAGTATGCTTAAGTCATGGCTTCTCAATAGTGTTACAAAGAAGATCTACACAAGCATATTGTATTTCAAGAATGCCTCTGATATTTGGAAGGATCTTCACACTCGTTTTCATAAGTCTAATCTGCGTAGACTTTATAAACTTCGTCATCAAATCCATTCTCTTCGTCAAGGAAGTTAGACTTGTCTTCTTATCACACACAATCTCAGTCTTTGTGGGAAGAATTGATAAGTATTCAAAGTATTCCTAAAACCATGGAGGATTTGCTGATTGAAAGAGAAACCAACATGGTTATTGACTTTCTCATGGGTCTCAATGACAACTATGAAAGTATCAGAAGTCGTATTCTCATGAAGAAGTCCTTGCCTAGTCTCTCAGAAGTGTATAATCTTCTTGACCAAGAAGATAGTCAGAAAATGCTAGATCTCCTCTTTCCAGTGATGTTGATGCTGCAGCTTGGACAGTCTGCTCCAGCTTCTCAGTCTTCTGATCCTTCATCTAATGGTAGTTATCAACGTAGAGATAGACCAGTCTGTACTTTCTGTGGCCGAGTTGGTCATCTGGTTGACAAATGCTACAAGAAGCATGGATTTCCTACGAATAACAAGTCCAAGCAGCGTTTGACAAACCTGCTTCCTCTGTTATGGCTAATGTTACAGTAGGCGACTATTCTGCAGACAAAGTTTCTACTGATGAATTGTCTACAGCTCAGATTCAGCAACTTGTGTCTTTCCTCAGTAGCAAGCTTCAGCCTCCCAGCTCCACACCCACACCGAAAGTACACTCTGTCTCAGTATCTACTCCTGACCTTTCCCTATCCACAGTTTGTCCAATTTCTGGTAATTCTTTTCCCTCCATCCTTTGTTCTTTCTCTGGGAATGATAAGCCTTATATTTTCTCTGTTAGCTCTAGTGTGACTCCCCTCAACGCTTAGGTAATGGATTCAGGGGCTACTAATCATATAGCCTTTGATAAATCTGTTTTTTCATCTTTTAAAACCCTTACCAACACCACTGTCACTCTTCCTAATAATATTCTTGTGAGCATTGTTGGAATAGGAGATATACATTTAGGTAGTAATCTGACTCTCATAGATGTCTTATACATACCTCAGTTTAAATTCAATCTCCTTAGTGTTAGTTCTCTCACAAAACAATGAAATGTCGGTTTTGGTTTGATGAATCTACTTGTGATATCCAGGATGCTACACATGGATCAATGATTGGGATGGGTAGACATGTGGACAATCTTTACTTCTTGGATATAGAGTCTCTTTCTAATCCAGGTAATACCTTTCCTATAGGAGCTGCTTCTGTTTCTAGTCCTGATTTGTGGCATAAGAGATTAGGACACTCTTCTACGTCTAAAATTCAAATTCTTACTGAGAATTTTTCTATTATTAAAGAAAAACTCAATAAAGATTTCCATTGTGAGACTTGTCATTTAGCTAAACAGAAGCACTTACCTTTTATCTCTCATCAGAATAAAAGTGAGACTCCCTTTGACTTAGTTCACATAGACACTTGGGGTCCTTTTTCTACTCCTACTCCTGAGGGTCATAGATATTTCTTGACCATTGTAGAAGACTTCTCTTGGGCTACTAGGGTATATCTCCTTAAGAAAAAATCTGATGTTCTTCAGATATTTCCAGATTTTATAACCATGGTAGAAACCCAGTTTGATAGGAAAATTAAGAGAGTTAGATCTGATTAACTTTACTTCCTTTTACAAATCTAATGGCATTCTGCCATTTCATTCTTGCCCTGAAACCCCTCAACAAAACTCTGTTGTTGAGAGAAAACATCAACATATCCTTAATGTTGCCCGATCCCTTTTCTTTCAATCCAATGTCCCTTTACCATACTGGGGTGACTACATTCTCACCGCAGTTCATTTAATAAATCGTACCCCAACACCTGTTTTAGAGAATAAAAGTCCTTTTGAGATGTTAACAAAGAAAATCCCTGATTATGACCAACTTAAAGTGTTTGGCTGTCTTTGTTATTCTTCTACCTCTACCCACAACAAACACAAATTTGACCCTAGAGCTAGAGCTTGTGTGTTTTTGGGTTATCCCATTGGGGTTAAAGGCTACAAATTGTTAGACCTTGAGATTAACTCTATTAAAATCTCAAGGCATGTAGTCTTTCAAGAACAACTCTTTCCTTTTCTTGGATCTTCTATGCCTCAAGATTTTCTTAAACTTCAACCTGACTTGATCTAAGCTCCTCCTACATCACCATCTTGCTCTGGTGCAGAAGAACCTCTTGCCTTATGCTGATGTCATTTCCAATGCTCCTAAACCTTTTGCTCAGTCATTACGTAGGAGGATCAATATCAAAAAGCTTGATTACCTTCAGGACTATTATTGTCATTCCTCTAGTTCATCCACTATCCATGAAATTTCCCAGTTTCTTTCTTATGATAAGCTTTCTCTTGTTCATTGTTCTTTCTTGGTTTCCATTGACAAACACAAAGAACCTTCAACCTATACTAAGGCAAAGAAATTTCTGGTTTGGTGTGGAGCCATGGAGGAAGAAATTGATGCTTTGGAGAGCACACAGACTTGGGAGATTGTCTCTTTGCCCCCTGATAAGGTCCCTATAGGCTGCAAATGGATCTATAAGCTTAAGTTTCATTCAGATGGCTCTCTTGAACGCCATAAAGCCAGACTGGTGGCCAAAGGTTACACACAGAAAGAGGGTGTTGACTACACTGAAACCTTCTCTCCTGTTGTTAAACTCACCACTGTGAAACTACTTCTTGCCCTAGCAGCTATTCACAATTTTTCTCTTCACCAACTGGATATATCTAATGCGTTTCTCAATGGGGATCTTGATGAAGAGATATACATGAAGCTTCCTCCTGGATATGCTGCTAAACAGGGGGACTATCTCCCTCCTAATGTTGTTTGTAAGCTCAAGAAGTCCCTGTATGGCCTTAAACAAGCATCAAGGCAGTGGTTCTTGAAATTTTCTACCACTCTCACTTCTTTGGGTTTTCAGCAAACTCAGTCTGATCACACTTGTTTTCTCAAGCGATCTGACACTCTCTTCCTCTGCGTTCTTGTCTATGTGGATGACATTCTTATCATCAGTAACAGTGATTCTGAAGTTGATCTTTTGAAGACTCAGTTAAAGTCTCATTTCAAACTAAGAGATCTAGGCCCCCTAAAGTATTTTTTGGGTCTGGAAATTGCTCGATCTTCTTCACGCATTCATGTGTGTCAAAGAAAATATGCTCTTGACCTCTTAGGTGAAACTGGAATGCTTGGTTGTCGTCCCTCCAGCATTCCAATGGATCCTTCTGTTAAGCTGTCTCAAGGTAGTGGTCGCGAATTGGTTGATGCAGAGCAATACAGACGTCTTGTTGGCAAACTGATGTACCTTCAAATCACTCGTCCTGATATTACATTTGCAGTCAACAAGCTCAGTCAATTTGCTTCAGCTCCTAGACGTGCTCATCAGTTAGCCCTTCATAGAGTCCTTCAATATATTAAGGGCACTCCTGGACAGGGCTTATTCTATTCTGCTCAGTATGAGCTTCAACTGAAAGTTTATGCTGATGCAGATTATTCCTCCTGCTTAGACACACGCAGATCAACTTTTGGCAACTGCTTTTTCTTAGGCAATTTTTTGATTTCTTGGAAGTCTAAGAGGCAACAGGTGGTTTCCAAGTCTTCTGCAGAGGCTGAATACATGAGTCTCTCTCTTACCTCTGATGAGCTTCTCTGGTTCAATGATTTCTTCATTGAGTTGCAGATTCCTTTGGTCAAGCCAACCTTGCTTTTTTGTGATAATACTACGACCATTCACATCACCAAGAACCCAGTATTTCATGAACGCACCAAGCACATGGAATGACTGTCACAGCATTCGTGAACGTCTTGTTCGTGGTTTGTTCAAGCTGCTTCATGTGAAGTCAGAGGAACAGTTGGCGGATCCTTTTACCAAACCTCTATACCCATCTCTGTTTCGAACTCTGTTTGGCAAGATGGGTCTCAAAAACATTTTCCTCCCATCTTGAGGGGGACTATTAATGTGTCTAGAGTTTGTATAGTATAGAGAGTCTCAGTTGTAAATAGAGTCTTTAGATTGTTTGGTTAAGGCTTGGTTTATGCCTTGGTACACTTGTATATAAACCCACAATTGTACATTTGATCTAATTAATGAGAATACAGTTTATTTACTGAAATCTGATGCTGTCAACTTTACTTGGATGCTCCATGGTTTGTCTTGATCCAACATTGTTATGAATATTAATAGACAAACTGATTTAGTTGACAAATGTTTTGTATTAAGACTTACATCAAGGAGTTTGTTTTTGTGTTAAGAGTATCTATCTATTTATAATAGCGTGGGTGATTGTAGTAACTGTGAAATATGTGACTATAAATCTATCTATTTATATAATATCATGAGTGATTGTAGTAATTGTGAAATACGTGACTATAAATTATGTAAGATAGGATTCTCATTCATGAAATATCTTTGTATTTAAGCATATTGTGCATATATATAAAAAATTCTGATTTTAAAATACTTCAATAAATATTTTTAACCAAACAATACACTTTTGAGTTTGACATACAAATAATTAACTAAAGAAGATTCGCCATTAACTGGGAAAGTTAGATAAATTTTAAATATTTAACTATATACTTTTTATTTACATATTTCTCTACATATTACCTTCGTCCCCCCCCCTCCCAATCTTCTTTTTGTATTCATTATTTATTAGTAAGTTGTGATTGTAAATTCAATAACATACATTTATCTTTCATGATTTGTCATTAGATTTATTATCAATTAAGATTTCATATGTCAATATAAATCATTTCAAGCCAGAACTACACTAACTATTTTCAACATTTCATAAGATTAACTATGCAGTTGTGGCATGGTGGTAACAGGCTCACGGCTGTGAGTTCCGCCACCTGGGTTTCAACTCCTGGCCACTACAGAAAAATTAGGCGGTGAAACGTAGGCTTGTGGGATTAGTCTTTCGGCATAGAAAGTCGTTGAGATCATTACGATAATAAAAAAAACATTTCATAAGATTAAAGGGGAAAATAGAAATTTTATAATTTATTTGGATCCTGATTTTTAGCATCTCATAAAATATTATTGTAAACTGGAAACAAAAATAAATAAAAAATTTGTTAGAAACTACATAACTAAAATTTCGGAGAAGGGCCGGCTACTCCAAAAAGAGAACCGGATGTAAATGAGCCATTTTGTTTGGCGGGGGGAACTTGACATCTTCGAGATATTGGTTCAAAGACTTGTAGTCTATGACTACTCTGAGCTTTCCCCTTACTTGTTCTGGCCGGTTATTGACGTAAAATGCCTTGCATGCCCACGGTGAATTTGTTGATGAAACGATTCCCTGATTCACCAGTTGATCACATTCTTCATTTGCTTGTTGCAGAAAAGTCGGTGATATCCTTGCATGTCTTGCCCTTGTTGGAGTGGTTTGTACATTTTCCTTGAAAGCAGGTAGTGACACAAAGAACTTTCGGGCTAGTTCGGTATTAGCAAATGGATCAACTTTATTATCCTCTAAGTCGCAAGTCCAAACAAGCTTTCTTCAAACAATAGAAATACTCTTTCTGACACAGAGGATTTAAGCCAACGGATGTATATATCACTGAAGCTAATACAAATAGAAAGGACATTTATACCCCTCTTGACTCCCTCTATAAAAACACATCACTTCTTCCTCATTTCTTGTCTCAGTAACTGCTAGGATTAGGGTTTTGAATCTGTGAACAAGATAAGAGTTTCGAATTTAGATCTTGAATTTGCCACATCTACTGCTTGTCTGCTTACACAGAGATTCACATTTTCGTATTCGTATTCTTGATTTGTTTTTTCTTGCTAAGGAGAAGGGAGAGAAGAAGAAAATGGGGAGAGAAAAATGCCATTTTTAGAGATCCTTCTCTTACATTAAATAAATTAGGGCATTTTTGGAGGCAATCTCTGTTCTCAAGTTCTTGTCCAGTCATGTCTCTTAACGATGCCTATAAAGCTTATAACCAAAAAATTGATTACTATTCTTAGTTTTTGATTATTAATTTATATTTTTTCCTACGACAATTGCATTAGATATTTGAAAAGTCAAACCCAACAATATATGTGTAGAAGATTATAATGGTAAAGAAAAAAACAGTTATATATATGGTCTCTGTAAGGGCATGTATAAGTGTCTCCGTTATACATGTCCTAAACCAGATTTCAAATAGAACCGACTTAATCAAAATAGTAGCAATTCATAATCATAATCAGAATCAGAATGTAGTTTTACAAGCAACTAAAGAAAGTTGTGAAAAACCGGTCCATTACTATTATTCGCAGCCAAGAGAAGTTTGAAGTTAAGTCTACCGTAGTTTTTATCCCACCAAAATCCAATAATGTCGCCGGTTCTTGATCTTGGAATGCAACTCCAACAATGCAATTTAAAATCTCCATCTTCGGCTTTTTTCATGAACACAGTTGTTGTAATTTTAGTTTCATACTCAAAAAGATCTACCAACTCGTAGGAGTTATGTTCTAGCAATCCCGCACAACGATCTTTATTCCACCACGGAAGAATTTTGGCTACTACTAATTCTTTTGGGATCTTTATCGTACCATCATCCGAATTTATGTCTGATGTTGTCAAAGTTATCAAGATGTTCCATTCGTTGTTTGGATCAAACGGTACATCATTTTTCCTTCCCATGAGTTTGCACACAAGAAAAATATATGACTATTTGGATTACACGATATATATAATATAAGGTTTGTATTAAAGAAAATGTTTTGTGTTAAGGATATATATAACATAAGAATTGTGTTGCGTGGGTGATTGTATTTGTAACTCTAGAAAAAATACGATTGTCTTTCATCAATATCATTATATTCACGTGTTAGAGTAAATTAAATTTGAATTGCAATGCCAACTTTAAATGAGAAGGCTAGAACAACTATATGTAGGATTTGGTTTTAATAGTTTGACTCTATTAATTCTTTAAAATATTGTATAAATCTTACAAACCAAAGGGAAACATGCATGAATTATTGAAACATGACACAAACAGAACTAAAACAACATGAAACTAGATTATTATTATAAAATATGAACAAGACTCGATCAAACACGACGAAACCCCGGCCGGTACACATCTTTGAGAAATGAAGTTGAAAAGATCCGATTCATCGATCAACTAAACATTATTCGCAATCATGAGTAATTGGTAATTAATTAAGTTTTTTTCTTTTTTTTTGATAAAGTGGTTGGTAATTAAGTTTAGCGTAAGATATATCCCACCAAAATCCAATAATATCTCCCTTCTTGAAATTATTTTTTTCAAGAATGCTATTCCAACCATACAATTTGTAATTTCCATCATGTTCTTTTCTCATGTGAAGAGTTGTTGTACTTTTCGTTTCAAACTCACAAAGATTAACCATTTCTATATGGTTTGGATGTAACTCGAAAGGATTACCCCACAATGGAAACAATCGGGATTCGACTGATTCTTTCGGAAGTATGATTGCATTATTCACTGGGTTTGTGTCTGATTTTGTCAAGGTTATCTCAAACGAAGATCCCATGAGTTATGGATAATGTGTTTGTAAAGAACTTGTTTTGTGTTAATGGAATATGTGTGTCTATATATATATATATAATAAGTTGTGTTGATATATAGTGAGTGATTATAGTTAAGAGCTTTTAACTATAAACATATTTTCTTTGTTCTTCATAAATATCATATTATCCTTAGATTCATTATCAATATTAAACATGTTTTCTTTTTAAGATAGTAATACTTATTTTGTTTACTATTTCATCATATTGTTGTAACAAATATAGATTTGATAAATAACTGGATACAAACACATGGTAGAGTAGATTAAATTTTTGACACATTTCTATTTAGCACAAGATAAGTAATCATATTAAACATGAAAACTATTAATTACTTGATTTCTTTCAAAAATCTCTCCTTCTCAATATTTTTGTATTTGAAATCTTTTGGTGCTTGTATTTATGAGCTTACTTATATAAGGTTTGTAAGATAAAATTAATTATATATCTTTCATGAATGTTATTAGAATATCTACTAATTAAAAATTAGATTTAAATGTACTTTAACTTTTAGCTAAAAGTTGTGGCAATTTTTTTTGTACTCATAAGATTATAATATGTAACAAAATAAACTAAATTTGATAATAATGATAAGAAAATGGAAAATTATATGAAAATTTTTAAACTATTGATTACTTAATTTTTTTCTAAAGATATCACATAACCTACGTTCTTTACTCACCAGACTGGCATTACTAAAGTAGTATGTCCATTTTTCTCTTTCTCTATGGTGCGGTATTAGCCATAGTCCACGCCTTCCTTTGGTTTGGTATCGGTTTGGTATATGGATAACAAAAGTTGATTTGCTACATAGTAAAAGACTTAGTCTTTTTTAGTTTTCGATGATTAATTATTGCTTTATTTTTCTATAAAAAATTGAACTCGTTCTGTGAAACCCAGTAATATATATGCAAGTCCCAATACACTTAATTAATACTTCTATCCGTTGGAAACATAGACTGGAGATTCTCAAATTTTAACCAGTTCTCTGATTCTTAAAATAAATAATCCTACACATAAAAAAATGATCTTGTATTGCAACTCCATTGTTGTAGGATTATGAAAGCAACTACAACAATGTAATTTAAAATATCCACCTTCGGCTTTTTTTCATGAACACAGTTGTTGTGATTTTGGACTCATACTCAAAAAGATCTACCAACTCATGCGAGTTATGTTCTAGCAATCCCGCACAACGATCTTTATTCCACCATGGGAGTATTTTGGCGACTACTAACTCTTTCGGAATCATTATCGTACCATCATTCGAATTTATGTCTGATGCTGTCAAAGTTATCGACATGTTCAATTTGTTGTTTGGATCGGACGGACACACGAAAAGTATATCAATATTTTTATTATACGTTATATGTAAGGTTTGTGTTGAAGAAAATGGTTTGTGTACATAACATAAGAATAAGTTTTTGTAGCGTGGGTGATTGTAATTAAGAGTTTGTAATTGTAGAAATACACGATTATCTTTCATGAATTAACATTAGATATTATTTACTACTAATTGAACATGTTAATCAAAATAAAACTATTTTAATTGGATTTTCACACGTACTAAAGTAAATTAAATTTGAATTAGAATACCAGCTTTAAATTAGAATGCTAGAACAAAAATATGGAGGATTTGTTTTAAAAATAGTTCGACTCTATTTTTTTTTAAAAAATATTGTATAATCTTAGAAGCCAAAGGGAAACATGCATGTATTTTGAAAACATAACTCAAACAGAACTAAAACAACTTAATCAAACACAACGAATTAGATAGTAATTATTAAAGAGATTAACAAGACTCAATCAAACACGAAGAAACCCCGGCACACATCTTCGAAAGTGAAGTTGAGAAGATCTCACTACAAGAAAACAGCGAGAATCCTACGGAAATATCCGTCGGAAGTCTGTCGGAAAACGCATATTTCGACAGATTTCCGACGGATTTGTCTGTCGTTTCTATCTTGTCGGAAATAGTAATTCTGTCGGAAATCCGTCAAAAATTTCCGACAGATTTCCGACGGCTTTATTTCCGACGGAATTCCGACATTCTGCCGGAGTCCGGCGACACGTCGGAATTCCGTCGGAAATGTCACTGTCGGAAATCTGTCGGATTTGTTTCCGACTGATTTCCGACGAGTTCCGATTACATGTAAACCGACGACTTTCCGACAGACTTCCGACGTATTTATTTCCGACAGCTTTCCGACGGATCCATTTCCGACAGATTTCCGACGTATTCGTAGAAATTATTAAAAATTATAATAAATTAAATAATAATTAATTTAATATAAATTTAAAATTAAAAATTTGAATTATTTAAATTAAAATAAAATTAAAATTAGAAATTAAAATAAAATTAAAAGTAGAAATAAAAAGTAATATTATTTTACAAAAACGTTGAAAATAAAAATCTAAATGGTGGGCCCCCGCGGAAAATCCGGGTTGCGGCCCAAGTACTCCATCATCCGTTGCATCATCTCCCTCTCCTTGTCCCGCTCGGCTCTCTCCTTCTCCCGCTCGGCTTCTAGGGCGGCTTGTGCATCTCGTATCTGTTGGACCGTCGTCTTCAAACCTTCAATTTCGACGTCCTTTTCCTGCATCTTGGCTCTCAGGTCGGATGTCTCGCTGTAGTAACAAGAAGACCCCGATGATCCTGCATCGTCGGGAAGACCATAAAGCCGCCCTTTGCTCTGCGGAGCAACCTGCGGAACAAATTAAATTGTAAATGAAAAAGACATGAAAACTATTTTAAATTTTACATACCTTTAAGACGAATTCGTTGATGATGTCGTCCGGGGCTTGGGTGAGGGGAGGGGTTCCTTCCACGGATGGCTGAGACAGAATGTACTCCTCTTCCATTCTTTGGACGCTCTCCTGAATCTCCCGAGCTACCTGATCCTGGACGACACCATTCTTGTCGGTGTGTGTTGCTAGCAGAAGTTCCAAGTTGTTGGGATCCCGACCCAACTTCTTAGCCTGTAGTTGTTAGATATTTATTTGATAATATAAATGTATAAAACAAAAATAAAAATAAAAATCAAGACGTACATAAAAAACTTACCATATCCCTAGCCTTTGTCTTCTTGCTGGTAGCTCCAAGGTTGTGGGTGGAAGGTCCCTTGCCGTTGCGCTGGCTGTTCCGGTTGCTAGAGTGATATGTAGAGCTCTCCTTGGTAGCCTCTAGTTGCCAATAGGCGATGAACCCGTTCCACAAGTTCGGCTTCTCAACCATCTCCTTTGGCACCTCACCGTGTAGCCACTTATCCTTCCACTCGAACACCTTCTTCGAGTAGTGCAGTGCTGCATAAGAGTCGAATTCTCGCCTGACCAGAGCGGTCATGTGTGGGTCCCACCTAAATTCTTGCTGCAAATACAAAAATTAAATATAAATAATAATAATTTAAATGAAAGTAAAAATTGTGAAAACAGATGACTTACCGCAAATTGGCGAAACCACATATCTTGATCCTCCAGTGGCATCAAGGTGTACGTCGCATAAGGAAGGCTGAGCAAAAAGTTTTCCATCTTGTTGAGGGACTTCGAAATCCCGCTGCGAGAATCACCAAACCTACGGGAAAAAATGTAACATTAGTCGCAATTAAATTAAATTTGTTAAAAAAAAACAGAAATGGAACAAAAAACTTACCATCTGTCTCTACCGAGCTGGTCTGGATGGAGTCTAGTCAACCTCTCTCGTCCAGGAAGACCCATGAAGTCCTCGACGCTAATCTGCGACGGTGCTGTGGTGGCTGCTGGTGTCACCGGCGTCTCTAGAGGTGTAGACGACGGTGTAGGTGTAGACGTCGAAGTCGAACGAGATCTACTCACACGACGACGACGTGGTTGGCCGCTGCCAGATGCAGTGGCGAAACCACCGTAATCCCTAAATTTATATGATAATATATTTTAAATATATGAAAAATCCATTTTTTGCAAATAATGCAAAAATTATTAAGAAATTCTAAAGTTATAAAGTTTTTAAAAGTTTTAGTAAAATTGTTAAAAAAACCTTATAAAACTATTTAAATACCGTGTAAAACTGTTTATAAGGTTTTTTGTAAAGTTTTATAATTATAAAAATTATAAAAATTTCGAAATTGGTTAAATATATAATTATAAAAATATAATGGTTTAAAAAAACATTTCTTTAAATTTCTAAAATTTAAAATTAATCCTTAAAATTGTTTAAAAATTAGTATAAAATGCTAACATTTTTTTCGAAACTAACCAATTCACAAACAAATTTCCCTAAATTCACAAACTAATTCAAAAATTCAACAAATTAATTCACAAACTAATTCACAAATATAATTTACCCTTGTTTTTAAATTTCTCTACATTCACAAACTAATTCACAAACTAATTTACCATTGTTTTTAAAAACATTTCATAAATATCCAAATTCCTAATTCACAAATTCCAAATTAACAAAGTCCAAATTCCTAATTCACAAATTCACAATTTCATAATTCATAAATTTCCAAATTCCAAATTCACAAATTCCAAATTCCTAATTAACAAAGTCCAAATTCCTAATTCACAAATTCACAATTTCATAGTTCATAAATTTCCAAATTCCAAATTCACAAATTCCAAATTCCTAATTCACAAATTCACAAATTCCTAATTCACAAATTCACAAACTAATTAACTTACAAATGAGAAGGAAGATCCGCCATTTGTATTCCGGCGAAGAGGAGGACGCGGCGGCGGAGGTGGTGAAATCCGGCGGTGAAATCCGAAGGTCGGGGGCGGCGGATTTCCGGGGAGAAGAAGAAGAGACGAAATCCGGTGGATTTCCGGCGAAGAAGAGAAGAAGAAACGGCGAAGAGAAGAAGAAGAAGAGAAGAAGGTTGGGTAATAACCCAGATTTTCCGACGGATTTAAAGCTGTCGGAAATCCGTCGGAAATCGAAATAAATTAAATGGGCCGCGTGTTTTGGACCGACTGATTTCGCGGTGTTTATTTTTCATTTCGCGGGTAAAAATTGGCAAATCCGTCGGAAAATGTTTTAGGGTATTGGAAATTTAAAAAATGTTTTTTTGTTGGTTTAGGGTTAAGGAATTGAAGAAATTTAAGAAATGTTTATTAAATTTAAGAAATGTTTTTTTTGGAAATTAATGAATTAGCATTTTGGAAAAAATTGGTAATTTTTAAACAATATTTAGCATTGTTAACATTTTTTTCCAAAATGCTTATTTTGGAAAAATTGTTAGCATTTTGTACATATTTTTACCTGAAATCTCCAATTCCGTCGGAAATCTGTCGGAAAAATATACATTTTTCCGACAAACTTCCGACAGATTTGGGGTTTTAAGCTTGTTTATGATCCGTTTTCGTAGTTACCAGTTAATAGCATGGTTGAAGCAATATTTGGAAGATAAAATACTTGATAATGGTCATTGTTACTTTCAAATTCTAAACATTTAGTATTTTCCGTAAACATCTATTGTTTTGTATATGTAACTGTATGAAACGCTTTTGGTTGAAACATGACAAAATCGCAAAACATGTTCTGTATAACATCGAGAAGGTTATTTACTCAATTATCTTTCACTTTAGTTGTCAGAATTGTATGCCGAGACTTTGTCTTCTCGAAATTCAGGAATTTGACCTCAAAACCCTAAATCTGTCGGAAATCTGTCGGAAATATAGATTTTGTCGTCTTTTAAGGTTAGCATGATATGAATATTGCGTCGGAAATCTGTCGGAAAAATATATATAAATTTCCGACAGATTTCCGACGCATGCTTTAAAAGAATATATACACAGATGAATTTTTTATAAGAATTATATAAATATCAGTTTCTGTCGGAAAGCTGTCGGATATATATATATATTTCCGACAGATTTCCGACGGAACATTATTTGTTTTTTTTAAAAAATAGAAAAATGTAAATTATCTGAAATTCTTGGTTATGTTAACAAATAGAAACATATCAAAATCCTAAATCTGAGTCTGATCCTTCCGAAAGAATTGTGTCTTTGTCTTCATCAAATTCTCCAACTTCTTCTTCTGATTCTGAATGTACTATATTATCACCAAATTCAGTGAAATCAACAAAAAGGTCCACCGCTGAAGAATGACCAACTGGAGCCATCGGAGTAATTCTAGTTGGTTGCATAGCATCTTGCTCAGCAACTCCATATAGTCTCCCTCTTGGATTAATTGGAGTCACTATAATCCAAGGATCTCCTCGATGTGTTACCCTAGGGTAAGAAATGTAGCATACCTGAAACAAACATATTTAGTTTAGGCAATTACAATATCATTATTTATCTATAACGCATGTATTATAAAATTACTGAAGTGACGAATGGGTCATACTTTTGCAGTCTCTTAGAAGAATTTACTGAAGTGACGCCAAATTGGCTCACCTGAACACCTTTTGGATATGACGGATCATACCACTCACACAAGAAAACAATGCACCTCATGCCCAACATTCCTGGATAGCTCACTTTCAATATTTCTTTACGAATCCCGTAGTAGACTACATCACCACTTGTAGCTGAAATACCGTAATCTTCAGTTGGCCTCGACCTTTCTTCATGAATCCTAAATGCAAATCCCCTAGTGCAATATTGAACGTATGAAGTTGCTTCAAAGCTTGGGCCATAAACTATCTCTTGTAACCATGTCAGAAACCTTTCTCCATTCTTCATTCCTTCAGAAACCTGAGATAATAATTTAGACAAATTAATAAACAAACATTTTATTCAGTCCCATAATTAATTCACTAATTTTAAGATATATAAGCGTTTTTTAAAAACTTACGTAATATTGCAGCCAATTTGGAAACTCGGTTTCCTTAGATTCTCCAAGTTCGTCTTCTGTCATATCCGGATAATAGCGACGTATTAATGCAATGTAAATCCTGAAAGCAAACAACAATATATAACATATGAAACCTATATATTACTTAGGTATAAAAAAAAATAAGTATTTAAATAAGTTCTGTTTTTACCTTTCGTACTCCGCCATCTCCTCACAATTCGTGAGGATATACATATGTAAGTGACTCCACTCATCTTGTGATAGGTAACGTCTCTTCCCTCTCCCAATCACTCGGCCAACTTGCGAAAACAACTCAGGGACGAGCGCGGCATACGTGACTCTCTCACCTCTATCATCATGACGAGCAGGACGTCTACTCTTCATACGAACTCCCCGCGGAAAGTAATATTCCGCAGACTGTGATGATTCTTCATTGATACTCTGTGCGACAATAGAACCTTCAACTCGAGCCAAATTTTGACCTTCTTCTTTAGATGGAAAATGTACCGCTCGAAAGGATACATCCAATGAAATTGAACGGGACCACCTAGTTCGGCTTCGCGGGGGAGGTGTAGGGGAAGATGTTCCATAACATCAAAAAAAGACGGCGGAAAGATCTTCTCAAGATTGCAAAGGATCACTGGTATATTGGCATCTAAGTTGCGGATCCCCTCAACTGTAAGTGTCCTCGTGCATAAATCCCTAAAGAAAGCACCAACTGCTGCAATAGCTTCGTGGATAGTTTGAGGAAGGAGATGGGTAAAAGCAAATGGAAGAAGCCTCTGCATCAGTACATGACAATCATGACTCTTCAGTCCCATAAACTTTAGGTATCGCGAGTCTACGCAGTTACCCAGATTAGCTGCATATCCATCAGTGAATTTAACTTCGTCTTTAATCCACCGGAAAAATTCTCTTATCTTTTGTATTTGCAATCGGTACGGAGGAAAAGGATATGTACCATCGGGAAGACGATCAAGATAATGACGGTAGCAAATCTTTGAAACATCCATCCTAGACTTCACATTGTCTTTTGTCTTTCCCGGGATGTTTAACACCGTATTCATGACATTGTCAAAGAAGTTCTTTTCAATATGCATCACATCGAGGTTGCGCCTTAATAAATGATCCTTCCAATACGGCAAATCCCAAAATATACTCTTCTTGTGCTAGTTGTGAGCTTCCCCTACACCACAAAGCGGTTCATGCCCATTACCCCCACAATCAGGAGTCCTCTCAGCACCAAAATCTCTCAACTGCTCCAATATAGTACGACCGTATATCTCATCAATTGGAGCATCAACCACTTGTGTATTTTTCTTAAATAATCTTTTAGACCGACGATAGGGATGGCTGTTCGGTAGAAACCTTCTATGGCAATCAAAACAACATGGCTTTCTTCCATTCCTCAATTGGAAAGCGTCAGTGTTGTCTTGGCAAAACGGGTACGATAATCTTCCATGAGTAGTCCATCCAGATAGCATACCGTATGCTGGGAAATCGCTAATAGTCCACATAAGGACCGCACGCATCAGAAAATTCTGCTTCCGTGAAACATCAAACGCTTCGACACCGTGACTCCATAGCATTTGTAAGTCATAAATCAATGGCTGGAGGAATACATCAAGTGATCTCTTCGGATGCTCAGGGCCGGGAATAAGAACGGAGAGGAATAAAAACTCTCGACGCATGCACATACCAGGGGGCAAATTGTACGGTGTTACGATTACGGGCCACAAAGAATACTGCCTTCCATGCTTCCCAAATGGGTTGAAACCATCCGTACTTAACCCGAGGTACACATTTCTTGACTCGTATGCAAAATCCGGATACAACATTTGAAAATGTTTCCACGCTTTTGCATCTGAAGGATGTGTAATCTCTCCATCTTGACGATGCTCTGCATGCCTTCTCATTTGTTCTGTCGTTCGCGCAGATTAATATAACCTCTTTAACCTCGCTGTCAATGGTAAGTACCACCTACGTTTATATGGAATTGGAACTCTCCCACCAGTTTCCTGATACCGTGGTTTACGACAAAATTTACATCTTCTCCGGTCTTCGTCTTCTCTCCAATATAGCATACAGTTGTCGATGCATACATCTATCACCTGATACGGCATACCAAGACCAGCTACAAGTTTCTGTATCTCGTAGAATGATGCAGGTGCCTGATTATCTTCAGGCAAAATATCTTTCACAAAATCTGCTATCGCATCAACACAGTCTTCCGCCAAATTGAAGTCCGTCTTAATGGTCATCAGTCTACTAGCAGTTGATAAAGGTGAATGTCCGTCTCGACACCCATCATATAAGGGCTGCTTCCCTGCGTCTAACATAGCAAAAAATCTTCTAGATTCTTCATTTGGTTCTTCTACTCTATCCTCCCCTATTACGATCGATGGCAAATTCTCTCTAAACGCATCATGAACCATCTCCGCAGTACCTACACCAAAATCTACTTCCGTTTTATGTTCGCCTAAGCTATCCGTTCTATGTTCACCTAAGTTATCTGTTCTATGTTCGCCTAAGCTATCCGCAACATATGGTGCACTGCTACTACTAGCACCATCATTATTAGTTTCTCCATGAAAAAACCAAATTTTGTATCCCGGCATAAAACCATTGGTATACAAGTGATGCCAAACTTGTTCTACATTAACATTACGCGAATTGCAACAATTTAAACATGGACATTTTATCACCTTTCGATTCCCGACAACCGCCATGCACTCGCATATACCTCGTGCATAACTTGCATTTAATGTCTTCGACTCCGGATCATACATCTCTTCATCCATCCATGATCTATAATATCTAGAAGATGACATCTCACTCTCTTGACGATTTTTTCTAAGAAATGTTTGGTTGGAAGTTGTTGTTGTTGTGAGTGAATGAAGATGTGTGGAATCATATATATAAATACGCTGACCGTCGGAAATCTGTCGGAAAAGCGTCGAAAATCAAACGGATATAATAACGGCTATATAACGGCTATTTTTTCCGAAAGATTTCCGACAGCTAGTTATGTGTCTGTCGGAAATCCGTCGGAAAATATTAACGGTTCATAATTTCCGACGGATTTCCGACAGCTAACCGGAATCACCGCCGGTGTCGGCACCGGCTAGTTACACGGTCCAATAATCCGACCGATTTCCGACAGTCTTCTTGTCCGTCGGAAATAATTCCGACAGATTTCCGACGGAATTGAAAAATTTCAGTTCCGTCGGAAATCGGTCGGATTACCGTCGGAAATTCCGTCGGATTTGCGGCTGTTTTCTTGTAGTGTCTGTTTCATTGCTCGACCAAACATTAATAATTCGCAATCATGAGTAGTTGGTAATTAAGTTTCGAGTAAGATCTACACCACCAAAATCCGATAACATCGCCCGTCCTGAAATTTCTTTTTGCAAGAATGGTATTCCAACCATACAATTTGTAACTTCCATCTTGTTCTTTTTTCATAGTCAGAGTTGTTGTGATTTTAGTTTCAAACTCGAGAAGATCAACCATCTCTACATAGTTTGGATGTGACATGAAAGAATTACTACGCCACAAAGGAAGCAATCGGGTTTCGACTAACTCTTGCGGAAGTGTGATTGCGTTACTCACTGTGTTTGTGTCTGATTCTGTCAAGGTTACCAGGATGTTCCATTGGCTGTCTGGCTTAAACGACGTTCCCATGATTTAGACTCAATAAGCTAAAGAACAATGAAAGAAGTTTGTAAGAATTGTAGTAGTGATAAAAGTTGCGGATCCTATTCTCAGAGAATTACATGAGTATATATACAAGTATATGTCGGTCTAATGAACCCTAAAAAGATATGGAAAATCTTCTAATTCTAAATTATTTCCATTATTCGAGCTTGTATTTATGAGCTTACTAATAACGTATTGAGTCATATAAGTTCTGTAAGATAATTAATTATATATCTTTCATGAATGTTATTAGAATTTTTACTAATTCAAAAATGTATATTTTCCTCCGGATTGGATTCTTAATCCGGTTTAATTAATTTGATGTTCACAAAAAATATAATGTATATTTTACATATATTTTATTCTTTAGCTAAAATACTGTTCACACATAATTTATACTCATTAAATTATGATTTGTATCAAAATAAATTAAATTTGATAATAATAAAATGGAAAATTATATATAATTTAAACTATTGATTACCTAATTTTCTTGTAAAGATATCACATAATCTTTCTTAATATTTTTGTTATTCATTGGCCTTAATCTATGTCATAATATTTTGGAAACGCTATTGCATCACTTGAATCATTTGTCTCTGGTTAGCGAACCCGAGTTATTATTTCTTTGTGTTGTCGGATTATGATATGAAGCAAAAATTTATTTTGCACTCAGCAAAAAATAACTTATCGCTATCCTACATGACAGACCGAAAAGCAAAAATAGAGGCTGGTACCTTTGAAAAGTAACCAACACATTCACACAGAATATAGAACAAGAAATAAAAACCTCCTTTCAGCTTTGGTTTGCATCCAAGTGTCAAACCTACTACTAAATACAAAGGTAAACTAGAAAAAGTGGATCTATTTAGGGGTTTGTTTCTTTGATTTCATTTCTGGTCTTGAACACCATTTTTCTTTAGCTTTTGCAGAATTTATAGAATCAGATCATTATATAACAGTGAGAAGTAATGGTGGATTGAATAAAATGCGTACTGGTGTAAGTACTGATGTTCTCTTCTCCTTCTTTGTTTTCTTGATTAGTTGAAATGTTGCTCTCAAATTTCCAAATAAGAAGCATGTTATTATTCTTACAGATTGCGGACATAGTTGCTGTTGTGCACATCATGAATGGGACTTTAGTCATTCCCAAGCTGGATAAGCGGTCGTTTTGGCAAGATTCAAGGTATTTGAAACTTCAAAGAAGCTATGCCTCACTTCACTATTGCTAACTTCAAATAAACTTCAATGAACATTTTGATATTTAAGTAGTTATGAGGTTTGTTGTATTGCTAGCTTACACTTCACAATGCCTCAGTGTTTTTTCAGATATTTTCGACGAGGAACATTTCGTTAAATCCTTGCAAAGAGATGTGAAGATTATTAAAAAGCTATCAAAGGAAGTTGAATCTTTACCTAGAGTCCATGTCATATCACAATGTCAGTTCTTGTTTGTATTACAAGAAAAGGAAATAGTAGAAGCTATTGTCGGTGAAAACTTGTTATAAAAGGAAGAGAGGATTCGGCAAGAACCCTAACACAACACAAGGGAACAAAGAGGCGAGGGAGACCGGAAGAGAAGAAACCTAGGGCGAAAGAGAAGTTGCCGCCATTTTTTTGAGAGAGAAGGTTTCTTTGGTCTTTCTTATTTGTTGTGTCGTCCTCTTGTTGTCGCTTGAAACACAAAGAGAACGCTTAGAGCGTTTGTGTAATCCCTTTGCTTGATAGTGAAAGTTGTGGGAGACGGTTCCCACCCGAGAGGTACCTTCGGGGGACTCGGTGATCAAATTCTCTGTGTTAAGTTAACAAGTAAAGAAATCAATCGATCTAAAATTCCCTAACAGAAGCATTTCACTTCTTGGGCTAGTGTAGGATATTACGAAGAAATGACACACTTGTGGAAGGAATACAAGGTCTTCTTAAGCAACTTCTCTTTCAAATTTGCATATGCTCTTCTACTCATTGTTGTTAACCGCTGACAGAATTAATAACAATGCAGGTCATCCATGTCGCAAAATCAGATTCTCGGCTTGCAAATAATGACTTGCCTATTGACATTCAGAGATTGAGATGCCATGCACTGTATAGTGGTCTACGCTTCTCTCCTGCAATTGAAAGCCTTGGACAGGTTTGAACCCTTTTGCTATGCACATTTAACTTTTGATAGGCAATAGTTAAATTTTCTTCCTAAGCACAAGATTATAGGCTTTTGTCCTTCCTTGAGTACCGAATAGCCTAATTAGGAGAAGCGTGATACAAGACTGAACATATTTTTCTATCATTGATAAGTCTTAGTAGTTTTATGCATTTTAAGAGGTGTCCTATGGGGCTTCCTGTAGACTTTGCGTTCTGAGCAATCATGACGGTGAAACCACAGAAGCTGGTTTAGCGACTCAAGTCACGCGCTGGGAGATACATTGCATTGCATCTAAGATATGAGAAAGACATGTGGCTTTCACTGGTTGTTCTTATGGTCTCACTGATGCTGAACCCGAGGAACTTAGAGTAATGCGGTAATTTATTATCCCCTTCACAAAGCCAATATATTATCGGGTTTTTTTAAGCTCAATATAATATCGGTTGATTCATAGGGAAAGTACGAGCCATTGGAAGATCAAAAGTATAAATTTAACAGAGCAGAGAGTGGAAGGTCTTTGTCCTTTGACTCCAAAAGAAGTTGGAATATTTCTGAAAGGTCTCGGATATTCGCAGTCAACGGTCATTTATATTGTGGCTGGTGAAATCTATGGAGGCGATGATAGACTTTTGGAGCTTAAATCGCGCTTCCCGAATCTAGTCTTTAAGGTTTGTTTGTTTATAAACACCTCTTGGTCGTTCATGTTACTAGCAGCTCTAAAGATGATATAATGATTTTGCAGGAAATGCTTGCCACAAATTTTGAGTTAAAAGGTTTCACAGGGCATGCATGCGACTAAACCGGCAGCTCTTGATTATATAATATCAGCTGAGAGTGATGTGTTTGTTCCTTTGCATTCCGGAAACATGGCAAGAGCCGTTGAAGGCCACCGTAGATTTCTAGGTCATCGAAGGACAATCACTCCAGACAGGTTCTATCTTCTTTCTTGTGTTGCCTTCTCTGAGTTCAACACTACAAGAAAACAGGTGATATTCCGACGGACTTTCCGACGGACAGAACATCCGTTGGAAATTTCCGACGGACGTCCGACTTCCGAAAATCCGTCGGAAATCTGTCACACTTTACCGACGGATTTCAGACCGCTACCGAAAGTGTCGGACATCCGTCGGTAAACCGTCAACTTGCACCGACGTATTACCGACGGTTTCCTAAACGTCGGAATTTTATAACGCAATTCTGACGGATAACGATGTCGGCAAAGTCAAATTGGTTACCTTATCGTTAGCGGTGGCCTATGGGATTTGTGGGGTGTTATGTCGGAGGTTTTTGAAGGATTTCCGACAGATTTCCGACGGAATTCGTTCTATATAAGCTACGACATTCCATCATTCCATCGTAACACAATTCACATTGTAAAAGAAACACAATTCACATTATCTAAAAATTTAAAAGATATGAGTTCTTCATATTTTCGGTCATGGATGGACGAGCCAATGATGGAAGAGGGGTCTAACTTATTAACGACCGAATACGCTCAAGGTATTTGCGAGTTCATGCAGTTACCTAGAAATCAAGAGGCGGCCACCAAAGGTCAGAATATCAAATGTCCTTGTTCTAATTGCTGTAATAGAAGTATTGTTGCGGTTCCTACTGTTTGGAACCACTTATATAGATATGGATTTATGACCGGATATAAGGTTTGGTATTTACATGGAGAAACCAATTATGAATATGGTAGTACTAGTAGCAATGCACCTTATTTTCCGGATAGCATAGGGGAACCTACCGCGGGAGTAGACGTTGTGGTAAGTACGGTTACGATGGTTAACGATGCGTTTAGAGAGAATTTGCAGTCGGGTGGGTATGAGCGAGATAGGGTTGTAGAACCTAATTTAGAATCTCAAAGGTTTTTCGATATGTTAGATGCATCAAAGCAACCATTATACAGCGGTTGTAAGGATGGTCATTCACCGCTATCTTCTGCTAGTAGGATGATTAACCTGAAGACTGATTATAATTTGTCCGAAGAATGCGTTGATGCATTCGCCGAGTTCGTGAAAGATATTTTGCCAGAAGATAATCTGGCCCCCGGATCATACTACGAGATCCAAAAACTTGTCGCCGGTCTTGGTTTGCCCTACCAGGTTATAGACGTGTGCATCGACAACTGTATGATATACTGGAGAGAAGACGAGAACCGAAATAAATGTAAATTTTGCCAGAAACCACGGTTCCAGGAGTCAAGTGGGAGGGTGAAGATTCCATTCAAACGGATGTGGTATTTACCCTTAACGGAGAGGTTGAAGAGGCTGTACGAATCAGACCGCATATCTACGGCTATGAGATGGCATGCAGAGCATAGTCAAGATGGAGATATCACGCATCCTTCTGACGCGGAAGCGTGGAAACACTTCCAATCCGTATATCCAGATTTTGCATATGAACGACAGAATGTATACCTCGGCTTATCCACTGATGGTTTCAACCCGTTTGGCAAGCATGGAAGAAAATATTCGTTGTGGCCGGTCATCGTAACACCTTACAATTTGCCTCTATCTATGTGCATGCGGTGAGAGTTCCTGTTTCTCTCAATTCTAGTTCCCGGGCCAGATCATCCAAGATGGTCGCTCGATATTTTCCTCCAACCATTGATCTGTGAGTTACAGATGTTGTGGGAGCATGGTGTTGAGGCATATAATGTTTCAATCCGGCAGAATTTCAACATGCGTGCGGTTCTTATGTGGACCATAAGCGATTTTCCGGTATACGGTATGTTATCTGGATGGACAATGCATGGAAGATTGGCATGTCCTTATTGCCAAGACAATACTTGAGCATTCCAACTGCAGCACGGAAGGAAGACTTCATGGTTTGATTGTCATAGGTGTTTTTTACAGGCAAATCATCCATATCGTCGGTCTAAAAGACATTTCAGGAAGAATGTACAAGTGTTACATGGTCCACCTCCGGAGATATATGGTCATAGCATATTGGAACAGTTACGAGATTTTGGTGCAGAGCGAACTCCTGAATGTGGGGGTAATGGCCATTAACCCGTCGACGGTTGTGGGGAATATCACAATTGACACAAGAAGAGTATTTTTTGGGATTTGCCTTACTGGAAAGACCATCTACTGCGGCATAATTTAGATGTCATGCATGTGGAAAAGAATTTCTTTGACAACATCATGAACACCATATTAAACATCCCAGGAAAGATCAAAGACAACTGGAAGTCTAGATTCGACTTGCCATTGATTTGTTCGAGGCCATCTCTTCATGTTTCGAACGGTAGATTGCCGATGCCTGCTTACTGGTTAAACGCTAGCCAGAAAGAAGTATTTTTTGAATGGTTCAAAAAATTTGTCAAATTTCCAGACGGCTACGCATCTAATCTACGTAATTGCGTGGATTCGACGGAAGGCAAGTTTATAGGAATGAAGAGTCATGATTGTCATGTCGTGATGCAGCGTCTTCTTCCATTTGTATTTGCATATCTTCTTTCAGAACCTATCCACCAAGCAATTGGAGGTATATTTCTTACTCCCATTAGTTTCTTACTACCATAATATTACTATATATGTATTAACTTGTTTAATTTTTGTTTATAGGAGTTGGTGCATTCTTCCGAGATTTATGTTCAAGAACGCTTACCTCCCACGGGATACGTAACTTGGAGGCCAATATCCCGGTTCTCCTTTGTAATCTTGAGAAGATATTTCCACCGTCTTTTTTTGACGTTATGGAACATCTTCCTATTCACCTCCCACGAGAAGCAGCCTTAGGAGGCCCTGTTCAATACCAATGGATGTATCCGTTCGAGCGTTACATGTTCTACCTGAAGAAAAAGGTTAAAAATTTGAGCAAGGTTGAAGGATCTATTGTCGCACAAAGCCTAAACGAGGAAGTCCCACACTTTGCCGAATATTACTTTCCACTGGCAGTTAGTACTAAGGCGAGACGGCCTCCCCGACATGATTATAGAGGTGAGAAAGCAGTGTATGTCATGGTTGTTCCTGAGTTGTTTGCCCAAGTTGGTCGAGCAAGTGGAAAAGGAAAGAAACTCAAACTATCACCACAAGAGGTCACACATTTGCATACGTATATCCTCAGAAACTGTGACAAAATTTTGGAGTACGAAAGGTATATATATCATTTATCATACTAAATTTATTTAATTATTTGCATTCATCTACTAACGAATGTTATGTTATAGGATCTGCATGTCTCTCGCACGTGATTACCATTGTGATAAGACAGATGCCGAACTTGCTGTCTTGAAAGACGAACAATTTCCAGAGTGGTTGAAATGTTATGTTAGTTTAATATAATTACATCCGTCTTACATTTGCATGTTTTTCACGTTCATATGTTACTTATATCTTACGTATATCGTTTTTAGGTTTCCGAAAGTTTAGCAAGTGGTCGATCAATCCAGACATGGTTAGTGGAGTTTGTTCATGGCTTACGCACCACCGCGACTTCATATCCCCAGTTTTGCACTAGGGGATATTCGTTCAGGATCCGTGAGGAAGGACGTCAAAGGTCAACTGCGGACTATGGTATTTAGGCGCAATCCGGCGATACCATGTACTATGGGATTTTAAAAGAAATCTTGGAAATCTGATATCTAGGAATGCTGAACTTGAGGTGCATTGTGTTTATGTGCGATTGGTATGATCCATCCAATGGTCGAGGGGTTCGAGTTGACCCTCTTGGTGTTACTTTGATAAATTCAAGCCGGAAACTACAGTATTACGATCCATTTATCCTTGCGTCTCAAGCAGACCAGGTATCAATACACTATATATGTTTACCTATGTACTCATAGTTAAGGTTTCTTGTTCATGTATATTAATAATATCCACTAATTATTAATAGGTTTGCTACATTCCATATCCTCGAGTTGCGTACCGTACAGATTCGTGGATCACAGTAAGTCCAATAAACCCGAGAGGAAAAATCAACGGAGTTCCAGAACAAGATGCTCTACAACCATCAAGAAGTGTATCAATGTCACCTGTGGAGGAGATGGATAACATTGACCTTGTCGTTGATGTCACACATGTCGGGGATGATCTAGTGCATTCGGACGAAGAGGAACCACGTGGAGAATTTGACGATGATTCAGACTCCATCCCTAGTGAAGGTTCCTCTGGAGATTCAGAATAATAATTTGTGAAAAAATGTTTGCTTTTTCATGTTCTTCTCTCACATTGGTGTGTTCCCTATAATATTTTCATTTCATTAAGAAAACCGATTGTGGACGAGAATCTAAGTATTACAACATACAAATAAAAATCAAATAAAGGAGGCATAATCATTTCAGCGGTGGACAAATCTTGTATCTCATATTATTTAATAGTATATATCTACTCATGTTCGATGACTAATTAACGATAAATATTGGTCTTCCAACTCCAATAAAACTTAACATGTAATGAAACATAAAATTTAAAATACATATTCTTAAACAGGTACATTAGAGACTTGCAATTATTTAACACAAAACGGTTATGGTACAAGTACATAATAAACTCCTCATTTTACAATCATATGTCTGTTTCCACTCCGAACTTACCATCTGTTAGAACCATTTAGTGATGTTCTTTCCCTTTTTTTTTTCTTTTGTGGAGAATCTACAAATCCGTCGCACAATTCGTTTTTGATTGCATCAACATCTACATTTATGTTTGCCTTGTCTGGGCTTTGGGCGAATTCGAAATCATAGTAATGATCCTTTGGTGGAGAATCTATAAATCCGTTGCACAATTCACTTTTGATTGCATCAACATCTAAATTTAAGTTTGGCTTTTCTGGGCTTTGGGCGAATTCATAACCATAGTACTGATCCTTACATACGTTTGAAGTACTTGCACTGTAAGTATTTGACTTTTCCATCAACTGACATGGTTGTTCGGCTTCGGTAACCCGCTCATGATCACGACATTGTGGCTGCCTATCGTAAATGTTCTGGATGTTTGGCAAGCACTGGCTGTCAGGCACTACTGTTGATGTGGAATCTTCTTCATCGATTGGTGAGCACGTATCAAATTCCCACGAGTAAGTGGGAATCTGTTGAGTGAATTCGTCGCAATGAGATTCGGTTTCCCACGAGTATTTTGGAACATTAAAAAAAATTTGCATCGGATGTTTTTTTCCCGTCTTCATTAGGATCCCTATAAGGTATATATATATTTATTTAGAGGTGTAGAAGATATACACTCCATCAGGTGTATTTATAGTCCAAGTTATATGTATAAACCGTCAGTATTCCGTCTGTATTCCGTCCGTATTACCGACGAAATTCAAATTACACGATGTCGGCAAAGTTTGATTCGTCAGCTGTACCTACGGATTTTCGACAGAGCTTAGTCGTCAGAATTATGTAACGGATTTCCATCGGCTTGCAGAGTTTCCGCTGTCGGCAAAGTTTGATTGGTCAGCTGTAACAACGGATTTTCAACGGATTGCCGACGGTTTCCGATGTCGGCAAAGTTTGAATGGTTAACAAATCAAGTGAAGTGGCCGATAGGATTGGTGGAGTGTTATGTCGGAGTGTTTTGACGGTTTCCTGACGGAAATCTGACGGATATCCGTTCTACATAAGGTTGCACATTTTGTAATGCGACCATAAAAACATTTCAATACAAATTCATAACACAGAAAAATTCAATTTCGTAATGGCAAACAGAGATCTGTGGAATTACTATATGCAAAACCGAGCCCCCGGTCAAAACCCTCCAACCACAACTCTATTTCCTTTAAGCCCTCCTTACGATAACTTAAATGTTACTGATGCTGAACCGACAATTTCACTCCATCCAACTCAACAATCCCAGAACCAAACGCCCGTAATACTGGGACCTGGCCAAGTGGTACGGCGAGGCCTGTTTCGAAAGAGGTCTCATGATGCAAAGGTGATGCGAGGTGAAAGTTCTCAGCCACGCCCAACATCTTCAAGAAGGACGAGTATAGACTCACGACTGGTGTAGGTGCGGTGGTCATCCTGAAAAATGTTACCGTTTGCCGTTTTGATAGGAACCCAAAATACCTGAACATCACAGAGCGGAACATTGTTAAGGTAGATACACCATACGTTTAAAAATATTCATGGGAATGCTTAATTAAAATAATTTTTCAAACAGATAATCGGTGCTAATTCGATGATTGTTGAATACCAACCAATGGAAGCATCGGCCATCGAGGAAGATGGAGGAACTACTGGGTACGAATATGAAACAGTCCCAGACTCCGATGAAGAATAAACAGCCAACTCGTCCATGATTAAGAATAATTTTATGATAACAGCTTTATGTTGCTTTCATGTTAAATAATGTCATAGTATCTATTGTACGATCATATAATGTGGTCATGTGTGATATTTCCTATTAGGGATTGTGAAAAATTGGTGTTTTATATGTGTAAAACGATTCGAATTACTTATTTACATAAATTTATAGGCAAATCATTCCAAAAATAAGAAACTAAAATATATAAATAGTTTGTACCGTCGAGTACAGGATAAATCATCGGAGAGTCGGGATGGGCGTAGAATTTACCGATTTTGTAGGAAGGAAAAATTAATTCTTATATGTTAGTGTTTTACATGATATTAGTAAAATAAATCCAACGAGCATATTGTTTTAATTACGTACAATGTACTATGATTTTTAGATTGCAAAAAATTTATTACAAATAGAACAAAAAAATTATAAAATAAAATCATAAGAAAACCAAATCCGTCGGGAATCCGTCTTACATTTAAGACGGATTTCCAACGGATTTGGTTTTTTTATGATTTTATTTAAAGTATATGATAAAGTTTAAAGGTTGATTATAAGGTTTTAAAAAAATGTATAAGATTTTTGTAAAATAGTAGTTGGTTATAACCTTATAATATTTATCAAAAAAAGTTATTGTATGTTTTTAAATTTTTATAATTTGTTTTAGAAAAACCTTTAATAAACCTTATAAAAACTTTAACACATTGTGAAATAGTTTAAAAATTCTTTTAATTACCTTTAAACCCCCTTCTAATCAACTTTAAAACCATATCATATACTTTTGAATCCTTATAATTACCTTTAAAAACCTTTATTAACATATGTCGGTTTAAATCAAATCATAAAAAAACCAAATCCGTCGGAAATCCGTCTTAAATGTAAGACGAATTGCCGACGGATTTGGATTTTAATTAATTTAAATTAATTAAAATTAAAACCGTCGGGAATCCGTCTTACATTAATAAGACGGATTTCCGACGGATTTGATTTTTTTATGATTTTATTTAAAGTATATGATAAGGTTTAAAGGTTGATTATAGGGTTTAAAAAAAATGTATAAGATTTTTGTAAAATAGTAGTTGGTTATAACCTTATAATATGTTTCAAAAAAACTTATAGTATGTTTTTAAATTTTTATAATCTGTTTTAGAAAAACATTTAATAAACCTTATAAACAACTTTAAAAAACATTGTGAAATAGTTTAAAAATTCTTTTAATTACCTTTAAAACCCCTTATAATCAACTTTAAAACCATATCATATTCTTGCGAATCCTTATAATTACCTTTAAAAACCTTTATTAACTTATGTCGGTTTAAATAAAATCATAAAAAAACCAATTCCGTCGGAACTCCATCTTAAATTACGACGGATTACCGACGGATTAGGATTTTAATTAATTTAAATTAATTAAAACGAAATCCGTCGGTGTGCCGTCTTAATTTAAGACGGATTTCCGACGGATTTGGTTTTTTTATGATTTTATTTAAAGTATATGATAATTAAGGTTTAAAGGTTGATTATAAAGTTTTAAAAAAAGTATAAGATTTTTGTAAAATAGTAGTTGGTTATAACCTTATAATATGTTTCAAAAAAAACTTATAGTATGTTTTTAAATTTTTATAATCTATTTTAGAAAAACTTTCAATAAACCTTATAAACAACTTTAAAAAATATTGTGAAATAGTTTAAAAATTCTTTTAATTACCTTTAAAACCCCTTATAATCAACTTTAAAACCATATCATATATTTTTGAATCCTTATAATTACCTTTAAAAACCTTTATTAACATATGTCGGTTTAAATAAAATCATAAAAAAACCAAATCCGTCGGAAATCCGTCTTAAATTAAGACGGATTGCCGATGGATTTGGATTTTAATTATTAAATAAAAAAACCAAATCCGTCGGAAGTCTGTCTTAAATTTAAGACGGATTGCCGACGGAAAACCTAATTTTTCTCCCGCCTAACGCCTCGTGATCATCGAAAAGGTGGCACAATCCGTCTGAATTCTGTCGGAAACCCTAAGGCCGTCGGAATTCCGTCTGAAACCCTGTATAAATCTGTCTCTCCTTCTTCCCAAAACCACAACGGAGAAAACGAAAAAAATAAAACTTCCACCGCCGGAACACCGATTCACACCGCCGGAAAACCGATTCACACCGCCGGAAAAACCACACAAACCGCCGTAATCACATCCTCCATCACGAATTCAACATCCTAATGTAAGTTTGTCATGATTTTAAAGTTGGTTGTCCAAAAAAAAAAATTGTGTTCTTCATAAAAAAAAATTGTTCTTCATAAAAAAAAAATTTTTGGATCAACATAATTTGTTCTTCATTTAGAGATTTAGGAATGTATTGCATTTTAGGGATTTAGGTATTTAAAGAATTTTAGGAATTTAGGGATATATAAATTTAGGGAATTAGGGATTTATTGAATTTTAGGATTTTAATATTAAGAATTGTTAAAATAAAATTTTATAAATATTAGAAATTTATAAATTTTAAGAATTTGGAAAATAAAGTTTGAAAATATTAAAAATTTATAAATATTAAGAATTTGTAACAAAAATATAAAATTATAAATATTAAGATTTTTTAAAAAAAAATATAAAATTTTATAAATTTATAAATATTAAGATTTTTTGAATAAAATTTTTAAATAAATTCTAAGTTTATAAATATTAAGAATTTTTTTAAAATTTTTTTGTTAAATCATTAATCTTATTCACAAGTAAAACATCTTACAAGTAAAACACAAGTAAATCATTAATAAATGCCAAAATTTCCAAATTCCCAAAATCCCAAAATCCCTACATCCATAAATTTATAAATGCCAAATTTCCAAATTCCCAAAATCCCTAAATCCCTACATCCATAAACTTCAAAATCCCCAAATTCCCTAAACACTAAATATCTAAATTTCTAAATCTCTATATCCATAAATCGTTAAATCTCAAAATTCCTAAAAATCTTCGAATTCGTAGGGATTTCGAACGATTTCAGCAGAGTTTTGGAGATGGTAGTTCCAGTCGGGGGCGTCAGAGTTCTTGTCAGTCCCAGATCCCCGGCACTCCCAATTTGGAAACACAACAACCGTCTCCAAATCCGACTACCTCAGCTCCCACAGTAATGAGCATCAAGGATTTTGTTTCACAACCCGGAAGGGATCGTATGACTTTCCTAGATCCGGAGTTGCCTCCCAACACGACATGGTAAGTTTTATTTAAAAATGTTTTCGATTTAGTAAACATGCTTAATAGTTTGATAACTCTTTACTTTTGGTTAGGTTTCAATTTTTGGGAAACGGGATATCGACATCTATCAACACTATGCTTAATAGTTTGATAACTCGCCCTTATCCCACATACTTATCGATGCCGGTAGAAGACCGTGACAGCTGGTTTCGGCAATTTGCGGTAATTTCTAAATTTTGTAATTTAAACAATTCGTGGTTTTATTACATAAAAATTTTAATTACTAAATCGTTAAAAGTTTTTTTCTTTGCAGCAAGATTTTAATTGGGACAGACAGATGACCGGTACGGTTCGACGGGAGTTCGACCAAGGCTGGTAGATTGTACTCGCGGAAGTTGAACGAGTGGAAGGACACGTGGCTACATCGTAAGATTCCTCAGGATATGAAAAACCGTCCCGAGTTATGGGCTCAACTCATTGCGTATTGGGAACACGAAGCAACTAAGGCGACCTCTGCCACCCAGTCTTCGAACCGAAAGAGCGACCGGAAGGGGAAGGGAGCAGTGACCCATAACCTCGGAGCAACGAGCAAGGCGACTCGTGCAGAACAACTGGTAAGTTTCTTTATGACAATAATTATTTTTATTATCGCTAACGTATTTTTTTACTTTTCAATGCTAATAGTACCAAAAGAAAGGTACGCGTCCTTCAAATCTGGAGTTGATCAGAGATGCGCATACGAACCGCAAGACTGGTGAAATTCAAGATCCACTTGCTCGTGAGATCGTGGAAAGCGTGGAGAGGCTCGGTGAGGACTACCTCTTATCCCAACCGATCGTTGAAGGAACTCCACCGCTCACCGAAGTTCCATTTGAGAAGATCAACGAGCTTACGTTGAAGGAACTCCACCAATCACACCTTAGTAAATGATTTCAAGTAGTAACGAATTTAAAATAACTTCTAATACTTATACGTTTTAACATTTATAGTTTTATTTTATATGGTAGGCTACTCGGAAGAACAAAGGTCGTGTCTTCGGTCTTCCGGAGGACAGTTTCAGCTCTTCCGTGTCTTCATTCCTATTTCACGGTGATAACGGGTTGCGGGCACAAAACGCTGAGCTGCTCGAGCGGATGAAAGCAATGGAGGCACAACGCGAAGAGGATGCAAAGCGGGTGAAGGAGTTGGAGGAACAACGCTTAGCAGATGCAGCGTGCATTCGTGGGATGGAAGACCGGATGGACGAGTTCTTCCGTAATTATCGTCCACAGTAGACTTTTAAATTTTTTAATTTGGTTTTAAAACAATTTTATTTTGATTTTAAATTTTAATTTCAATTTTTTTTTAATTTAAAATTAATTTTTAATTTAATTTAAATATTCATTTAAAATTCATTTTTTTAATTAAAATCCGACATCCGTCGCAATTCCATCTGTTTCCTAAATCCGTCGGTGTCGTAGACCGTCGGATTGCCGTCGGTGTCGTATACCGTCGGTGTGCCGTCGGTGTCGTAGACCGTCGGATTTCCGTCGGTGTTGTTGACCGTCGGAATTCCGTCGGCGATCCTTTCTCCGACTGTATTACGACAGATGGTCAACCGATTCCTCTGATCCGTGTTCCGCCGGAATTCCGTCGGAGTGAATGGACGGATTACCGACGGAACGCAGATTTCCGACGAGTTAGAACCGGCGGACTATATCCGTCGGAAACCTGTCTGTTTTCTTGTAGTGCAAAAGCTTTTCTCTTTTATAAACTTTGGTAATGTATGCAGAAAAGGATTAGTGAAACTTTTAAATAAGGTTGAGATTAAAAGAAGGAACAAAGTTGTCGAATCTTGTAAAGCAAATGCATCAAGCTAGGTAAAAAAAAAAAAGAATCATACGTTTGCTACTTATACAAGAAATCTTTCTTTGTATATTTGACGCGAAAAGAGATTCGTTGGATCGGTTTTGCAGGCAAGGCGCACCGAGGAGAAGGAAAGGACCAACACAGGGGATCAAAGGACGTGCTCGGTTTAGAACTGAAGAAGCTTTTTATGAGAATCCATATCCAGAGTGTATTTGCAGTTCAAAAGAACACAAAGGACCCTAAATTATTTTTGTTTGCTTTGAGTGACTCTGACCATTATTTTTTATTTTTGTTCTGTATTACGTCCATTTATAGTCACCCTAACCATAGTTATCACCAAATTTTGGAGATTAGATACAAAAATGTTTCCATGTATATATATATATCGTTTTGTGTATATGAGCTGCATCACCCATCGTGGTGTTGATTTGATAACTTGTTGTTCCCTATGTTTCTCATATAATATGGGGAATATCAACTATTACACTTTATTACAAGTAGCAAGAACTACTAAACAAATACCCTAATGCACACGCTTAAAATAAATTAACATCCAATTTTACTTGTATATTTATGGTTTTAAATATAATCTCCCAAACCCATCTCAAAGTAAGAACAGAATACCCTAATACCCTAATGCACACGCTTAAAATAAAATAACATCCAATTTTACTTGTATATTTATAGTTTTAATCTGGCCAACGCTAATCAAAGTAAGAACAAAATATTTTCCGCTACGGGTTTCGAACCTTATTTATCTTGGCAAGATACTCTTCCCAATGAGAAATATAATCTTCCCAACGCATCTCAAAGTGAGAACAGAACACTCTTCCACGTGTTTCGAACCTTATTTTATCTTGGCAATGTTTTCCGCATCGATAACATATGGGACGACTGAGACCATAGTTTGGAACTATATCAATCTTCCCAATATCTAGCCTCGAATTTTGAGCAGGCTTCATATAACATCCGTCTTGCCCTCGGAAACAGTTAATATGGAGTGTGACACCACATTCGTTACATGTATAAAGCCACTCGGGTGAATCTATTGGTTCCTCACAAACTTCACACCAATTGAGACTTGCCTTCTCTTCGTAAGAAAGGGTGAGTAGATGCTCGTCATGCTCATATCTCACTTTGTATGGTAATGTGGCACAACCAAAGCACAAAATGAAGTCGCATTCAAGACAGCTTAAATGTCGACGATCCCTTCTACACATTGAACATGTTTTAAAATGTCCTGAAGTTGTTAAGAACAAAGGATGCATATGACATTGATGGTCAAATGGCTCAGATATTGCAGCACATCGCACATCTAAGGACGGATATCCACCACGTTGGCTACCCGCATATTTGAAACCACACGAGTAACGGTCACACATTTTACAAATGAAATAATCGGCGATTTTATTTACTTGTAGAATATGTCGTTGGGGAATCGCAAGGGGTTGTATCGTCCGAGGAAGATTTGCACATGCTTCATGGAGTACAAAATCACACTTCAGATCCATACATTCGTAGACACCACCATCGAAAAGAGGAAGTACACATGCTTGACACTTCTTTTTTTCATCATACGCCATGTATGTCCCATTTTCAAACCTCATGTGATGATGTGGATGGCTGAAATGTTGTATAACTCCATCGCCTATCACCTCAAACGGATTAAGATGTTCATATACTTCTTCTGGTTTGTCTTCGAGTTCTTCTCCATCCCACACATCTTCTCGAGTTGCACACTTTGAATGCACTACATAAGTGCAATCTTTCATGCAAGAGTATTTCCCACAATTTTCATCAACATTTTGACGACAAACTCCACAAGACAGTTTTCTAGAAGAAGAAGAAGAATATGTAAAAGAGATACGGTGTTTATGGCGGGATACTCTTATGACGAATGGCAAATAGATACATGTTTTGTGGACAATGAAATCGCATTGAAGACACACATAGATGATATACTTGTTATCATCAACTAACCCACAAACATCACATATCAAATTGGTTTTTCTAGGAAAGTAGGTGAGGGTGTGCTCATGCCTCTTTTTATAAGTCAGGAATGACGGTTTTCTCGCACAAACAAGGTCTATACTAAAATTACAAAAAGAGCAATGGTAAAATAAACCTAAAAGATCTGACCCACAATAACTACGCCTATGCATTGTAGTCCTATAATTAGTATTTGTCGCATACTCATAAAACCTGAGAAGTTGGAGATTGTGTTTGGTGTGATAAAGGGAGTTGATTAGAGGGGGAGACTCGATAGGTGAGTAGAATTTGTGTAATAGTTATTAAACTGCTCAGTAAAGTCAATTGAAGCTTTTATGTTCATTTGTTATCTTTGTTCTTGATACTCTTGGTCTCACTCTGGTTATACTAAAGAGTGGGTCAAGGCTAAAACAAAAACAACTCATCATTTGATACTAATGTCATTCGTTCAACGAACCAAATTGGTCCAGTTTAAGCATTTTGAAATCAAGAAAAGAGAAAAGATTCTTATTTTTTACTATCTCGCATGAATTCATCATGAACAAAGAATCATTTTTCCCTCAAGACGACAAACTTTTCCGGACCTGCATTCTTCTGTATCTTTGAGATCTTCCTCAAAATATCGGCAAAGGCGGTCTTGTCCTGTAAAGATCCGTAAAAGGATACACCAAAGAATGATTAAAACACAACACACGTTATTTAAGAAGAAGCTAGTCAAGAGTACTAAAAGGAAGAGAAAATATTACCTCTTTGGTTTTAAGTCTTCCCTTAAACCTGGAAACAAGGTCCTGTGTAGTGACTTGCTTCTTCTCCGTAAGAACAGCGCGGATATCGTCTTCAGTCACAGGCCCGGTCGCGGCTGAGGCTGAAGCTGCAAGAGCTGAAGATGATTCGGTTTTCACTGATTTTGTCGGTATATTGGATTTGGAAACCGAGCTTGTTTTCTCTTCCTTCACTGCAGATTTCGAATCCTGCTTACAAAAGAAACCTCTTTGTTAGACAAGACAAGGTCATAATCTGTTATCGGTTAAGCCGTTAATCCTTCAAAAACCTCCTAACCTCCTAGATTTAGCGTTTTCAAAAACATCATAAAGACAAGCAAGTGTCTTACATTTTCAGTCTTCACTTTCTTTTGCGTAGAGCTGCTAGGTTTTTTAGCATCGCCATCATTTAGCTTTCTCTTTCCCTTAGATGGTTTAGCAGAAGGTGTTCCACGAGAAGATCCAGATGGTGCAGGTTTTGGAGGAGAACTATCAACAGGTTCTTGTTTGGTCGCATCCTTCTTTGGAACTGGATTAAAGTTTGTGTCCTCCTCCTATGAAACGACAATCACGATGAATTTTTTTGTATCAACACCAGTTTGTAGTAGCAAGGATATAACAACATGAGTGTGCTTGGGAACTAAACAATAAAATTCAGAAGCAAAACAAATCAAGAGAAGTGAAGTATAAGAGGGCTTACATCATCTGAATCATCGTCTTCGTCGTCTTCATCAGATCCTTCCAAACCATTATTAACCTTAAGCAATTTCTCCATCTCTTTACCAGATTCGCTCAATTTCAATTTTCCCTCCTCATCTTCATTTTCATCATCCTCATCATCCTGCAATGAAAGTCAAAAGAAAGTTCGGACCTCATCTATATAAAAAACGTAGAAACATGGATAACGTATGGGACTTAACCCAAGAAACTACTATATTCAGTTTCTTAGAGAATATAGTGTAAAAGACAGACCTGCTTGATTTCCGGAGGAGCAGGAATTTCAGGCGCAAGATCTTCACGTTCCTCAGGATCATTACCGACTGCTTCATCATCATCGGTGAAAATCTCTTCATGCTCCCAGTCATCCCCTAAACAAATTCAACACATAATCATGATTTACCGACAAATTCACAAAATTCTGTTAAATACATAACAACAAAGATTACTACTACTCACCCTTCTCAATGTCATCATCATCCATGTCAAGATCACCACCCCTTGGACCTTCTTCATCGTCATCATTACTCTTCTTGTTAAGCCCAAGTCTACTTTTCCGCGATGCCTCTTCATCTTCATCTTCCTCCCCTCTGTCAGAAACATTTCCTTCTTCTTCGTCACCGCCTGATGTCTTCTTACGACCCCTACCACCACCTCCACTGCTTCCACCACTCTCTTTGTCATTCTCCACTTCACCAAACAACGCTGGACCGTTATTCGCGGCTTTCATCATCCACCTCTGATACCCATCAGCTGTTTTCCTACGATTCTTCATCTTCTCCTCCGCTTCTTCCAATGTAAGTTGCTTATACTGCGCAACCTTGTTGAAATTATACCTAAAACACAATAGAAAAAAAAAACTTTACACCTTAATAACGTTCTCAAATCGTTTACAAATTGATCCATCACAAGACATGTAGGAAACAGAATCTTGCGCATACCAAGAACCGGCGGGAATAGCGAAAAACTCCTTATTCTGCATCACCAAGAGGTAGTAAGTTGCAGACTGAGAGCCTTCAAGATGACCCTGAAACTGGAACTGACCAGTTTCATCTTCCAAGATCCAAGGTTTGTTCTTTAACTTCTCCTAAAAACCATTTAACCCAAACACAAAACTAATAAGCACATGTACAACCTCAAAATGATTCACAAAAAAAACAACAATTACCCGTTGTTGATCTGTGAATTGACGACCTTGTGGTATATCTTTACGAAGAGACCATTTATTCTCAGAACCTTTCTTGAAATTAGGAAGACCAGTCACAAATCTACCAATGAAGTAATTCTTATTCGTCGCTGGGCTTGCACGAACATTATACTCCTAACGAAATCATCAAACGAAACAATTTGATTTTTTTTTATCTTTATGCTCTCAAAGAAGAAAATTGGATCGAAGAAGAGAAAAAACGAACCCGAATCAATTTGGTGACGATGGTTCCACAATCGAGACACTTAGCTTTATTCTCCGCCATGGTTTTACCACACTTCAAGCATAACGTCATGTGTCTGCAAGAGCTTCCGTACAAATCGGACTGCGATCCGCATCCGACGCACGCCGGTTTCAGCGTTAAGCAGTAAGACATATTCGTTCCGAGCTTTTCTCTCTAAAAATCGGAGTATGAAGAAAATTAGGGTTCGTCGATTTTCGAAAAATCCGATAACGAAAGATCACAAAAAGCAATCGAAGCTAATATCCAACGATTCGTTGATGAAATCTAGGGTTTCTGTTTACCTTCTTCGGATTCGAGATTATGATCAGAATTTCTCCGATCGAATTTCAGAGAATTTGTTAAGTAGACAATTTTTTTCTCGTTTTATCGGCTAATCAAAAAGTTCCCGTCGTAGGTTTTTTAGATTTGGGTCTGTAGGGAAAAAACATGAATTAAGAGTAAATAAATAGTTTATATACTACCCCATTGATAATAGAGAGACGGTCACACGTGAATAGTCTGATTTGCCCTTGTCACAAATGGTTAAAATATTACTTAAATTATATTTAATTTTTGTCTCAATTTGACATTCCTATACCATAGTGTTTATTTCCTTTCTGTCTCAATTTAAAAATGATTGTTGCCGGAAAAAAAAAAAATGATTTTCATTAGGTTTTTTTTTCTATTTATTTTTTTCTTTTAATCTCAATTTAACATTCACTAAACCATACATTTCCTATTTCATAGATGAAGTAAGTTGATAAAGAAAATATCCATAGATTTGTCTCAATATATCTATAATCAAAGTCTGTAAATTCAGATATAAAATTTGAGGAAATCAAAAATTTAGGTATGTATTAATTGACCGATTCATTTCTCAAACTTCGAAAGCCAATTGTGTAGTATGTTCTTTAATATCTTTTCCGACTAATGTTGTTATAAAAAAGTCTTCTGCGACAAAAGATGAAACAATCAACACTTTTTTTTTATTATTAAATAATCCAAATTAAATATTCCCATAAATACTAATTCTCTACGGCTATTTCTAACAGTTGCGGAAATTCTCATAAAAATAATCCAATAAAATTATTAACCAATTATCCAACAAATCAATTCCACAAGCCAATACAAGCAATGTAATCTAGCAACCTAAACCAGGTTCTACTAGAGCAACACTAACAATACAAATCTCTAATCATCCTCCTCCTAAAGCCTTGATTCCGCGATCACATTTCTTTTACCTGCAACACATGGAAATAAGAGTTGCGTGAGTATTATCACAAATACTCAGTGGAGCGGTCATCCCGTCTACCAGATGCATAGTAAGGAAAAATAGATTACCAATTCTACGCGATTCCACAACAATCCACATCAATAACAAAAACAACATTTAAAAATAAGTGGTGTCGATCGACACTCCCACGTGGTGTCGATCGACACTCCCACGTGGTGTCGATCGACACTCCATTTACGAACAAAAATCCTCGCGATTAAAAATAAGTGGTGTCGATCGACACTACTACTAGGTGATCGACACCTCTCACAGAAATCCTCAACCGAGTCAAATCCTCTCGCGACTCGAATTCCGTTTCATCGCACGAGATCATTCACGATTCCAAACACTTAATTCACACAGAGTAATCACATCAAACAATCAAATCATCACAATCATTCATTCTAAATTCCTAATAATCTAATCCCATATCCACGATCACGCACTCACCTTGCTATGAATGAGAAAGGAAAGAACGGTTAAGAACACGAAATTAGCGACCTTGCAGCCTCTGATCTCACTGAAAACACCGAGGAACCCTTCCTCAATTACCTAGAACACAAAACTTGGATCTTCCCAAAACCCTAATTCAGATTTCCAGAAAACAGAACGACGCACTGGATTCAAACGATCACAGGGATTGGAGCTTACCTCCGAATTCAGATCGGAAACCCAATCTGAAAACTATACCGACAGGGCTTTCCAACGGTACCTAGCTTGTCCTCTGGTTCCTTCTGAAACGCCAGGAAAACACTTTCCAAGGAGACTGATTGAATCCCGAAACTGCATAGACCACTCACGGGAAAACAATCATAATTCACAAACTACCGATCCAAAAGGAAATCGGATTTCTTCTATAGCTAGCTAAGAGGAAGAAGAACACACTTACGAAAAATCACGCCGATCAGAACTAAATCGATCGCTCGTTCCTCCTCTCTACCGAAACCGTCCAGTCTGTCCTGTCCTCAAGGATTCTCCAAACTCTCTCTCCTCAAATCACCAACGATTTCCTCCTCTAAAACTGACCAAAATCCTCTTTTTCCTCTGAAAATACGGCCACGGCCTTATATAACATGTCCTAGGGTTCCGCACCCTTAACCGACGTAAACCGAGCGATTAAAATCAAACCGGAAAACAACCCAGAATTTGGTATCGATCGACACCCACACCTGGTGTCGATCGACACCCCTTTCCAAAATCCATATTTTGGTTTCGGGATGTTACAAAAGAAATGATGAGTTTGTGTTGTAGACCAAAGTCACAAATTACCAAAAATAGACTCAAATGCATATATATAATTCTTGTTATTCAAAAATGCATTTGCACCAACCAACACAATATAAAACTAAAGCACAAGGATATTCATAAATAGATAGAGAAATAGAGATTTCATTAACATGTTTCAAATTATAGCTAAAAAGCTGCATAAACTAACTTCAGTCCAAGCCTTTACCCTATATACGGAGAAGACTCATCATTCATACCGATCCAAGAATCTTAGAACAAAAGCTTCTCAATTGCATCTTTAAGCTCCTAGATTTGAGATTTTAACTGGCTACCATCATTCGATGTTACCGAACAAGCGACTACGAGTCTCGTCAAACCGCATGCTCTTCCGAGAGCTTGTTCCGATGGCACAAACACGTACGACACGTTCTACAACAAATCACATAGACAGATAGAGAGAACAAAATGCTTAGATTTTTTGCTTGTGATATGCAATTGTATAATTCAAGTTCAACAAAGCAAAAGCAGTAAAAATAATGAACCAATATGTATGAGGTGCGAATTCCAACATTTTACGGTGATAAAATAATTGTGAATCAACAGAGACTAAATTCCTCAAAATTGCATATCCAAAGAATAATTGACTAAATTCACCACATAAACTACATTCCTCATATGTATGCATATCCCAAAATCAAAAGACTAAATTCATCACATAAAGCATGGTACTAAATTTACTGATATTGCATATTCCAAGAACCAAAGATTAAATTCATCACATAAGTTATGGTGAATGCATAAAATGGCTTCTTATGACTAAGAAGCCTAAAATAGATTTGTCTATTACATCAGAAACCATAATATAACTCTAGAGAGAAATCGAATGAAAACCTTTTCTTCTGCGAGTAAAGGAAGATGAAGGAGAATATCGAGAGGATCAGTATCAACAGCCATGACGACGAACTCAGAGAGACCACGATTCAATGTTTTGGTAGTTTCGTTGGCTCCTCTTTTGAGCTGTTTGTAATTCGCTGCTTGTTGAACGAGATCGAGGATTGTTATCGATAACTGAGAGCATCACCATCGGTGAGCCGTTTAAAAGGCTTAATTTTTTTTTGGAAAAAAATTTAATACTAATGAATTGTTGGAGAGAGAAGAAGAATTGTTGAATAATGAATTTTTTATTTTTTCTGTGTTTTGCCCCAATGATGAATTGACACGTTCATTTGTGCTCCTATGAGACTGTCTCATAATCTCCTCCCACAGAGTCTCTTTCCCTTTTTCTCTCTTTCTTCAGTTTGTGTTTATTATTTTTTTAATCTATGAGACTGCTTAAAAGCTTACCGATGGAAGTGCCCCAAGCATCTGCTAATGGATACGCTTTAGGGTTTACTGCTTCAACCATCATAAGAAGAAGAAGCTAAGGCTTTTTAATTCGTTTCTAATAATAAGGTGAAAATGAATTTAGGAGTTTATAAAAAGAACTGAAGTGGTGCCTCTGAGTGAGAAAGAAGGTTTGTGGATATTTTATACAAAGAAAAATAAAATAATATGGGGGATTTGCAAGAAAACACTTGAATATAACCATGTTTTTCAGGATAACCCCTGAACTAGGGAAAGTACAAAATTATGCTCCATCAATATAACAATAAAATGACAAAATTCAGAGTTTTTATTGCATTAATGCACCTTTTCAATTTAGAAAATTTAGCTCGTAGGAGAAAAAACAAACATATGCTCAGTATTTTTGTAAGAGATATATAGAAAAAAAATCGATCATGAAATTCTTATTTTGTTTTGAATTTTTTTTTTTGTCTTGAACGCATTCTGTTTATTAATTAATTAAATACATAATCTGTATCCAGCAGTCAATTAGAAATAAAAGGGCTGATAAAGGTGAAATTCTTGTTTTATTTTGACAAGGACCTCCTCCACAAATCCTCATAATATCTCTGCTGATTACGATACAATCAGAGTCTACTATCATAGTGGTGATGAGGGTAGGACTATTCATTCGAATGTTGTTGTTGGTAAGTAGTTTTATGTAGGAGTTTTATTTTTTTGTTTGAGTTGTTATTACGATCTATTTTTAAATTTTCTCTTTTTACTTTATGCATACAGTAATTTTAGCCTCACTATATGTGACACCCAGGTTTCAGGGCATATATGGTATATGCGGTATATGCGGAGAGGCTTAAAAGAATTGATTTGGCTACCTATATCACCAAAGTGCAATTATCTTTTCGGTCACAGGTCTTGAGAGAACTCTAGAGTTAAGCGTGCTTGAGCTGGAGTAGTTTCAAGATGGGTGACTTACTGGGAAGTCATTTCCAGTATCGTGTGAGTGAGGTCAAAACACGAGAAAAGATCGCGTGGTGATTTGCAGGGTCAGTAAACAAGACTTCAGAGTCTCCCAGACTAACGTACCTACCGTCGGACATGGTGGGTCCACGGGCTGAGAGTGGACGGTGGCCCATGGGAGGGGCGGTCGGGGCGTTACACTATAAATTTGACAAAATCTATGGTAGTGTTTCTCTTAAAGAATGTCCGAAATGAGCTTTACCCTCTCTTCCATGAAGTTTACAAAAGCTCGCACTAGCCTCACAATGCACGAGTCCATGAAGCTTTTTACTGATAGTCATACCTTTGACAACGCTGGCTATTTCAAAAGAAGATTTTGAATGATAAGCTAATATGTTTTACATGTGACCATTTCTTCTTGTCTTTTTAACTTTTGCTAAATTCAACATGTGTTAATCAATTTTTTTTTTTTTTTATAGCAAATCTCTAGTATCATATATTGTTATTCTTTTACACCAAATTTTACGACATGGAATGGTAAGAGTTTTTTTTTTTGCTAAATGGTAAATATTTCATTAAAATGAATAGGTTTTAGGTTTACAAAGCGATTTATAAACCTAGAAAATGAAATCCATGGCAAAAAAGATAAAACATGGATAACATAAATCTTGCAAATTTTCAGTCCACTCTCTCGACGTTAAGCCATCGGCTAACGGAGTAAGTGAAGTGATGACGATGCTTTATGTTCCTCCAAGATTTGGTGCTGCAGGGAGTCGTCATAGGCGAAGCTCAAGAACCGAAAACCACATCAAAACTAGCATTAGAAATCCTTCAAAGGAGGCCCTAGCAAAGGTCGTCAACAGGAGTTTCTTCACAGACCTCGATCACCAACTCCTCTTGCGTCTAGTGAGAGTGACTTGAATCACTACCCATGAGCTATCCCTAATCAGGAACATCGTAAACCACAACGGAAACAGTGCAGGCTCACCCTACCATCCCTCTAGTACAGATCCAGATAGAGCAATTAAAAAACAACACCAGGTCCCAGTGGTCCTACTTGCCCTCTAATGCACAACTTAACTGCTTCAGAACTCAATGACAATGCCAAACAACTACCCGAAACCAGCAACATCTAAAGGAAGACACACTCAACAACTAGGCTCAACAACAACCAAAGAAATCTAGAATACAATGAAGAAGACCAATGACAAGGCACAAAAGCCTCCACCGAATCAAACACTTGAACACCATAGGTAGCAAAGGCTATTCACGGAAACAACTTACCCGAATCTTCATGCTCGGGATGCCACAATGAAAACAACTCTAGAGAATTGACTACTGCCATTGCAAGGACCCAGAGAAGCGATCAAATCACCGAGACTCAACGAGTTATGGAGAAACCAGAACCACCAAAAGACTACCAAAAATCTGCAACAACTCGAGATGGGATAAGCTAAGAGAATGGGGGAAACTCTCATATACATCCCTGGACGAGTACAAAGGAGTTCATGGTGAGGACAGAGACAACACTCCACCACAACCGTAACCATCCCCAACTTACAGACGTCGCTCCCGAGTCGAATCCAACCATATTCATCACCGGAATCGCGTTGGTGGAGGAGATCTATGAAGATCTACGCCGGTCGTACACCGTTAGGCGAGTGAAGAGAACCAGCTAATCTTGGCCAACGAAACTCCGCCAACGACAAGCAGAAGAGGCGAAGACCAAGAGACTCAACACCAAGACGCGGCCGTCACGTACGGCGTCTCTCCGACCAACCCACCATAGAAGCAAATCTGATCTAGAGGATCAAGGAGGCTGAGCTCTGAAGGAACGTAGTGACAGGAAAGCAAGGCGGAGGCCCTCTAGCGGCACCGGACGAAGCCGGGAACCGGAGAGGCAAGCGGTGTATCGACGGCGGAGAGAGCTAGGTTTGGGTTGATTTGAAGAAATCGTCGCCAGGAAGGAATGGTATAGTTCATTACTCAATCCTCCGAAGGAAATAAGGGTCCCGTATTCTTGTTTTGTTTTGATTTAAATTTTATTTTGTTTACTTTAAATCGACAAAAAATGGGTTTATACTAATTTCCATGTTTTATATGGAAGGTTGTTTTGTAATTATGTAGTTTTGGTGGTTATCTCGCAAACATATGGTTAGTTTGAGGGGTTTTGTGAAATTTCTAAAAGAACTAACTAATTTACTACTAATCGTCGGATTCTCAAAGTTTCTCAGATCGTGTTTGCTTCACAGAATCAAACAGAGAGAAGAAGATCTCAGAACGAAGAAGACGAGAGTGATAATTAGGGGTTTTATCAGTAGAATCACCGGAGAAGAAAGACGAAACCTACAATGGCGGAAGATCTGGTACTTGATACAGCGATCAGAGATTGGGTTTTGATTCCTCTCTCCGTGGTGATGGTTCTCATCGGAATTCTCCGATACTTTGTCTCTAAGCTCATGCGTTCTTCTCCATCTCCCGATGCTAAGATGGTCAAAGAAGGGTAAGTTTTTACACTGATCGATTCGTAGATTCCAGTTTGTATCATTGTACTTTTGTTTTGCTTTTCTAGGCAAGTTATAATCAGAGCTCGGAATCTAAAATCCGGTGCCAATTTTATCCCGCCGAGATCATTCCGAACTCGGAGATTCTACTTTAGCAACGAGGTATTGTTGATTCTGATTTTGACAAATTGTTTGATTACTTGATTTTCCTGTGTTATATATTCTTGATTAGCTCCAAGAAACTTAAATTATGTATTTGTGTTCTTTCACTACTCTAATTTACTTGAATGCGTAAAGGGTTTTATGATTTGTGATTATTCATGTAGAATCATTGACCTTTCGATATCCGGAAATGACTGTACTGTTTATGTATTACGAATCTCGGTATAGTTGATTCTTAGTTGCGTGCAGCTTTGCACGAGCAAAGCTTACATTTTTATCAGTTCTAATTACAATTTGTGAAATGTGTGTGTGTGTTTGGTTGATGCAGGAGAATGGTTTGTTATATGTTCCTAAGGGAGAAGCTACAAATCCACAAGCTCAGATGTTTTCTGATCCTAACATGGCTATGGATATGATGAAGAAAAACCTTTCCATGATTATTCCTCAGGTCGATGGAATTTGAAAATTTTCGATCTTTTTCTTCTTTGTGTTATCGGTATTATAGGAAACTTATATATAACTTACTGTTTTGCAGACGCTCACTTTTGCATTTGTCAACTTCTTCTTCTCTGGATTTGTTGCAGGTTTTGTCTGCCATTGCTATTATTTCTAAATGTCAATCATAAATTTGATTTTATACGTAGCATCTGAGTCTTGTTCGTTTATCTTTCGTATCGTACAGCCAAAATACCATTTCCACTGACGCAGAGGTTCAGATCAATGTTACAGAATGGTATCGACTTGAGCACTGTTGATGTTAGCTACGTGAGTAGCCGTTCGTGGTAAGTACCCAAATTGCATAAAGGGCTTGTTGTTATTTGTATCTCGGTCCTCTCCAATTTTTCGATATGCTAATAATAGCTTGTTTCATGAGCTTTTTCTTTTCACTTTTCAGGTACTTCTTGAACTTGTTTGGATTAAGAGGCTTATTCAGTCTCATTCTCGGAGATGAAAATGGTTAGTTTTCCGCTTAATAATTTTGCTCAACATTCCTCAAAAATCCAAACCCTATAAGTTTTTGGTCATAATGTTATATACTTGTTGCTTCTTATGCAGCCATTGATGACACACAACGTATGATGCAAATGGGTGGGTTTGGGTTTGATGCATCAAAGGTAATCAAAATACATAGGTTGTGTTTAAATTTTTATCATTTCAATCTTTAAGCCGTTCCTGATTAAGAATCATTGCATTACAGAGCTTGGGTGCAGAGAAGGACGGTCTGGACATACTTCAACACGAATGGGCTCTACCTCGATTCGAGCAGCGCGCAGAATACGTATTAAGGAAACTCGTGAAGTAGAGACAAAAATGATATGGTTTTGGATTTTTTTTTTTATCACTTGATGTTGAAAAACGCTCAAAACTTTGTAGAAACTCGAAACCAAATCTAACAGTGATTTCTTCTGTTTCAGCTGGTAGATTCTGCTTTATGTTTTTGGTTTCTGTTTTGTTTTAATACTGCTCTCTATAAAAACTTCTCTAGCTACAATATCCGGTTTAATTTGGTACAGTTTGGTTTAGTATTTCTGGCGAGAATGGAATGCTTCGGTGTAGTTTGGTAAAATTTGGAGTTACTTTTGCCACTCTGGTATATAGCAATTAGCAACAAAAAATTTATATTGGTAAAACAAGGGATTGATTCTAAAATTCACTCTTAGTTCTCCTCAAAACAAAGCATGAAAAGCGAAAAGCCACGAAATAAAATACGAAAGCTAGCGAAAACAAGAAAAGAATCGAATGATTCGTTGTAGTATAAAGATGTGTTCGAGTACCAAACATAGTAATGGTTCAAAAAAGCTAGAAGGAATAAAAAGACAAATAAAGAGGTGACGTGAGAGACTTAAAAACTTTCAAAGTAGAGAAAAAAATAAAAAGAAGAAAAATCTTAATAATGACTGATTAGAGTCATTGATACATATGTCCAAGTGTACCACCCCAAATAGAGAACCAACCAAAGATTAACATATACTGCTAATTTAAGAAACATGTTAAAAGTTTCACATCGAAAATGAAAAAAAAACGCTACTGCTAATGAAAATGAAGATGTTAGTTTATAATAAAGATATGCTGCATTGATTTGTTTACCTCACGCCAAACAAAAATACTTTAAGCATCATGTGTTAGTTTACACTTTTACCTGTAAATATGAGACATCAGGCATCATCAAATATGCTTCAACAAATTTAATCTTTTTTTTTTCCATTTTATATTTTCACTTTTTCAAGATCAAATCTATAAATACCCTCCTCATCTCTAAACTCACTTACAACTCTCTCTTTCTTTTGCTACATATAGTTCTTTTTTCTTCTTCATACTTTTCTATTTCAAAGTCTCCAAATGGCTGGTGTTGAGGTACTTATTTATTTCTTTACTCAATTGTATAATTCCAAGTTTTTCTCCTTTTTGGTATGGTAACTTTCAAATTTTCAAAACATATGTAGCTAGCTCAATAAACACATAAATCATTCATTTCCAAAAAACAAGAAAATCAACTAACTGATTTTTTTTCAAGCTAAAAAAAAAGGAAATAACTGATTGACTTATTGATATTCTTGTATACTCGAGTCTCGAGTGTTTTTATATATATAGATAATCTTTATATTTCTTCTTTACTTGAAATGAAAGCTCAATTTTATAGATGTAGAATTATATTTGTTAATTATAGGCCATCACCATTGGTTGTTGATCAATAAACCCACTATAAAAGGATGATCATGATTCATGACTAAAACCTCTAACGATTTTTTACCACAGGTTGAGAAAATAGTGTCAAAGACCGAAGAGAAAATCGTGACCGAGCCAACAACCGAGACGCCTAAAGAAACCATTCATACAGATGACTCAGCCACGGTGAAAGAAGTTGAGATCAAAGAAGATGAAGAAACACCAAAAGTAGAGAAAGAAACTAGAAAAACCGAGATAGCTCCGGTTAAGGAGGAGAAATCGGTTGAAATTCCGGCAGCCGTGGAGGAGAAAGAGGGTAAACCGGCAGCAGAAGACAAGGCTGTTGAATTCAAGACAGTGTAATTGAGCCTTTTTACCATAAGAACATTTTTACTTTTGTTAAATCCTTTATTTTATGAAATATTAAGGTGCTGAGTTTCGCATAATAATAAGAATATATATAGTATTATATTAATTCAATATGTTTTCTATGTTGAGATGGTCTTAAGAGTTTGATGTTTTGTGTGCTCAAAAGATTAGATCAGTCCAAGACAAAACTATATTTTCAATGTTGAGATGGTCTTAAGAGTTTGATGTTTTGTGTGCTGAAAAGATTAGATCAGTCCAAGACAAAACTTCAGTTAAAACGACACCGTTTTCAAACTTTCTTCATTACCACAGAGGTTTCAAAATAATTTATCCATAAGTTAAAAGCAGAGATTAAGAAAGGTTTCACCTTCCTCTCTCTTATGTCATAAACAGAAAAAACTAAATCTATACACCAAAAGCACCAATCTACAAACCCTAAAGATCAAAAGATAGATAGAGAAAGAGTAAATAATTACTTTGATGAATGAGATTATTTCACCATTTACCGAAACTGGAGCTGACATGATCTTGAGCAATGACTCGGAGGCGTTGTTCCATGATCGAAATCGACGGGTACTTTGGTAAACAGAGACGGTAAAAGCAAGTGTGAGACGTCGGAAGATGATCATTAGCTTCATATAATCTATAGAGATAAAGCTTTGACGACAATCCTCTAAATCCTTCCAACGGTATAAACTTAGTCGATGTCCAAAAGAAGAGTATACGCTTCCGTTCCTCCTCGGTCATTTTCTTCAGAATCTTCGGAAAAAAAACACCCGGTTCAAAAGATTCAATATAACTCGGTTTGAAAAAAAAAGTTTAAAAGATTTACTAAGCATATTACCTTCCAGAACCAGTCTATTTGGCGATCGGTCTCTTTGAATCCGTTGTACTCTGTGTGCGCTTTCCAATCATCTATGCTTATCGAGTCATCTCCTCCACGAAGCATACCATCGAGATCCTCTAGGTATAGTCTACTGAAAAAGGAGCTGAGTGATACGCCTGCTGATAGCATATCCGTGAAACCCTGAGAAAATTGCTTTACTTGTTGGGAGATTGACACGGCAAATCGATGTTTAATGAGGAGATCGACGTATTGTTTCCTGTTCTCGCTGTTAACAGCAGTATTTTTCCCATCTTCTTTAAGCTCTATGATATCCCTTTTTCCCAGCTCCTCGGTTTCCATAACGAATGTTAAACCGAGACCACCGCTTGAATCGAAAGTCACTCGATCCATTTCTAGTATCTCTTTGCAGCTATTGTACATGATTCGATCCGTTTCCTTGATATCTTCCAAAGAAATCTGCCGTCCGGCTAATTGTAGGAAGAAAACACGGTCGAATAACACACCCACTTGAACTTTGTGCATCAAAGCTAACGCAATCACACGACCTGTGAACGCGAAGAAACCTGGATGCAATGGATCCACCTTGGATGCTATATGTAAAACAAACAAGATATCTATTTAGAGCAAACCAGAGACGAAAGATTACATAACCAGAGACAAAAGACTACCTGGATTTGGAGAGAAACGTCTAAAATCATCAACAGATCGAAGGAAGAGAGCGTTTTGCGGGTTGAATATCTCTTGACATACCAAATAGAACCATTCTCGTAGAACACCAGGACCTGTAGCTTCCTCATTCTTAAATTCCATGAACAGTCCACCATGAAGCGCCTCACGGCTAGCGCCAGATATGTACTCAAACGATTCCGCTAGCAAATTGGACCGATCGATGAGCATTTCGTGCATCTCATCAAACTCGTCTTTCACGTCAGGGAACAACATCAGTGCCAAATGCCGTCTAACTTCAAAATTGGTCGCTTCCATATACTCAAGGATCCAATTGTGATCATCGCCCCTCTTCGCAAATTTCAAAACGAGTGTACAGAACGAAGCTTTCTTGGCTTTAAACATATTAGCTACGAGTTCCTTAGCACCTTGATAGAGTTGAGCAATCGAACTGATAATCTTCAGAATAGGAAGGTACTGAGACCACGATCCGCACATAGACGTTTCGCTGCTTCCTGTTCCCTTTTTATCTAACCAAGATTCGACTCTACTCAAACATCTTTCCATTGTATGCATCAAGATTTTGAATAACTGATGGATCTGTTCCATCTCTGTCTCCAACGCAGAATTCCGCAGAGGTAAAGTAATGGGATCATAGCAAAGTTGCGATTTAATCGCTTTCCTCAAGGTATTCCAAAAGGATGCAAATTTCTCCACATCAGAGGAACTAGGCCCTGAACTCTGCACTAACTCTCTCACTAAGATTTCAGTTAACTCGCAAAAGTACGGGAAAATCTCCGCAGCGAAAACACGGAACCTACTGCCCTTATCAAACGATTCCAACACTGTACCTAAGACGCTCCGAGAAGACGAATACAGCTTTTGATCAGGGCAAACTTTCCTAAGCAATCTACAAAAGTCTAACACAGATGGTAAACAATAATTCTGCTGATTCTGACGCAAAGCTACACAATTGCTCAAGAAGAGCTTAATAGGAGTCTTAGCATAAGCTTTGTTAGTTTCTGAAGAAGATGCATAGAGCATAACCAAAGCAGCAGGAGCTGAAGAGTTTGAGAAAATCCTAAGATAACTCTCAATCGAATCGTCGTTTTCTTCCGGAATCCTGGCGAAAAACGCGAGTATCTTCTCGTTGATGTTTGATACACCTACATGAACATTCTCACCTCTGTGTAATCTCGAGACTGTATGCATAATATCGTCAATTGTTCGCCAAGCAACGGGATGCGACGTGCTTTGCATACGGCCAACGAGGTGGATCGAAGCGTCTTGTTCGATCGAATAGTAGCTAAGCGAGTGTTCGAATTGAAGCTGCTTCTTTCCATAGATAATCCTTTGCTCAATCACCGGAATCTTCGTTCTCAGCTCGATTCTCTGATGAAGCTTCTCCACTGTATCGTTTTTATCAGCGTGGATCACAATCGTTTTACCAGACATCATTCTAACGAAGAGCTGTAACCGAGTCGACGACTCGGAAGCGGAAGAAGAAGACGAACACGCCTCATCCGACGAAGGGAATGACCGATTCTCGCCGGAATATTCACCGGATCTCCTCAGATTCCACGATTGTTGCAGCTCCGAGATGAGATCGGCGTCGATTTCGTGTTTCTTCATCCTCGGGAAGAAATCAACGCCGTAATCGCCGAAATCGGCGTAATCCTCGAGTTTCCGTTTGTGATTATCGGTTCCGGCCACCGTGGAGAAAGATCGGTGAGGGTTTGTGGAATCTACGGCTGATAAACGGTTTAGAGTCATCAGAGAGAAACGGAAAACCCTCTTTTCACTCTCTCTCTAGGTTCTGGAATTTTTTTTCGCCGCCGATTGAATTTCTTATCCGATCGATGACCGGAAAATTAACTGTAACCGGAAAGGGAGAGACTGATTGTAGAGGAGAGATTGAGGAAGACGAAGCGAGAAGACGATCGGAGGTTTCGTCTGGGTTTAACAAGCCGTCATTTTTATTTTTCTCTTTACGCCATTGTTAAACAGAGGCACACAAAGATATATTATTTTATAAAACAATTTTAATTAAAATATTGTTTTTTTTCTTTCTTCCAATTTGTTTCTGTATATCAGTATCAGTATATCTAAGGTAATCTGGAAAAAGATCCATGAATTAATTTGGGGTGGTTAGATGAAGTTAAAAGTACATTTTCTTGTTCAATGTTTTAGAATTCGGATTGGTGAAATGTATTCATGTAACGGATAAAAAGGTGCGTTGTTAATGTAACGTATAAAAAAGTGCGCTACTAAAAACAAAGGTTTTGAGGTAGTAATCAAATTGAATCCTTTTGTTTGCAAATTAATTGTTTTTTGGACGAGTGGTTTAATTTTAAATTGTCTCTATAAATAATCTTTAAAAAGATTGGAAAAAGCATAATATGAGTTTAAAATTTGGAATATGCTTTTTTACCAAAAATATTTACTCTTGCCGATTCATATTATATGTCGGTCAATATTTTTTCAGTAGTTTTACTTTTTATTAGTACACACTTATAACGTGTCAACACTATTCAATAAGCGAAAGATATATGGACAAAATTAGACATTTTTTAAAAACAAGAGTGAATTAGCTAAATAATCAAAAATTTAGCTATATTTAGAAAAAATGACTAAAATGTGGGGATTCTTTTGAAAAATAATAGGGTTTTTTTTTCTTCATTTGGTTACTTTACCAATTTATGTATACTTTTTAGTTTGCCAATACAAATACTCTTAAAACAATGCATTGGAAACTAAAAATTTATTAAAAATCTGCAATAGAACAATAAAACGACATATATAATAAAATAAAAATTAAATACGAAAACGACAATTAATATGTAACAAAAAGAGTGTTTTCTCAAAGTTTTCTAAATCTTCATAAATTTTTCATTGTCAAAACATTCATTTACTAAATATGACAATTTTATATGGACAAAATTATAAATTTAATTAAAAATATGGAATAGAAATATAAAACAAAAATTAAATTCAAAAACGACAATTAATATGTAACAGAAAGAGTGTTTTATCAAAATTTTCTAAATCTTCATGAACCTCTTCATTTGTAATAGATTCATTTACTAAATATAACAATTTTATATGGACAAAATTATAAATGTTATAAAAAATATGCATTGGAAATTGTATTAAAAAACTGCAATATAAATATAAAACAAAAATTAAATTCGAAAACGACAATTAATATGTAACATTAAAAGTGATTTATCAAAGTTTTCTAAATTTTCATAAACTTTTTATTTGTAAGAGATTCATTTACTAAATATGACAATTTTATATGGACAACATTATAAATTTTATTAAAAATATGCATTGGAAATTTTATTATAAAAATCTGCAATAAAAAATTAAAACAAAAATAAAATTCGAAAAACAACAATAAATATGTCTTAGAAAGAGTGTTTTATCTTCTTTTTTAATCAACAATGTGTTATCAAACTTTTCGAAATCATCATAAACCTTTCATTTGTAATAGATTTATTTACAAAATATGATAATTTTATTTTTGTGGTGTTAGTTGCGACAATTTGTTTTTCTTTTTCATTCTCAAAGTGCTATTTTTTATTGAAATCTCAAATAATTCACATCTCAATCTAGGGAGAGACTAATATTTGAGTACAAAGAGTTAAGACATCTTCAACCCCACTCTAAAAGAAAGTTTAGAGTAAAATCCTCTCTAACCACACTCTAAATCCTACTCCAAAATAGAGTATCTACTTTTTTTTACTCTATATATGTAGAGTAAACTCATTTCTCACTCTATTCTAGAGTTGAACTTTTTTATTTATAAAAATATATTTTAATTTTTTACTCATTCTACTTTTACATTTAAAATATATTATTAAAAATATGTTTATGTTATTGATTTTTTAATTTTTTAATTTTTGATTAAATGATTAATGACACTTTAACAAAATTACAAAATGATATATTAAATTTTTTTTTTAACCAACACAATTAAAATGCAACAAAAAGTTCAAATACGATGAAATTTATTAATGGAAAATAATGAAATGTATTAATGGACAAATAACATAAATAAATTTTATAATTAATGATTTAATAATTCAAATTATCAAAATATTGGCATAACATGATAATCGAAGATGATTTTGATCTCGATGCACCGATTGAAATCAATGGAGAAGTTGTGCCTCTGGAGGTTGAATTAGTGAGAGATGATTTAGAAGAATCAAATATAAAGAAGCTTATTTTTCACTTCATGATGATTTATCAGTTGTGGAAAAAAATTGGTAACACTAATGCTTAATTATATTATTTTATCCTTTTCTATTGTGTAATGTAATTTTATTTCTATAATATAAATTAATATTATGATTTTAGTAAATTATTGCTAATTATAAAATAGTTGGGTAAAATGTGTAATTTTGATAAACCAAAGATTAAACTGAAAAAAATATACTAAAAATATTCTTTTTAAATTGAAAAATAGAGTAATAGATTGGAGATGGTCTTAGTATTAACTATTACAGTTATTGGCGAAGCTTCAAAAGAGTTAAATAACCTAAGTATGGGTCCTTGGATTTCATTCATTTACAAAGCAACACATCACTTACACATATAAGAACCATTTCTTCTCTAATGACATATACTTGGGTGAAAGTTGTTTATTACTACTATCTCCTATGGTAATCCAAGCTTTGGTTGAAGCTATTTCTCCTTCCAATTTCTCTCTGCCCTGAAAAATTAAACCGCGACGATGGTTTGCAAAACTCTCATAAGGATTGATTGTGAAAGTAAAAACACTTGGAACATGGCCATATGCAAAAGTTATTGTCCTAATGATGATGATGACTCCATAACACGTTCTGGGGTATGTTTTTAGCAATCAATACCTATGACAAACTCTGTCTTTGACACTTTGAGTCCACCCGAATACGAAAAAGACTCGCCCGCGACAAAAGAGAACAGAGACAAAAATAAGAATGGAGCAGCGAGTAAACACCGTTAACAATGACCAACTTACACTTACCTTCTCTAGCTTTAGCTCTTGGCTCTTGCTTATAAGACCAACTTAAAACCCTTGGACAAGAAATCATCCCTGAGACAAACAACAAAGCGTGATACTAAACATACCGATATAATCACTAAAAAAACCAAAACGGTAATTACTGACAAGAACAAGAAAACACAACCTTTTCTTACTGTTCTGCATCATTTTAGCATCTCTAGCTTCTTTAGCTCGTTGTTCATTCCGGTGCTTAATGTTATTAAAATCTCCTTTACATCCCAAAACAAGGCTACTCACAACGAGTTCCGCACTATACGAGCTAGGACAATCTTTAATCCTAAGAGTACTAAGCTTCTTACTCTCTAAATCCATCCACACTAGCTTCGCATTGTTAATCTCAAGAAGAACCTTATCCCGGTCCTTAGAATAAACCAAAGGCCTCAAATACGCAAACGATTTCACGCTTTTCGGTTTCTGAACCGTAAAAACCTTACTCCAAGAATCTCTCACATTATACTCTTTCATCATCCAAACATCAACATATTTCTGATCGTAGTTACACATCAAACAAAGACAACCATCTAAAACACCTATATCCATCTGAATATCAACATCACCACTCGCAACAGATTCCGGAAACCGAACGATATCGAATTTCTCCAACGCGAGATCGAACCTCACAATGATATTAAACGCAATCAAACCAGGTCTTCTAGGTAAAACCCAATGAAGACTATTACCAGAAAGAACACCATAACCACGACGATATAACAAATGATAATAGAAGTAGAACAAAAGCTGAATCGAAGGTAAAACCGATTCGATTGGCTTCCATGAATTCATTTTCAAGCTAAATACCTTAACCTCATAAGGGAAACTACAACCTAATTCATCATCCGAATCACGTTTAAACTGAACCATCCTCACTACTTTATAATCATCGTTCACCGAATCGTAACCTAATCCGTAAAACACGTACCCACGAGTCGTCGAGCCATTAGGGAGATCGATAGACGAAGGAGGTAACCGATGGATTTGTCGAGTAGATGGATTGAAAATGGCTAAATCGGTTGGAGAATTGGATAATCCGATTAAACCGTTACAGGATCCGAAAACTTCAGTCGGACCGCCGCGTTTCATCGGATGTTCGACGTCGGAAACTGAATCGAGCGAATCGAGATCCACTGTGTAAAGATGAAGAGCGCTTCTGAGAAGAATCATGAGGTGATCGTTGGTTTGAAGGACACGGTTTAGATGCGAGGAGATGAAATCGGGACTATCGATTAGAAGACAACATGGTTTTGAGAGAGCACGGAATCGAACTAGAGTCTTTCCGGGTAATCGGAGGAATAAGTCGTTGACGATGTCCATTGGAATAGTCGTCATTTTTTTCACTTCTGGGGAAAGTTTAAGATTTGAGATTTTCTCGGGAAATTTTTTGGTTGAGGGAAGAAGAAGAAAAGTGTGAGTGGGTGCTTTACACAGTGGTTGGAGGAGAGAGATCGGTTAGGTTTTCAGCTGTCTGAAAGATAATGTTATTTGTTTATTAAAAAATTATTTTCTTGGTCATTTGAAAATAGTTATGGGTGAATTTGTTAAATACAAGTGGTCATAAACTATTTAATTAACATAAGTTGTGTATAGATGAAACTTGGAAAAATCAAATAAAATAGAATAAATTAAAGAGATACTGGAGTTAGGCAAAAGGGTGAATGGGAGGAAAAGTACATGAAACTTAGGAAACTTAGGAAACTCTTATGACCATAAGAATTCATAAACAAAAAATACTATAGATTTTGTACCACAGTTTTTCCTATCTTTAACTCTTAAGTGTGATCACGTGCTATGAAAAGATATACACTACAACATGTGACTGTGGAGATATATAGCAATAACGTACAGATTTGGTAGGCGGCTAGTCACACTCCTCCACATTTTGTTACATTTAACCACCTAAACCAAATCTGTTATCATCTAATAACAAAATTATCCAGATGGCCGGTTAAATTTAAATTGATTACCAAACGCATGTGATAGTGTATATAGTGGTAACGTAATTAACTATACAAATAATCATCAAAGATTTAATGATCAAAGATACCACAAAACTAAATTCACCTTTGATGATTGATCAAATCTTTATTTCTTAACTCAGTAGCAGCGGAGCAGAACTCGATATTACTGGGCTTCTTTGCCAACTATATATAGCTCATACGAATTTTCGGCCTATTCGTCTTCGGCCCAGTTTATTGATATATCTTTTGTTTTATTTTCTTGAAAAAAGACAACAAAAAAAAAAAAAAAAAAATTCATTTCTTCAATTTCTCTGTACATTGCTCTCTCATCTTCTTCAAACGTCAAACCCAAAATTTCAAAATTGCAAAATCCCGCCTTCGTCTTCTTCTACAAACCCTAACGCCAGTGTATCGGACCACTATCGCCGTCGCCGGAAACTAAACAACTTTTGCCCAACACCTCGCTCTGCGTGACCTAATCTCAATCGGTACTTTCTCTATCCTCAATCTCAATTTCAATTTCGAATCTTCGTTTTGGTTTTATGGAAATTATCAGATTTCGCTACTCTCTTCCTTACTGTTCTTTAGCAATCTGGAAAATTTCGTTCCTCATTTGAAGAAGAGCGTATGCAAAATATAGGTAATGGAGTTTTTGTTCTTTTGCGATTCTTCAGATCCAGATTATTCTACCTTATAAGCTAGAGAAATGGAAGGTTATGTAACTCGTAAAGATGATGTTGTTAGAGGAACAGGTATGTATGTATACTCTTCTCATTGATATAGGATAATTTTGTCAAGGATACAAATTTCATGTTCTTTGTGTGATTGTTTCATACAAAAGTAGAAGAAGAGCATGGAGATGGTGGTGATGATTGTGAATTGGATCTACTCTTCCTTGTACATTCTGATATCTCATCTGTTCTGCATCAGGTGCTTGCTACTTTTGGTTTATATGTTATGATATAGTTTGGTATTATGAGTTATGACTAATGGTTTTTTTGGGAGTTTCAGATTGATGAGCTCGTTGTGAAAGCAAAGCTTAAGACTATGAGTAAACAAGGGACAAGTGAAGTTGAATCTTTCAGATTTGCCTTGTCCGATATGTGTTCCTCGCTAAAGGTTTGCATTCTTTTTCACCTCTTGTGCTTTGTTTCCTTATAGTGTTTGATTTAGAAAACTGTAATCTGTTTTGAAAAATGCAGCCATGGTTTCCTCGACTGCAAAAAGCAATATCCGATATTCAGTTGCTTCCAAAGGATCAGGAAGAACAGTCTTTGGTGAGCACTAGCAGTTTGTGCCTAAGTGAAGTAGAAGAAGAAGAAGAATTGTTTGATGTTGAGAGTCCTGAGCCCACTGAATTTGAACCGTTAGTTTCTCCTTCTCCTCTTGTGCATTGGCGAGGTGAACATAACCTTGAAAAGGGTAGACAACTCTTTATGTTGACACCATTACCTGTATGCAAGTCTGAATTCCTTAAACAACAGAATGCCTCTAAGTTAGCGTCTAAAAAGATATTCCCAAACGCTGCTGCAAATCAACCGCTCAGAGCTTCCAAAGAAACAAGTGATGGTGTTTTAGTAAGTAAGTCGATGAAAAGTGCAGGACTTGGCAACTCTTTAGGTCATGCCATGGATTACTCTGAAAATTTGGTAGTGAGTGAGCCATTGTCTTCACCGGTTCTAAGGAGAAACATTGAGTCTGAGCTTCTAATGACTCCATGCTTAAAGATGTCGCCTCCGAAATCTTGTGCACTGTTTAACCCGATTGCAGAATCTTTTCAACCGGGAAAGCAAGGGGCTTATAAGTCTACCTCCTCTGAACTGGGAGCTAGAACTTTCAATGGCTCACAGAGCTCTGGTTCCGATGAAGCAGACGATCTCTGTTCAAAGTATCCAGAGCTTTTGGGAACACATCATGCTCCAATAACTAGAAAAACGGATCTTGAATCTTCGCCGGTTTGGTGGTTTTCTCCACCTAAAACATGCATGTTATTAGAGCCTGAGAATGAGAAGAAATTAATGGATGGATCCTCATTTGCTTTTCCAAACATTGAACCAGAAACAAAACACACTAAAGGTAAGTTTCTAAGTAATTTGATGTTTTTTGTATCATTTCATTGAGTCTTTTGTTTTAATGGTTCTTTACTTGCTTTCTCTTAGAGGGAAATATGTCAATGGTGGTTGAGAGTACTCCATTGTTGAAACAAGCGGAGAGTGTAATGTCGAAAAACAGAACAAAAGCGGGCGAGAGTACTTTGAAGAAAGAGCTATGGACCAGATTCGAAGAAGCGTCATTGCACGAGGATAGATTCAGCTTGGTGACAACGACGATGAGAGGAAATAAAAAGAAAGGTTTTATGGAAATGTTGGAGGAAGTTTGTGGTGATGAGGAAAGTTTGGAGTTAAATTGATGATCAAAAGCCATTATAGTCTATAATTTCTTCTTATTTTGTTTGTAATTTTGCCAATTGTATTGTTTGATCTTTTTATGAGCTTATTTACCTTGTTATAATTTCAATACATATAATTAACAAACCAAAGAAGACTACTAGAAAATTTGAAAAAATAAAATATTGTTTGATTCTTCGTTTAGACTTCGTTTATTCAATAGATTAAACATGAAACCATTCTTCGTCTAGACTTTGTAATATGATTTTTTTACCAAACTGAAAGGCTCTTAACCACAAAAACCAACACAAACTGATTCCTATATCCAAACTGATCATAACTAACAATTTCAAGTTTATTCTAAAGTATCCATGCTTATTCACGTATAAAGAGTACCAAATGTTGGTCCAAAAGTCAAAACATGAACCTATAAGGGTTTAATTCTTCATATATTTGTGAGGGGTGTCAAAATGGGTTCTTACCCATGGGTTACCCGAACCCGCCCGCACTTTTAATGGGTAAGGGTTATATTTTTTTACCCATATAAATAAATGGGTTTCATTGGGTTACCCTATTGGGTTCACGGGTTTAATGGGTAAACCCATTAGGGTTATGGGTTACCCATGAGTTAAGCACAAAATATAAAAAATATATATATTCTTTTAATAGATTTATGTAAATTAGCCTAGGGTTTTCCGGTTTAAAATAATTAACTATTCTTATAGCTAACATGTATGAGTTTCTTATAATATAGGATTTGTTTGATTTAGATGATGCTCCTGATGCTGCGGATGAAGGAAAGTTGGAGTTGGTAATGTATTGGGAAGAACCAAAGTTAAAGATGAGAGACCATCATGAAATGTCTGTTTTGCAGTATTGGAAAGATAACAAACATCGTTTTGGTGCTCTAGCCTATATGGCATATGATGTGCTAAGCATTCCTATAACTACTGTAGCTTCATAATCATCTTTCAGTATTGGTTCTCGTGTTCTAAACAAATATCGGAGTCCACTTCTTCCGAAACATGTCCAAGCTCTACTTTGTACGAGATCATGATTATTTGGTTTTCCAAGTGATGAAAAAGGTAAATCATTTATATTTACTATATTAATACTAATTGCTAAATTATCTAAGTTAGTAATATACTTTTCTTATTATTTGTAGACATTGAAAGTGATGATGAGAACAATGAACCAGATGGATCTAAGGAAGGAGAGGAACCGAAGAAAGATTGAAGTGCTTTTTAAAAATACTTTTATTGGTTTTATGGTTTTTGTGTTTTATTGGCTTTATGATTTTACTAGTTTATTTTAAGATACATTGGTTTTATGGTTTTTCTATTTTATTGGTTTTATGGTTTTTTCTTGTTTAAGTTAAAAACTTTTGTTGGATTTATAATAAATTATGAATTATGTTGAGTTTTTATAAGTTTATTGTGTGATTCCATATATATATGGGTACCCATTTAACCCATTAAGCCAACGGGTTTCATATAAATGGGCATGGGTATGAAAATTATACCCATATAATAAATGGGTTGGGTTAAACCCGCCCACGAAAATTTCAAACCCATGCGGTTTTGGGTAGGGTTGAGTCGGGTTACCCATTTTGACACCCCTAGAAATCACCCCTGGCCTACGTCATTTGGATTAAGAACTGCTACAATATTATTTTCCACCTAAAATCGTACTAATACGGTCTATATATATACGTACTATACTCAATTTGTTAATATTAGGTCTTAGAAACCAAACAAGCAAACATTGATATGTTCAAGAGGCCTCTTGTCTCCATCTAAACGAGGAAATTTATATGTCGAAAAATAACAAATTAACCTAATTAGATTTGATGATACATAGGTCCTGCATTCTATTTCTAGGGAACTTTCGACCGAATATTATATGTACATACATTGAATATATAGGTAGTACTTTATTGACTAGGCATCATTTGATACTCTAAAATTCATATTAAGAAAATCAGAATAGCTAATTTTGTATTAACTCTACGTACTTTATATATAACCTAATTGAATTTCCTGACTAGTACTTAACTTTCTCCAACTATCAGTTAACTAAGCCCTAGTTAAACACTAGCTAAGCAATCTCTAAAGCAAATTATTCACAAATGAACATTCCAAAACACTATAAATACTATTTAATCTCTCTACATATCTAAATATGCTCCACAACTCAAAGTAAACATATATACATATAACATACAGAGATCACAAAAACACAAGAAATCAACTATGGCTCCAAAGACCTTAACCCCACTTTCTTTATTCCTTGTGATCAACCTTCTCTTCCTCAACCTCACTACCCCGGTTTTCGCAGATAATCCTTGCCCAAGAGACGCTCTCAAACTTTCGACATGCGCAAATGTTCTCAACCTCATTAACTTAAATCTCGGTGCACCGGCTATGAGACCTTGTTGCTCTATTCTCTTTGGTCTAGTTGATCTCGATGTTGCGGTTTGCCTTTGCACCGCGCTTAAGCTCAGCATTCTCGGCATCACTATCAACACTCCTATTCACCTTAACTTGGCACTCAATGCATGTGGAGGAACCCTTCCCGATGGCTTCCGTTGCCCAACATAGTTGCACTGTATTCATATGTATTTATATGCATGTTATCAGTTGGTTTTGGCTAACATCTAAATTCAAACTTAAATTCATGTCTAAGCAATTAAAGAATAAGCTTAAGTCATGTATGGTGATGTGATAAATACATAATACATTTAAGACATTATATGTATACATGTATTGTCGATCATTATTGTCGATCTGAACTCCCTACGTAAATTTTGCAAATAACATTTTTCAAAGAATAGTACCAATATCTAAACTTTAGCAATCATACTGAAAAATTAATTTGAAATTGATGACGAATTCTAAAAAACAAATCTTCTAATCAAGACAAAATATAGTAAAAATATATCTGGTAAGTCTAAGAAAATAATATCCTATCTATATTTACTGTTGCAAAATAGGTTAAATATAAAACGAAAATATTTTTCTCCTTAAGAGAATAATGTATTTGTCTCTTTTTTCTTTCCATGTTTTTCCTTTTCCTTGCTAGCTAGTAGACATAAAAATACGTTGTTCATTGTTTTTATATTCCCTGTGACTTTTGCATATGGATTGACCCAATTCCGTATCGAAAGTTTGAATTTAGGACAAAGTCTTTTCGACCAAAAAAGATGGAGAGTCTAAGCCACACGAATACATTGGCATTTTTCTTGACATATTCTAAGCCATAACTATTTTTTACAAGTGAAATTTTTTGGGATCCTTTTATGAAGATTTTAACCAAATTTTGGATCACATAGGTAGGGATCAGACAAAATACGCTTGGAATAAAGCTAATATGACTTTAACAAGACCAAAAAAGTCTACTTGTCTCATTAACGACCTAGTGAAAATAACAGAACTGCTGATAAAAATTGGAGTAGACGTGTTGGAATATGAAGCAATGATCTAGCCTGTTATAATAACGATCTGAACTCGTTAAATTTTTATGTGGTTTTTTTTTCTTTCTGGTTTGGTCAAATTTGACATGCTTTATATTATTTTTGATAAATTGAGAGTAATGTAAATTATTGAAAGTTTTATTCCGTTGACAAAATAATGATGATGATCAAAGAAATAAAACGAGAAGGATAAATCCAATACAAATGTGAAAGCCAGACTTTGTGGTCACAAAATTCCAAATTACCAATCCTCCTCATATACAAGCACCAGCTAATTACCAATAATTATTAATTATATTATACATGGGAATTAGGAATAATTATTGTACACATGTGCATCGATTCAAATGTAAGTCTTGTTTTGGTTAATCACGTTTAAGCGTGATTACCAAATGTATTCCATTTATGATATATAGGTCTATTTATGCTATATAGATCCATTTATGATATATAGGTCTACGTAGTAACATAATTAAAATTTGTAGTTTAGTGATTGTATTAATAATGTTGCTGTCAATTAATAATCCAATAATGTCGATGTTGGAGTGGCAAAAAGGTCTATAAACTAGATCATCCGTTTTGTTTATCGAACTGGTTTTTATATCAATGAGGTTACTCTTCATTAGAGGAGGGATCACTTACATACAATAATGATGCTTTTGCCAATGAATAAGCAATCGTATTTTTAAACGAGATGAAAAAAAAAATATATCATAGAAGAGTCATTTTAACTCGATGGTTGACTTATCCGACTTGATGAGGAAGATAAGAACTTGAGAGTCTGAAAACATATTCAGCTCATTAATACCAAAAGCCAGTGCTTCTTTGATCCTTTATCATGGCCAGAGCTTTAGCACATAAGCCTGAAGCAATGTGGCATCTTGCAGACGAACTTTGAAACAGAGGGCATGGTTTTCGTCCATGATAGTCCAACCCTTTCCACATTCTCCTGATACTTCATTCCAAGCAGCATTGGCGAAACCATTATAGGCTTTAGGGAGAATTAACTTAAATGTTGTGCCGGTATAGGTTTCTACAGTTTCAGAATAAGGAATTGGGCATGATTCCATTCTCTTGCTTCCTTGATCGTTTTTTTATAACTCTTAGTAAATGGTGTGAAGACTAGATTCGAGTTTGAATATTTCAACTCTTGAGATCATCCAAACCATATATCATGTTTTCAAGCCGATTTCGAATCACAAAATGACCAATGATGTACATGATATCTACATAGCTTTTTAATGATTTTTGACACATATCGTTCGATCAAATGCTAATTGATATAAAATAAGAGGTAGTATTAGAGTATGAATTGAATATGATCCGGTTTGTTCCGGTTAGTCATTAATTGGTTAACTCATGTGTTAAACCAAGATTATATTAACGTTGTACTGTTCATAGATGAATACAACAAGAATCATTTTCTCCATTTTTCTGTTAGATTTATGATCTCTAATATGGTATTAGAGAGTGAGATCAGAAATCTCACCCGATCCTCTCGTTTTCCTGCTTCTCGTTTCGATTCCATCTAGATCCTTTTGTTCTTCGTGAAAGATTTGAAGTTATTCCGCTTCAGATCGTTAATTTCACGCTTTTTCTTCATTTTGAGCTTCGATCTCTCACTACAAGAAAACAGGTCATTTGTCACTACCAGAAACGTCACAAATTCGTCACTAATGAGGCCTTTGCGACTACTTTGCGACGAATACAAGTCGTCGCAAAAACGCCGTCACTAATTTGCGACGCTGCGTATTCGTCGCTAATTTGCGACTGATTAGTGACGGATTTATGACGGATTTAGGACTCCATAACTCAGTCGCAAATTCGTCGCTAATTTGCGACGGATTAATAACTCCATAACTCAGTCGCAAATAAGCGACACAATTGTGACTCATGTAGGTAGTCACTAATTAGCAACGTATTTGAGACTGCCTATGGCGTGGCAAATAAGCGACTAATTAGCGACTTCTGATTTTGCGACTGATTTATGACTATTATATTCGTCGCAAATTAACGACTAATTAGCTTCTAATTAGAGACTATATTGTTGTTGTCACGTTTTGAGTTAGTCACATTTTGGTCACTAATTTGCCACTGATTTGCGACGCTTTTGTTTTAGAAGTGACTAAATTGAATCTCTTTCAAGTCACTTTTCAGTCACTTAAATGCTACTAATTGTTGTTTGTTTGTATTGTTTTCAATTACCAAATGCTGTGAATAATAAAAAAAACTTGAAATGCAAAATTATATTACAAAACAAACATTACAAAGAATGCTTCACAAGAAATTCTTTTAATACATAAAATGATACCAAAAACAAAACAAGAACAACAAAAATACAAACTTTTTCAATTTCTTATGGAGCTAGCACCTCCAAGCATCATCACCATCCTATCCAATCCGTAAGCAATACCACCTGCAATTTCATATCAAATTCCAAATGTTTTATTAACCAAAAGTGTGTGTTGTGTAGTAAGTCGAGAAACTACTATATAGCATGTGTGTGTTGTGTAAGAAAACCAAGAATAAATGTTAACAATGTAGTTTTTAAAGAGAAACGTTTCTTGTTCTTTTCTCTCTAGAACAAGTAAACAAAATAGAACAAAGAGATAGAGAGATAGAGAGAATTAACCTTTGAGAGTAAAACAATGATTAGATGCAAGAAATCCAACATGGTATCAGAGCTGATTATCCTTGGAGCCTGTTCAAGGAGAAGAAGTCAGTCTAAGACAGAGACTGAAGAGAGGAGAAAGATGGAGAGAGACATCAACAAAGAACAAGACAAGAACAACATGAACAAGACAAGAACAACAAAGAAAAAGACAAGAACAAGAAGAACAACAAAGAATAAGACAAGAACAAGAAGAACCAGAAAGAAGAAAGAAGAAAAAGAAGAGAGAGGTACTGACCTGAAGCTTGGTCAGAGAAGATCAAGAGGATCCGGACCTGATAAGAAATGAGAGGAAGCTGCTCATTACAGAGATATGAGCAGAGCTGAAGCCTCCATGAAGTTGTTCATCACTAAGAGATGAACATGATGATGAGAAGAAGCCTGCACAAAATGGAGAGGTGTAAGGCTGAAAAACCTTATGCAAAAGAGACAAGAAATCAAACATTTCCACAAAAGAACTAAGCAAACTTCCAAATATAGCATTATCAGTTCCCATAAACATCAAGGACCACATTCAAAGATGCAACTTTCAATTTAGAATCTAAACTAGAAAGACGAAGAAAGGAACATACAACTTCTAGCAGATTGGTTTGTACGACCCGACCTTGATGTAAACAAAGAGCTAACTGATACTGAGCTCGAACGTAGCCGTTTTCCGCAGATTGTTTCAACCATTTCATTGCTTCCTTCGGATTTGAAGGTTGAACTGCAGGTAGAAATAATCAATCTCTAAGAAAACTCTCCACATATTCATCACCAAATTGTTCAACAATAAGCTAGATCCATCAATTCAATCGCAATTTCTAGATACCACAATCAGTCCACAAAATCTCAACCCTAAACAACTCCAATTGCATTAAAGGTTACCTTGAAGATAAGAAATCGCCAAATTGCATTGTACTTTCATTCTCCTATCCAACTTCCGTTACGGTTTGATTCTCACCGGAATTCTGCGGTTTACAGTAACTATTGCGCCGATAATGGGTCAAGTCAAGGCAATAGATTAAGAAATGATATACACATTTCATTTCAAGATCCAGAAATTTCAAATTAAGAATTAGAAGAAACAATCCAAAGTAAATCAGTGTACTCACTGTTAGGACCACCGAGCTGCGTGACGGCGTCAACGAATCTCTCATGGAGCTCCGCCGTCCACCGGAGACGAGGCTTGGGGTCAGTTGTTAAGACCAAAGAAGCATCGCCGGGAAGATTGATTCCGTCGAGAGGTCCATGGTAGTCACCGGCATGACCACCATCGAGCGGAAGCGAGCGAATCGCCGAGTACATTTTCCGATTCCGTCGCCAAGTACATTTTCTGATTCTGTCGCCGAGTAAATTTGGTTCCTTAGAATGAGAAATTAAAGAGGAAATCGAGGGTTCTTATCCGAAAGGAAGAAAGGAAGAAGAAGAAGATTAGTGAAAAGACAAAGGAGAAGAGTGAATCGAAGTGAAATTGAGAGAGATAAATTAGGGATCTGAAAAAAAGAGAATAATGCAGACTTTTTGTTTTTATTTTGCAACCATAAGACTCTTTGTTTTAGAGAGTAAATTCCCACAAAAAATCAAATTATTTCACCAAAACCCCAAATAATTTCCGCCCATATATTAGTCTAAAAAGAGTAACAAAATAGTTACTAATTTGTGACTGATTTGTGACGATTTTAAGTTAGTCACAAATCAAATCCCTAAACCCTAAACATTTAGACCCAAATTTTGTTCTTCTTCCCTTTTCCTAAACCATATACCCTAAATAAACTGATATAACTATTATACCACCACTAACAAAGCTAATTTACAAAAACATCAACTTACATAAACTTACTTTAAAACTTCTAAGAGTTTATAAGCTAAAGTACATTAATGTTGTTCTCATATAAATATTTTTTTAGAAATTGATTTACTCACTACAACCACATCTTGGCTACTTTGTCATTGGCTTTAGTACAAGCTAAATACAACTATGAATCATAGAAGTATACATTTTGGGGTTTAATGTGTATTATTGTAAAATGGAGTGGCAAAGTAGTCACTAATCAGTCGCAGATTTACTTCTGCGTTGCAAATGTGTCGCAAAGTAGTGGTATATTTGTGACTATTTTGTGACGTTAGTATAAGGATTTCAGATCTGAACCTTAAACCCTATATAGTCACTAAAGAGTCACAAATTCATCACAAATTTGCAACTACTTTGCAATACCTCGAACCCCTAAACCCTATTCAGTCACAAATTCGTCACAAATTTGCAACTACTTTGCAACACCACGAACCCCTAAACCATATTCAGTCACAAATCGGTGGCAAAAAATTATTTTGGTCCCGCGTCGAAACCCTAAACCCTATTTAGTCACAAATCGGTCACAAATGGAATGTTTTCTACTCTTTAAAGAGTGACAAATATGTGATGTTTTAGCCTCTACTTTGCGACTACCATTAGAAAAAATATCTTCTTGTGTCGACATTGGATTTGCGACGCTTGAGTGACTCTTTTGAAGGCGTCGCTAAATTGTGACTCCTCTGATAGTCACATAGCCGTCACAATTTTGCGACCACTATAATCGTCTTCCAGGAGTCGCTAATTTGTGACTGATTTGTGACGACTTCTGAACCTACTTTTTGGTGTCACAAAGTAGTCACTAATTTGTGACTACCTTACGACTAGTTCCTGGCATCGCAAATTAGCGACTAGTTTATGACGCCTTTTATTGGCGTGGCAAATCAGTCGGAAATTCGTCTCAAAGTAGTCGCAAATATTAGTGACTGATTTTTCAGTCACAAACCGTAGTCACTAATGGACTGTTTTCTTGTAGTGTCTTGAATTTGAGCTCAGATTTGTTTGTTTTGAGCTCCCGTTTAATCCAAAATGGTGTTTCCTAAGAAGATTACAAAACGAGTTGGACGTTCAAGCTCGTCTGCTCGTAGATCCGTCGTCTGTGATGTCTCTCTGTCGCCTCCACCTGTATCGGTTTCCGATCATCGCGATAGTATCTATTCTCCTTTCTACATCACCAGTGGTGATAATCCAGGTGTATCTCTTATCTCTGAGGTGATAGATGGTACTAATTTTGATGATTGGCGGTTAGCTATGATGATTGCTCTTGATGCGAAGAACAAAATTGGCTTTGTTCATGGATCGCTTGTTAGACCTAGTGAATCGGATCATTTGTTCAGGATCTGGTCTCGTTGCAATTTCATGGTGAAATCCTGGATCCTTAATTCAGTATCTAAACAAATCTACAAGAGTATTCTTCGTTTTAATGATGCATCCAAAATTTGGAAAGATCTTTTGGCTAGATTTCACATCACTAGTCTTCCTAGATCCTATCAGTTATCTCAGCAAATCTTTGCAACAAGGATCTATGGATCTTTCCACTTACTATACTAAGTTGAAAACATTGTGGGATGAGCTTGATGAGGCTAACTGTGTGAAGCTTTGTCATCATTGTGAATGTTGCAAAGCTGTGGACACCCATTCTTCTCATACCAAGGTTATTAAGTTCCTGGCTTATCTTAATGATTCTTATGCTACCATTCAGAGTCAAATCATCATGAAGAAACACATTCCTGATCTTTCTAAGATTTATAATCTTCTTGACCAACCACACCAAAGGACATATCTCCCATCTACAATGCTGGTGCTTTTCAGGTGGCTTCTTCTGAGCAGATTTTCGTGAATGCTACTGCTTTTACTTATCCATCTCATAAGTCTAGACCCACTTATGATCACTGTGGCTATACTGGTCACACAGTGGATACCTGTTACAAAATACATGGTTATCCGGTGGGGTTCAAGCACAAGTACAAGTCACCAGCACAAAAGGCTTCTTCTACTTTAGCTAAGCCACATCCCCCTAAACTAGTGGTGGGTCAAATGACTTTAGCTTCTCCAAAGCCTTCTCTTGAAGATATTTCTCACTTGGTCACTACCTTATCTAAGGACCAAATTCAGGGAGTTATTGCGTATTTCAACTCTCAACTTCAATCCTCCAATGAGCTTCAATCTCTACGTTGTGCTAGCACCATCACAGCTCTTCCTAGTATGGCTTTTTCTTCCTCTACTTTACATTTTGTGGGAGTTTTAAGAGCTACAGGAACAATTTTATCCTCCTAGTCTTGGATAGTGGATAGTGGAGCCACTCATCATGTGGTTCATGATAAAGGGTTATTTGAGAGTTTCTCTGACACTGTGAATAGATCAGTCGCTTTACCTACTGGTTTAGGTGTTGCAATTGCTGGTATTGGCACTGTAAGGTTGACTGATTACTTGATTTTGAAGAATGTTTTGTACATTCTAGATTTCAGGCTTAACGAACTCAGTGTTAGTCAGATTACAAAATATATGGGTTATCGTGTTATCTTTGACCTTACTTGTTGTCTCATTCAGGAGCCTATCAAGGGATTGATGATTGGTCAGGGTGATGCAATCTCCAACCTCTATGTCCTGGATGTAGCTTCTATATTATCTTCATTAGATATTTCCCCTATTATATGTTCTAATAATGTTGTTGATTCCAGTATTTGGCACAACCGTTTGGGACACCCATCTATGTGTAAAACATATTTTCTGCTTGATGTACTTGGTTTTAAACAAAGAAATAAAGATACTTGCTCAATCTGTCCTCTTGCTAAACAGAAGGACAAACCATTTATTTCCAAGTACAATCTGTCTGCTCATTCTTTTGATCCCTTGCACATAGATACACGGGGACCCTTCTCTGTGCCCACTGTAGAAGGTTTTAAGTATTTCATCACCATTGTGGATGATCACAGTAGGGTCACATGGGTGTATTTGATGAAGACCAAAGCTGATGTGCTAACCATTTTTTCCAATTTTTTTGCAGATGGTTAAGACTCAGTATCATACAAAAGTCAAGGGTGTCTGTTCTGACAATGCCCCTGAGCTGAAGTTTGTGAATCTTTACAAGCAAAAATGCATTGTTAGCTATCACTCTTGTCCTGAAACCCCAGAGTAGAACTCTGTTGTTGAGAGAAAGCATCAACATCTCCTCAATGTGGCCAGAGCTTTGATGTTTCAAGCCTCTATTCCTCTTGCTTACTAGGGAGATTGCATCTTGACTGCTGTTTTTCTCATCAACCGTACTTTTTCTCCTCTGCTCCAGAATAAGACTCCTTACCACTTATTGACTCACACTGATGCTGATTATACATGTTTGAGAATTTTTGGTTGTTTGGGTTTTGTTTCCACCTCATCTAAAGGTAGAAATAAATTTTAACCTCGAGCTAGACCTTGTGTCTTCATGGGCTATCTTCCTAGTTGCAAAGGCTATTGGATGTTAGACTTGGAGACTAATACCATCTATGTTTCTAGAAATGTGGTCTTCCATGAAGGGATATTTCCCTTTGCACATGTCAGTCTTCTTTCTATGATGTTGATTTCTTTGAAGTGCTTCTTGCAGCTTCTTCTATTGCTTCTCCTAGTCCTATTACCTTGGACACTTCAGAGACACCTAAGAATCTTGCCTCACTTTCTGTTCCTGAAGAGTCTTCTGATTCAGCAGTTCAAACCCTTGATTCTTCTCTTGTTGCCCCTGAGGTTCTTGAACTAGTTTCTGATGATGAAGATGGAGTCTTGCTTTCACCAGTGACCCCTCGGAACTTATTTCATAAACGAATCTCTAAGCCCCCTACTTACTTGCAAGACTACTATTGCAATATGATTGATACTGAAATTTCTTACCCTCTGCCTGCTTATCTCTCTTATGAGCATGTTTTTGCAGACAAGGCCTATGTATGTGCCCTTACTGCTTTGTCTGAACCTACCTTTTTTCAACAGGCTAAAGGTTTTAAAGAGTGGTTAAAAGCCATGAATGAGGAACTCCAAGCTTTGGAAATCACCAATACTTAGGATATTTGTTCATTGTTTCATGACAAGCATGCCATTGGTTGTAAGTGGGTCTTTAAACTAAAACTCTTTGCTGATGGGAGTCTTGAACGTCACAAAGCACGTCTGGTTGCTAAAGGATACATTCAGAAGGAAGGTATTGATTTTGTTGATACTTTTCCCCCTGTGGCCAAGATGAATACTGTCAAGACTCTTCTTGCAATTGCTGCAGCTAAGAACTGAAGCCTCACTCAGTTGGATGTCTCCAATGCCTTTCTCAATGGGACTTGGAAGAAGAAATTTATATGACTCTCCCTCCTGGATATACTCATTCTCCTGGTACTGTTCTTCCCCCTAATGCAGTTTGTAAGTTGAACAAGTCCCTTTATGGATTGAAACAAGCCTCTAGACAGTGGTTCTTGAAATTTAGTTCTACTTTAATATCTCTTGGTTATCAGAAATCTCACTCTGATCATACCCTCTTCATCCGTTATGCTAATGGTTCTTATGTGGCTATTCTTGTGTATGTGGATGACATAATAATTGTAAGTAATGATGCTGTTGAAGTTGACAGGGTGAAGCTTGCTTTGAATGCTGCTTTCAAATTACATGATTTAGGTCTTTTGAAATACTTTCTTGGTTTGGCAATTGCCAGATCTAGCCAAGGCATTTTCATTTGTCAAAGGAAATATGTTTTGTGACTTCTAGAAGAGACTGGTCTTCTGGCTTGCAAGCCATCTTCTATCCCTATAGATCCTAGTATCTAGTTGAAACAAGATTCAGAGGAACCTCTTCTTGAAGATGCTAGTGTATATCGCCGTTTGGTTGGTAAGATGATATATCTCACCATCACTAGGCCTGATATCACATTTGCTGTCAACAAACTTTGCCAATTTACTTCTACTCCAAAAACTTCTCATCTGCAAGCAGCTTACAAAGTCCTTCACTATCTGAAAGGTACTATTGGTCTTGGATTGTTTTACTCTGCCGATTCTACTTTTATTCTTCAAGCTTTCGCTGATGTTGATTGGACTTCTTGTCCTGACACTCGACGTTCTACATCTGGGTGTTGTATGTTCCTTGGCAAATCCTTGGAAATCCAAGAAACAACAAACTCCTTCTCACTCCTCAGCTGAATCTAAGTATAGAGCCATGGAGATGGTTGTCCGTGAAGTGATTTGGCTTGTCAATCTGCTCAAGGAATTCCAGGTTTATCAACCCCACTCTGTTCCTTTTTACTGTGATTCTACCGCTTCCATTCACATTGCTAACAATGTTGTGTTCCATGAGAGAACAAAGCATATAGAGCTGGATTGTCACATTGGGAGAGATAAGGTGGTTAGTGGATTGATTAAGACTTTACACGTTCGTTCTGATGCGCAATTAGCAGATGTTTTTACTAAACCTCTGTTTCCAAGTGCTTTTCATTCCCTCATTAGCAAGATGGCTCTCAAATATTTATATTTGCCATCTTGAGAAAGGCTATTAGAGTATGAATTGAATAGTATCCGGTTTGTTCCGGTTAGTCATTAATCGGTTAACTCATGTGTTAAACCAAAACTATATTAACGTTATACTGTTCACAGATGAATACAACAAGAATCATTTTCTCCATTTTTCTGTTATATTCATGATCTCTAATAGGTAGGTTCAAATACATTTGCCAGCTTAAACACGTACGAGGCTACACATGGGAATTATAGACATTTATTCTGGAAATAATTTAAGTTCTGTTTTTATCCACGACGTATAATCGTGAACACCAAATTAACAAAGTATGTCAGGAATTGATTGGTCTTTAAATATTTCATTTCATGTCCGGCTTGACCGGATCGGAACTTCTATTGTGTAAGGTTTAAAAACAATGATCATGTCACCATTAAATACAAGTCCATAAAAAACAAACACTATAGTAATACTGAAAATAGATGGAAAATATAGAGAATATGCACTAAATAACCAAATTTAAACCATTAAACATCCAAAAATAAAGTATGGTAAAATCACAAATACGCTTTTTATTTTGCATTTTTTAACAATTATTATATTATTATATCTTATAAAATCCTATTTTATGATATCACACAATTTGAAATCACACGCCAAAAATACATCATTTTAATGTCATTTTGCCAATTTTGCTACCTATCAAATATGCCTATATGATGGAATAACTGAAACAGAAAAGTCGAACAGCCGAAAATTAACTTGGAAATTACATAATATTTACTATTGAGTTAAGCATAATTAACATATACATCCCTTAAATTATCACGTATAAATAGTACATTCACTAGTCACCCCATCTGTCATACATCAAATCAAACGTAACCATTTGAAAGTACCATAATACCTATGATTTATTGTTTGATTTTTTTTTTTTTTTTGGTCACAATTTATTGTTTGATTAAAACAAGAAATTACTTTAGACCCAAAAAAAAAAAACAGGAAACTACTATGGACATATATATATATATATAAATTTGATAATATATACAATCTACTACAGTAAACAAATGTGCATCCCAATGGTTTCTTACATATTATATATCCCTTGAATTATTCTTCAATAACCAAATTCCATGATTAAAAAGAAATTTCCTTCACATAATAAACAAAGGCAAATGTGCCATAACCACTGAATCAAACAGCGATTCACTCTTACTAAAATATCTGAAATGTTATAGTACATCCTCCATCACATTAATGACAGCTTTAGTTATAACTGTCGTACCCCTTAGAACCCATATAAATACACACATCCTCTCTTCATTTCTCTTTACCACTCTCTAAAACAACACTTCTATCTTATAACTTCAATTACTACTCAAAGTAGAAATATACATTTCGAGAGATGGCCTCAAAAGTCTCAGCCTCCCTTACCCTTTTCCTCACATTCAACATCCTCTTCTTCACCTTGACCAGTGCATGTGACAGTGGCTACAACCCTATCTCCAAACCAAAGCCTAAGCCCAAGCCTACACCAAGTCCTTCCTCTTCCGTAAAGTGTCCTAAAGACACTATCAAGCTAGGTGTTTGCGCCAATGTCCTAAAGAATCTTCTCAAGATCCAGTTGGGCACGCCTCTGAAGATGTATTGATGACTAGTTTGAGAAGCTTGTAATACAGGAAGCTGATACAAATACAAGAGCTGAGCTGAGTCACAGAGATGAGGTAGTACTGACTGGTTTAAGAAGCTTGTAGAACAGGAAAAGGACATTGTTTGAAACAGAGGCATGATGACAGAGAGCTGAAGCAGAATGTTGAAACAGAGCTGAAGCAGGACGTTGAAGCAAATGCTGAGGCAGTATTTGATACAGGTTTTAATAAGTCTGGCTGCGGGCCTTGAGCTCGTGGGTCTTGAAGCCCACGCTTAAAGAGTCTTTAGGGTTTATGGACATTAGTATAAATACCAAGAGGTGGTGACATGAAGACTAACGCGCCTAGAGCTTTATTGTGAGATGCATACAAGAGTGTGACGTCATCCCATCATATAGATTCGTAGATCTATTGGTGGTTGTCTATGAAGATGGAAATCGTGTGAAGACGGTGATGCACCGGTGCTGCCGGTTGGTAGTCAAGCATGCGGGCTTGATATCTCTCATCATAGTAAGTTAAATCATCTAGAAAAGAATGGTAGACATTGTAGTGTTGGATATCATACGCAATTGTAATTGCAATCTTGTTCTAGTGGATTATTTCTGGACGTGGTCCCGGAGAGTAAGAAACGAACCTCGTTAAAAAACTTTGAGTCTTATTTACTTGATGCTCTTAATTGTTATAATCATCATCGGACGAACATATCGCAACGTAACGCACTTTCAGCCTCTAGTCAAACCTTGTTGCTCGCTCATCAGCGGTTTGGTTGATTTTGAAGCTGCGGCTTGTCTTTGTACCGCCCTCAAGGCTAATGTTTTAGGCATTAACCTTAACGTTCCCATTTCTCTAAAACTTCTTCTCAATGTTTGTGGAAAGAAGGTCCCTTATGGATTCAAATGCGCTTAATCTATTCATTATCTTTGGTTTTAATGTTTAAATGTCTTCTTTTTAAAAAATGTTTTTCTTCTTTATGATTCTTTGTTAACTTCTCTCATTTTGATCTATTAATCGAATAAATGTTACTTTTACGTCTATTGTTGTATCAATATTAAAACCCACTCTTTTATTTAAACTTTCAAATAACCAAACCGCCTCTTACTAATTTCTGCTTTATTATTTGCCAAAAGTAATTAGCACTAACAATAATTTTTAAAACGTAGTAGGAGTGTAAGGATCATAGTTAAAACAAATATAATAAATGTATTAGCATCACACATAGTTAAAATAATGCAACATATATAGATCAAGGCTATAACATTATAATAGCATCACATTATTTATTTAGGTTACAATCTGTGTAGACTTATTAGGTTAAGCAGACCAATATAATAAACGTATACGTGTTGTTCCATGTATATTGCTTATGCCACAAAAGAAATCTTTAGAGAGATAAATCGACAACGAATTACTTAGATAGATCCAGTTTTAGCTAGCGAGATAAATCCACAACAAAAGTTTTTATACCTTTTGTTGGGTTTAATATTTTGATTTAACTCAAGAAATTGGTCGACAGAAAACAAAAGAAACCATATGTCACTGTACATCGAAAATTGGAGAAACAAAACCATATTGTACCTACATCTAGACACATTTATCTAAACTTTTCTTTGGTAAGTCTTGGAAAAAGATTGTTAAAATTCTTAGAGACTGAAATTAGGGAATATGCACTAAATGATTTTAAATTAATTGTTAAATGATTACGATTTTTACATGTATTTGCAAATACACACAAGTCATATGGCAAGTTGCAGGTTTAAGAAAAAAACTTTCAATTTTAATACCATGCTACATTTTTAGTTTAACACAGTTATTTTAAAACATGCTATTTTTAACATAACATGTGTTATAAATCATAGTGGATTGTCATAACTAGTTCTGGTCCGTTTACGGCCCATTAACACTTAGTCTTTAGGCCGGTTTAATGAATCTTAGTTGAATTAGGATTTTCCTTTTATGTACTTTCCTTTTCCCATTAGGAAAAGGAATTTTCCTTTTCTCTCTTGTAATAATCCTATATAAAGGATCTTATGATTAATGAATAAACACAATCTTCCCCATTCGTTCTCTTGATTCACAACACGTTATCAGCACGAGTTGCTCCCTAAACCCTAAAAACACAAAAAACGCGATTACTGTTCATCGTTACTATTCATCGTATTGTTCATCGCGTACTGTTCATCGCGCACTATTCATCGCGCACTGTTCATCGACGATTACTGTTCATCGACGATTACTGTTCATCCGGCGTTACTGTTCAAATCATAGTTCATACAGCCTTTAAGGTTACGGCGAACTAGAAGAAAGTTCATACAGTCTATCAACGGTTACGGCGAACTAGAAGACTCACGGAGGTTAAGGTAAACAATAAGAAACCCTAATCTAAAGAACCTAGATTCATGATAATCTTAGAAACCCTAATCTAAATCATGCTTGTTATTGTTATTGCTTGCTTGATTGTGTTTATTGATTCATGATTCGTAATCACTTGAAACCCTAACTTGAAACCCTAACCTAATTCAATTAAAATCCAAACCGATTGCATGATCTGTACCCGTGTCGATCGACACTAGTTTTATGTCGATCGACACGTAAACTTCTGCCTGAATTTGTTGTTTGAATTAAACTGTGTCGATCGACACAAATCACCCGTCGATCGACAGTAAACACTCTGTCCAAATTTGGTTGCATATTTATTTGAACTCGTTTGTTTGTTTGCTTGTTTGGATTGATTCGTTGATTGATAAACATGAAACTGAAACTGATTGCATCATATAGACATAACATGCTTGATTAAAATCCGGTCATATCATCATACGGTTTAGAATTTGAATACTAGGCTTGCATCATGAGCATATAAAAACATTATGTTAGGTTGTTAAACATAAAATTCTGGTTTCATAAGCATCATGCATCCGTACCCGTTTATATAAGCACCCATGACCTATTTTGCATCATATGCATAAACTTTAAAATCTTATAGTTCTTAGAGAATAGGATGAATGTTTTCAGATGTCGAAAATCAACAATTTGGATTATGCTGCCCTCAATCTCTCTGGAGACAATTACTTACAGTGGGCGTTGGATACTAAGATAAATCTAAAGTCTAAAGGACTTGGCGAATGTATCATTGAGGATAATAATGAGAATGAAAGGAATCGATACAGAACGATATCGATCATTCGTCATCATCTTGTTGAGGGTCTCAAGGATCAATACCTAACCATTGAGAACCCTTTGGACCTTTGGAAAGAATTAAAGATAAGATATGACCACCATAGAACGGTGTTGTTACCAAAGGCCAATTATGATTGGAGGAATCTCAGGTTCCAGGACTTCAAGTCCGTGGAAGAATATAACTCGGCTATGTTCAGAATAGTTTCTCAATTGAGACTATGTGGTGAGAAGGTAACTGAGAAAGACATGTTGGAAAAGACCTTCTCCACCTTTCACACTAATAACGTGTTACTTCAACAGCAATACCGTGAAAGAGGTTTTGAGACATACTCAAAGCTTATAGCATGTCTATTACTAGCCGAGGAGAATAATACACTGCTAATGAGAAACAGTGAGATGAGACCTCCTGGATCAGCCCCACTTCCTGAAGCGAATGTGGCCACAGATGAAAAGAAAGAAATTAACCACGTCCAAAGTGATTATAGACATCGTGGTCGTGGACGTGGGGGTAGATGGCAAGGACGTGGCCGTGGCCATTTTAATCCATACAGCCGAGGTCAGGGCCGAGGCCACGGATTCCATAACGATCATTCTAACCGCGGGCGAGGACGAGGACGCGGATACCGAACTGACTATGATCGTAATAACCGTGGTATTACTTCTCAACCACGAGAATCAAACCCAAAATCAGTTTGCCATCGATGTGGAATGAGTAATCATTGGGCTAAGACATGTAGGACTCCCAAGCATCTGGTTGAACTCTATCAAGAGAGCCTTAAAGGGAAGAATCCAGAAACTCATATGATCCAGCATGATAATGAAGGAGATTTCGATCATGAGCAAGATGACTTGATGAATTTTGAAACCTCAGATATACTTAAGTGATTGATTTTGATTTTCTGTTTTGGTGTTTTGTGTTTTGCTTGTTTTACGTTTTACACTTTATACTTTGGTTTTGTGTTATTGCTTTCTATTAAACTTTATGGAATGAAAGAGTGTTATTTAAAAAGTATCTATTGTTATCTCTTTTGAAGTATGAACGATATGGATGTGTTCATTGTGGATAGTGGATCAAGCCACTCGATATTAAGAGATAAGAGATACTTCATTGATCTTACACTTAAAAAGGCAAATGTAACCACAATTGCGGGTATAGCAAATTTAATTGAAGGCCACGGTCAAGCCCATATTTTATTACCTAAGGGCACGCATCTAGAAATTTCTAATGCGTTATATTCACCTAGTTCAAAGAGAAGTCTATTGAGCTTTAAAGACATTCGAATGAATGGTCTTCATGTTGAAACTAAGGACGAGAATAACAAAGAATTCCTTCAAATCTTTGAAACCGTCCATGGCTATAAGAAAGTCCTAGAGACTATACCTGCCATTTCTGTGGGCCTTTATTGTGCTAAGATCGGAATGATAGAAGCAAATGCTATGGTAAACAAAGAGTTTACTGAGAATTTCACTTTTTGGCATAACCGGCTTGGCCATCCCGGTGCTAACATGATGCGAAAGATATTAGCAAGTACTAATGGGCACACCTTGAAAGAAAGGAGAGTTATCCCAAAGAATCTCACGTGTGAAGCATGTTCACTAGGGAAACTCATTACTAGGCCATCACCAATCAAAGTAACTAAGGAAACGATAAATTTTCTGGAAAGAATTCAAGGAGACATATGCGGACCAATACACCCACCTTGTGGGACGTTTAGATATTTTATGGTCCTTATTGATGCATCCACGAGATGGTCACATGTCTGCCTATTATCAACTAGAAATGTGGCATTTGCAAGATTGCTTGCCCAGCTCATACGTTTAAGAGCACACTTTCCAGATTTTCCTTTAAAGACTATACGTCTTGACAATGCTGGTGAATTTACGTCCCAAGCGTTTAACGATTATTGTATGTCCATGGGGGTAAGTGTTGAATATTCTGTGGCACATGTACATACACAAAACGGTTTGGCTGAATCGTTTATTAAACGCATACAGTTGATTGCTAGACCGTTGCTAATGAGATCAAAACTCCCGGTCTCAGCTTGGGGACATGCAGTTTTACATGCAGCAGAGCTAATTCGTATCAGGCCATCTAGTGAACATAAATATTCCCCATCACAGTTAATAACGGGTCAAGAGCCAGACATATCCCATCTTAAAACATTCGGATGTTCCGTTTATGTGCCTATTGCACCACCACAGCAAACAAAGATGGGACCTCAAAGGAGGATGGGGATATATGTTGGATATGATTCTCCTACTATCATTAAGTACCTTGAGCCAACCACGGGTGATTTGTTTAAGGCCAGGTACGCAGATTGTCATTTTGACGAATCTGTCTATCCAACATTAGGAGGAGATAACAGACTGGTAAAGGAAATTATATGGAATCAAACGTCCTTAAAATGGCAAGATCCTCGGACTCAAGAATGTGAATTAGAAGTCCAAAAGATTATACATTTACAAAAGCTAGCTAATCAATTGCCAAATTCCTTTGCTGACCCGAAAAGAGTAACTAAGTCTTACATACCAGCTGTTAATGCACCGATTAGAATTGATGTTCAAGAGGGACACAATCAAGTTGCTACAGAATCTAAACCACACTCAAAACGTGGCCGGCCAATAGGTTCCAAAGATAAGAATCCTCGGAAAAGAAAGAAAGGTGCTGAAATCGTGGTTGAGGAATCTGATGGAACCCCAGACATAACTGAACCGATAGTTCCAAGCAATGAGACTCGGGACGCCGAGTTTCATGGTTCTGACGTTCCTGAAAATAATGAGATCTCAATGAATTATGTTATGTCTAGAATACAATGGAATAGAAAGTGTGTGGAAATCGATGATATATTTGCTTTTAAGGTAGCACTTGAACTTATGGAGGATCTAGAACCCACGTCGATATATGAGTGCACTCAGAGTGAAAATTGGACTAAATGGAAAGAAGCTATAAACGTGGAGTTGAATTCTTTAAGGAAAAGGGATGTCTTTGGTCCAATAATTCGGACACCCTATGAGATTAAACCAGTTGGACATAAATGGGTATTTGTGAGGAAAAGAAATGAACATGGTGAAATCGTGAGATATAAAGCACGGCTTGTTGCACAAGGATTCTCACAGAGACCAGGAATAGATTATGAGGAGACATACTCCCCTGTGGTGGATGCTACAACTTTTAGATTTTTGATAAGTCTGGCTATAAGAGAAAAGTTGGATATGCGGTTAATGGACATTGTAACTGCATACTTATATGGTCCACTAGATAATGAGATTTATATGAGATTACCAGAGGGTATTGAGCTCAAAGATAAGAAAGGTTCTCGAGAACAACACTGCATAAGGCTGAACAAATCCCTTTATGGACTGAAGCAAAGTGGGCGTATGTGGTACAATAGATTGAGTGAGTACTTAGTCAAAGAAGGCTATAAGAATGATCCCATCAGTCCATGTATTTTTATAAAAAAGTTTGCAAACAAAGGGTTTGTTATCATAGCAGTTTACGTGGATGATTTGAACATCCTTGGAACCCCTGGTGAAATCGTCCAAACAGTTGAATGCCTCAAGAAAGAATTTGAGATGAAAGACCTAGGCAAAACTAAGTTCTGTTTGGGATTGCAACTTGAGTACATAAATGATGGAATCCTTGTGCATCAAATGGCATATACTGAAAAGGTACTCAAGCGTTTCAATATGGATCAATGTCACCCATTGTCCAGCCCAATGGTGGTGAGATCTCTTGATCTAGAAAAGGATCCGTTTGGTCCTAAGAGAGACTCTGAAGAAGTCCTTGGTCCCGAAGTGCCATATCTCAGTGCCATAGGAGCTTTAATGTATCTGGCAAGCCACACTAGGCCAGATATATGTTTTGCCGTGAATTTATTATCAAGATTTAGCTCATGTCCGACCCAAAGGCACTGGGACGGGATAAAACATATTCTTCGTTACCTACAAGGAACGAAAGACTTGGGTCTATTTTATACTAACCAATCTAAGGACGGTTTAGTTGGTTTTGCTGATGCAGGTTATCTTTCAGATCCTCATAATGCACGGTCCCAGACAGGTTATGTGTTTACTCATGGAGGAACTGCAATATCTTGGCGGTCAATGAAGCAGGCCATTGCAGCTACATCTTCTAATCATTCAGAGATATTGGCAATTCATGAGGCTAGTCGTGAGTGTGTTTGGTTAAGGCTGATGACCCAGCACATAAGAGTGGATTGTGGAATGGCCGAAGGTAAGCAGGAATCGACGGTCTTGTTCGAGGACAATGCAGCGTGTATAGCTCAACTTAAGGATGGATACATCAAAGGTGATAGGACGAAGCACATTCTGCCAAAATTCTTCTTCACATCCGATCTACAGAAAGATGGAGAAATTCAAGTGCAGCAAGTACGATCAAGTGAGAATTCAGCAGACCTATTCACCAAGTCACTTCCAACCTCAACGTTCAAGAAACTTACTTATCAGATTGGAATGCGTCGTTTGAAAGACTTGCAGTGAGGTTCAGAACAGGGGGAGTAATACGTGTTGTACTCTTTTTCCTTCACCACGGTTTTGTCCCAAAATGGGTTTTACTTGGTAAGGTTTTAATGAGGCAACATCCAAAGCGTATTACAAGCCCATTAGAGTTATGACATCCAAGGGGGAGTGTTATAAATCATAGTGGATTGTCATAACTAGTTCTGGTCCGTTTACGGCCCATTAACACTTAGTCTTTAGGCCGGTTTAATGAATCCTAGTTGAATTAGGATTTTCCTTTTATGTACTTTCCTTTTCCCATTAGGAAAAGGAATTTTCCTTTTCTCTCTTGTAATAATCCTATATAAAGGATCTTATGATTAATGAATAAACACAATCTTCCCCATTCGTTCTCTTGATTCACAACAACATGTCACTTTTACAAATTATAAGATTTTTGCCATTTATTCCGTTCGTTATTTTTTAGAATGGATTCTAAGATCGAATTCTAATAAGATTTAATTTTTTCCTCAGACCTAAAGAAAACTCCAATCCAACAAGGCTAAAAGCCTAAAACATTTTTTTTAAACATATTAAATTGGTTGAGATCTATCTACTACTTGCATTTTTATAAATAAATAAATAATAATATCATAAATATTTTTTTTTTGATAAAGTAATATCATCAAGTTATTAACTAGTGTTTACGTGTTTAGTCCAAAGAGTGGCCATCTTGGTTCACGGGATAACCTAATTAAATCCTCTTGTTTCTTGTCGCATCTTAGGAAAAGATCCAAATTATAAAAAAAAAGTCGGGTGATTTAAAGTAATAACGATGCATACCAAGAGGGCAGAGAAGTTTCCACCAAATTCCTTTCTGGATTAAAATGTCCCTCTAAGAAATTGAATTACAAGGCAAATTATCTGTAGTTTCAGAGAAAGTAAAATAAATGTAATCCGAAGTTTAGCTCATATCCTTGCTAATAACACCAAACGAAAAACACATTTGTCTAACATTATTTATATATTTTTCATGACCGAAAATTATGGTTCGGTAAAATGGATAGAGAGGCACACGTCATGTATGTCCTTAATACAAACACTGATCGAGTTCTTATATATACGGAAAATCGCAGTGGTTTATCGTAGACGCTTTAATTTTAGTAGATGTATTATTATTATTTTTATTTTATTTTTGAAACCTTAGTAGATGTATTGTTCATATTTAATTATGTGTGGATGCCATTATAGTTTTGTATCAAGTTAAACACCCGACTCAACCATGATTTATTAGCGAAAAAAATAGAATCCGTTTAACATATGATCAGCCTCGCTTACTTTGACATCCCTAACTAGTTTCATTTATTCTTTTCTTCTTAAGGCGATTAGCTCTATTTAGAGCCACAAGACGAATGGTAAATGTATTTTAGGAGAATATCCAACAATTGCGAAGTTTTGAAGTAAAACGACAAGCCATGGAGAATTTGAAATAAATGTGCATATGGGGCCATGATAATAACAGCAATGAAAATAATAATACTAATATGAATGCACAAATCAATTGTTTGCTAAAATTACACTCTATTCAAATGACGTCCCATATAGTTTCAAGATTCTATCTATTTCTACCCAAAAAGTCTAATTGTAATTGAACTTTTGTATATGTAGTTATTAACTTATTATAGCATTGACTTTATGATATCAGATATTTGATTGAATTATCAAATTTGCCATCCTCCCACGTCTCTCTAAACCCTATAAATACAAGCGGACTCTCCTCCTTTATCTTTACTTCTCTCACTCAAAAAGCACTTCAATAGTCCTTAAGAGACCGATCCTAGCAAACCTTTGAAAAACAATGGCTTCAAAAAACTCAGCTTGCCTTGCCCTCTTCTTTGCCCTCAACATCCTCTTTTTCACCTTAACTGCTGCAACTGATTGTGGTTGCAATCCAAGTCCTATGCCCAAGCCTATCCCAACTCCTAGACCAAGGCCGGTCCCAAGTCCTAAAGCTCCTATTCGTCCTTCTGTCCCAAGCCCATCGGTCCCAAGCCCTTCCGTCCCAAGCCCGAGCACCCCTGGCTCATCCGGAAACTGTCCCATAGATGTCCTTAGGCTCGGCGTATGTGCAAATGTCCTAAGCGGCCTACTCAACATTCAGTTGGGTCAGCCATCAGCTCAACCATGTTGCTCGCTTGTCCAAGGTTTGGTTGACCTCGAGGCAGCAGTTTGTCTATGCACTGCTCTTAGGGCTAACGTTCTCGGAATCAATCTTAACGTTCCAATATCCCTCAGTCTTCTACTCAACCGTTGTAACAAGAATGTTCCGTCTGGTTTCCAATGTGCCTGAACGATATCAACTATGCATACGTACACACAATTTCCTCTTCAAAATGTTTTAGTTTGAATAAAATGCATGCTCCCATGCAAGTGAAAAGTTTAAATCTGTTGTTTGAGTGAGAGTTATTTATACTGCTTTGTAAACTTTTTGGCGCATGTATGTTTTTGTTGTAACTTCTATTTTTAGACAGTTAAATGAAAGATTATGCATAGTCAATTAATGTCTTATATATTCATATATTTTCATTAAGATTTTCACTTCCATTTTCGGGTTGGAATGTTTTACATAAAGTTATCCAATTTTAAACAAACACGGTGAAAATTTTATTCAACGCAATCAAATGTTTGGATTCATTGAATATTATTCTACAGTTTTCACCTAATGTAACTATGACACATTCCAAAATTACTTATAATTTATCTGACAAACACGCATAATCACTAAACGCAAATTACTCAATGCGTATGCAAACACGAGCGAACGCTGGGGTGACCACTCAATGAATGAGCAAATGAGTTATGAAACAAAAGTTTAAACAATTTTGCAAATGCTAAAAAAGCATTACTATGATTAAGATTAAATTAAATATTAAAAGTTTAATCTCATAACAATATATATATTTGTATTAAGTGGTTCTTAGTTTAGTGAATTAGTGGTTTCTTCCTCACAAAAAGTAGGAAAAAACCATATTTCAAATCCACTTGAAAGGAAGTAGAAAAACAGCAACCTATAGAGATTTGAGCATAGACCCGAACTTGGAGGTTTTTTCCTAAAAAATTCCAATCATTCGTCTATAAATCTGATTTCAAAATAGTCCACAACTAAGAAAAAATAAATCAAACTCAAAGTTGTAATTCTAAAATTTATTTTTATTATGAACATCGGAATAAAAAAATCTTATTTCTGAACTCTAATTAACTCACATTATATATATTTTTAAGGATAATTGAGTTCAATAACCCATAACTAACAGTCAAACTACCCTATAGTAAAAATAAATATGAAAATCATTTATGGTGAACTAATTTACTGTAAAATATTTTTTGTTATCTTTATACCTCTAATGCGTTCAAGTTTATGTTTTTTTTTAATAAAGGATTTTCTATTAAAAGCATGGGGAAGAAGTACAACATGATAAAACTATGAAAAGAACAACAATAGAGCTAGATAGAACAAGAAGACTATACTTTACGGTTAGGATACAAAAAGAAATATATCACTGAGTCCTAAGCTGGTATGCGACATTAACCCCACGAAGATAGCGGGAAGCTTCACAACATGTAATGGCAGCAAAAGGAGAGGAAGGACAAAACCAAACACTCTAACCGAACAAGGAGACAATACTTTGCCGAACAAGTCAAGAAGTCCGAGAAGACTGACATTGGAATCGCAATCAAATAAGTCCTCCATACACGCAACACAAAACCACAGCACAAAACCAAGATGAACAAAGCAACACCAGACCAGAACCGCAGCGAGAATAACCTAAAGAAACATCAACGCAAATAATAGGACCAACCTGCAAACCCATTACCCAACTTAGAGTGCAAGCTTTTCAAGTTTATGTTAACTGTGACAAAAATCGAGTACTTTTTTTCTTTTCATTTTTCAACTTTATGAAAAGAAAAAAAGAAACTAGTTGGGAAATATAGAGAAAGTACACGTTCTTAATATGATGCATGAAAGACATTATACATGCATGTTCCAGCTCTTAAGATAATCCAAACCATACATCATGTTTTCAACACGATTTCGAATCCCGAATGACCAAGGATGAAATGCTATATACATAACTCTTCTAATTAACTCTTCTAATTAATGACTTTTGTTCTATCAAATAGTAAATGAAACATAATAAGAGACTAAGAGATAAGCTTTGAAAAGTTTCCAAAAAAAAAAAAAAAAAAGAGATAGGCTTTGAATACATTTGCCAGCTAAAACACGCACGCGGCTACACATGGGAATTCTAGGCACTAGTTCAAGACATTTAGAACCTATCTAGCATGAAAAAAACCCCACTTTAAAAACACAAAAGTTCTATACTTTCTCGCCTCGTATCCCTATGAGTTTTCGTGTTTATGTGTTCCGTTGAGATTTGCTAAAACTTGTGCAAAACTACTACTTAGTGCATTTAGAACCTATCTAGCATGAAAAACAACCTCACTTTAAAAACACAAAAGTTCTATGCTTTCTCGCCTTGTTATCCGATAAATGTTGTGCAGTGGATGGTGAATGGTGAAGTTTGCGTTGGAATATTCTCTCTGCAAGACCTTAAGAAGGTATGCTCTCACATGCATTTGTGAGAGTGACTATTCTATGATATTGAATTGCAGTACAAATATCTTTCTTATTCTGGCTCTGTTATTCATTCCTGAAATCCACCATCCATATATAATGAAGAAAAAAGCTCAACTAAATGTCTGCGAATATATCCGACTGTGGGTCTGACTTTTTCAAACTTGCTTACTGCTTAACTGTTATGTACATTTGAAAAACACAAGGTTTTCTTTTTCTTATCAAACATCCTTTGGAAATTGTAAACTCAGACGCCTAAGAATTTTCAAAGGATGTTTGATGAAAACATTAAGGTTTTATGTTCTCTTTGAAGGTAAACACAGTAATTAACATGTAAACATAAATACAAACGCAAATGCCAAAAACTATAACGGTCTGATAATAATAATATGTTGAGATTTTCTTTTCAGTAGTTTTTTAATCTGTCTGGTACATTGCCAGGGTCAAGAGTTGACATTTGACTACAACTATGTGAGGGTTTTTGGTGCTGCTGCCAAAAAGTGCTATTGTGGATAATCACATTGCCGAGGGTATATTGGGGGAGATCCTCTGAACGGAGATGTAATTGTTCAAAGTGATTCAGATGAAGAGTCTCCTGAACTTGTGATCCTTGAAGATGATGAAAGTGGGGAAGGAATCTTAGATGCAACGTCTAGCATCTTTATTGATGGTGGTGACGTGCAAATGCCACCGAACTCTGCAAAGGTTAATGGTTCCATGGACCTTGCTCCTGATAATTCTCATTCACAGAACTCAGTATCGGTAAAACTTCCAGAGAGAGAGATTCTTCCACCTCTTCAACCAACTGAAGTTAAAAAGGAACTTCCGGCTGAAGTTAAAAAGGAACTTCTGGAAGGCATTCCTGTTACTGCTGTCAAGCAGGAGGTTCCTGTTGAAAAGAAGAGCACATCTCCCACGCCCAGTTCTGTCAGCAGACTGTCCTCGGATGTTGTAAATGCTGATAAGTTGATAAAGCAGGAATCGGGTGAAGATAAGAAAATAATACTTCCACTACCTTGTCCTCGTATGAAAACTTCTCGTTCATCTGGGTCTAGTAAGTGAGACAAAAGAGGTGGTCTTCCTGTTGTTAAAGCACAGATTATACCAGTCAATAAGTTGCAACAGCAGCCCATCAAATCTAAAGGACCAGAGGGAGTTTCTCGGCGCATTGAAACATGTATGGTTCTAGTTTTAGACGTGAATTGTTTAGTTAACATCATTATTTCGCTAATGACACCTCCAATTTTGCAGTTGAAGGGAAACTGAACGAGTTACTAGATCCTGTTGGAGGGATAAGCAAGCGGAGGGTAAGTACTTTGTAGCACATAGCATTATTCCTCGAGTCTATAAACATTTCTACTTTAATCTGATAGCTATAAGGTTTTTAAGACATCATATTTTGTTCCCAGTTGAACCTACTTCTCTAGCATAATTCTTTATATTCTTAATATTTACCCTCTATCCAGCAACAGCAAAGTGTTTTTTTTCTAAGGTGGTTTTTTTTTTAACTTAAAAAACCAGGACTCAGCAAAAGGCTACCTGAAACTTCTACTTCTCACAGCTTCCCGAGGCAATGACAACAATGAAGGAATCCAAAGGTCTTGAAGAATTTGATCTGCTTATCTTAGTTCCCTCTGTAGATTCCTTATACTCTGCATCTGGTGCCTGAACTCCTGTTATTGTTTGTGAACCTGTTGCAGCAATCGAGATCTTTCAATGATTCTTGATGCCCTTTTAAAGACAAAGTCACGAAGCGTTTTAGTGGACGTAATCAACAAGAATGGTATGCCTATCTTCTTTTAGTTTGTCTCCTGAGTCTGTCTTTGTTCTTTATCTTATGAATATTTTTCTTATCTTGTAAAGATGAATTAACCTCTAAAACACATCCAGGTCTGCAAATGTTACATAATATCATGAAACAATACCGGAGGGATTTTAAAAAGACCCCAATACTCCGAAAACTTTTAAAGGTACTTTCCTTGAAACCTGTTGCTTTTGTTTGTGTATTGGTCAGAAAACACTTGGCATTGGTTGGTTAATGGTAATTCCAATGGAAAGACAGTTATACTTGCATCTTAGGCATCGCTAAATATTCATTAAAACTCAGCTGTATGGTATGAAATGAAACCTCAAGGAAAAATGAATACCAGAACGTTTTGATATTTTCTAGCTGATGCATTCTTGAAATTTATAGCTTGCTTACAAGTCAATACAACTGATTTTGCTTCAGGTATTAGAGTATCTTGCTATGAGAGAGATTCTTGCACTGGAGCATATCGTCAGGAGACCTCCTTGTGCAGGGATGGAAAGGTTAGTACTTTTTAAATCAAGATGTGCATGGATTGAGTGTCAATATGTGCATCTTTGAAAACCGTATGACATTTCATATTTGTCTATGTGTAGCTTTAAGGACTCTATTCTAACTCTCACCGAGCATGACGACAAACAGGTACCAGGCATTCCATTTTCTCTTTATCAAATTGTATTGAAACTTGGACTCTTGATTTGTTTTAGTAATCTGCGTTTTTGGAGCTTTGATGAGATGAGTATCTGGGGTTTAGCTTCTAATTTCCAAATTGGTTTCATGTGTATGCCTACAGGTTCATCAAATTGCAAGGAACTTCCGAGACAGATGGATACCTAAGCATTTTAGAAAACCTTGGCGCATCGACAGGCAGGAGAGATTAGAGTCTATAAATAGATCACCTATAAACAACAGATTCAGAGGATCACAAGAACCTAGATACGATCATCAGTCCCCAAAACCTACAGAACCATCTCCTTCTGTCATATCATCACTGATATGCTCAAATTTACCCTGAGCTACTCTCTCAAATTAAGAGATCTGTTGTAGAACTTAGGGATCGAATCCACAGGGAATCAGGGACACAATAGATTATATACTTTCAGATTAAGCTAGGCAAAATATAATATATGAAAAAGCAAATAAAACAAATAGGATAATAAACTTTAAAACAATGAAGATAAAAGGTAGGAAATCTCAGGTGAATAAGAATTGCAGGCATAAACATATAATTAGGAATATTAAAGCTCAGTTCCTAAACATGAACACGAATGTAAAACAAGCCAACTGTCGTTGCGAATATTATCTATGCTTAAACCCTAGACAACCAACTGTCGTTGCGAAATCAGATTGATTTAAACAAGCATTAATGATCAGGTTCAATTTTTCACAAAACCCTAAACCAAATGTCTTTGCGAATAGGAATTTTGCTCATCTAACACTAGTTCAAGTAATTCAATAATGCTGTCGCATCTACTATATAACCTAAAATCAGATTCTAGTTAGCTATGCTAGAATCAGCAATAAACACAAGTCTAGATGAAGAACTCTAATGATTTTATCTTATTAATTACGAACAACCCTAGCAATTCATCAAACACCTTTGAATAACCCTAAACCTAACAGAAAAACTACTCAGACATATTCAATGAAGCACAAAACATCTTTATTAGAGATATTTCTTAAGAGTAGGTTCTAAAACAAAGTAAAATAAAGCTTAAACCTAAACAATGGCTGTAAAAACGTATATATAGAGGTCCTAAACATAAAAGTAAACATCTGGAGTTTTTGGGCTTCGAAACGGGCTTCTTCGAGTAAACTTTGGGCTTTGATCGGACAGGGTATCGAGCGACACTGTTGATGGTGTCGATCGACACCAACATTATCTTCATGTCGAGCGATTCAATTTCTTCATCGATCGACACAACATTTTTCCTTGTGTCGAGCGACACCATAGGCTCCGTCGCTTGACACGAGTTCTGAAATCCTCTTCTTCATTGCATTTTTCGCCACTTCACTCCGCGAATGCTCCAAAACCTCCAGTAAACATCTTTTATGCTCCAGACGGTCTAGTTCCTGTAAAGACTATAAAAACACCTGGAAAACACCAAAAGACTCTAAAACATGGACTTATATCGTGGTTGAAAACTGGTAAAAACCATGATATATCAATCACCGGCTGCAACTCCTGAAACAGCACCTTCTGTATCATCACCAGCTGCAACTCCCGAGACAAACGGACGCAAGCGTAAAAGCAGATGGGACCAGCCGTGTTTGGCAAAAGAACAAAGAATCATGACAGGTGAAACGAGTGGAAACCAGGATGTTCAAGATGACCTCCCACCCGGGTTCTCATCGCCCTGTACGGATGCCCCTAATGCATTCACCGCACAGCCGCAACAGAAATTCCTTTCTCGGTTACCAGTCTCCTACGGAATTCCACTTAGCATTATTCATCAGTTTGGTTCACCCGAGAAAGAAGATCCGAGTAGCTGGTCTGTTGCACCTGGCATGCCCTTCTATCCATTTCCTCCTCTACCGCCAGTTTCTCATAGTGAGTTTTTCTCTAAGAGAAACGGAACAGTCTCGACTTGCTCCAATGGTATTGTACCGGCTACAACCGTGCCCAGCCAGTCCTGTTGGAGTGTTGCCATGACTAACTCAACCGCTCCTCCAAACCGGAAGAGAGAGTTTTCATCTGATATAGGAACAAGCTACTTTCGGCAACAGAAACAGAAACAGAATGTTCCTCCATGGATCCGGAACAACGGGTGGGGGAAACCAGCAAACTGTTAGGAGCGGTAAATAAGAGCATGAAGGTAAAGGTTCTACAATGCTCTAGAAGCAATGACGTGGCTATAAGGATTCCCCAATCATTTGGATAGGATCGAGCTACTACACGTCACCATCAAGCCGTTTGAGTCTGCACATGGAGACGACAGCATGTGCAAAACATTTGCTCTATAAGTATTTCCTTTTATGCTATTTGTTTGTCATCTTGTGAGATCATCAGGATTGTGTGAGGAGAGAGAACAGGTCTCTTGTCCTTTGGTGCTATTTCTTTTGTTCATCTTTTTGTTATCCTTGCGTTTTGAGAATAGAAACAGAGAGAGTTGTTGTTTTTCTTAAAGAAAGAAGCTTTGATTCACCATTTGTGTTATTTACAAAGATAACTCATAACACAAACAGCCCTTTACCTGGGAACCTAACTTTAGAGAAGAAGCTCAACGATTAAGTTATTTTCTTAACTTTAGACAAAGTACAGTCCATGAAAGTTGAAATGCAGCTCTTGAGGAGAGAAAAAATCAGTGATTGGTTGGTAATAATTTGGTTCATAGGAAAAAATTCCCTTCAGGGGAATCTTGTGGTTTACTTTTGGGTCTTTCACTTCCCTTTTTAGTATATTCTATGTTCTTTTCTTTCTGACCCAAAGCAACAAAACCTTCTACTATAATTAAAAATCACATTTCAATGTAAACTCAATCACATTCTTTAATATCTTCTGCATCCCAGACTTTTTAAAATAAAAGAGAATATTGTTCTCTGTTTTCTTCTTGTGAGATAACTTGTTCTCAACTTTACAAAGCAATGTTCTGTAAAATGAACATGCAAAGTGATTAAAAACAAACTTTAAACAATTCAATATTTTCTAAGCAAACTTCTGACTCTAACAAATATCCAAGTTTTTACAAGGGTTGCATATTTTCTCCAACCATTGAAGTACCTTCCAATAACCTTCTTGTAGCTTGGTCTCTTTCTCACAACAACCCAATATTCAGCAAGATTCTTTCTGCTACTTATATACTCCTCTTCTAAATCCAACAACGATAACCGAGCTAGCACTGGCACTAGCATCACATCAGCCATACTAAACTCATTACCTGCCAAATACGTCGTCCCTTCTAACTTTGTTTCAACCTCATCTAAAAGGCTAAGCAAATGGTCTTTGCTTCTCCTTAAGGCCTCAGGGTCTTTTAGTTTGTCTTCTGTCTCGTAACCTTCCCTTAATTTCCTATGGTAAGCACTAGCCAAGTCTGGAGTCTCAGCCATCCGCGCAATCACAACCATCCTCAAGAACTTGGAAACATAGAGACGGCGTTTATCAGGTATGTGAGCAAGAGTGAAAAGTTTGGAGTCCCATTCTCTAATCTTACGCATCCATTCAAGAACTTCACTACCAAAAGTAGCATCTTCTATACCAGAAGAAACCTCAGCTATTCTCTCCAAGTACCTGCAATTCATTCAAAAGCTTTAATTACTTCTACCAATCCACCAAAAGGGAGAATTTTGACGACGGTGGTTAGTTACATACTCTATGATCTCAATAGTGTCCAAAATGATGTGAGAACCATTCTTGAAAACGGGGAGTTTGGCGTTAGGATTCATCCTAAAGAAGGAAGAGTCCATGTGCTTGCCTGTGATTGGATTCACGTGGTATGATGTGTAATCTATGCCTTTCTCTTCCAAAGCTAATCTCACTCTCTGACTGTCTAATGAATAAGGATGATGATACAACTGCATTGCTTCAGCACCAATTTCCTCAAACTATAGTCCAGAAACTGAAATTCAAACATAAGACGACACATTTAGATCCAAAGCTTTCATATTTTACAAACAGGCAGATTCCAATTACACTGGAGCAACATTCAAAAAGAAAAAACTACTTAAATTGACCAACAAAATATCAATTGATAGAATATTTCCTCGCACGAAAGAACCATTAAAGGAGAAACTGTTGACCTCACGGACCTAAATCTTCGATAAAGGGTTTTTACTCCTAATCGAGATAGAGCCAATAGAATTGAAGAAATCGAATCAAAACCGTGAGGTTTAAGACCATATGGAACAAAACATAATAACTTCGATTGAAGCAAACAAAGACAAAGACAGGCACTTGCTGAATTCACTTTTATGACCGAAAGAAATAAAAATGACTTACCCCGAAAACACAGAACACCGTCGAGCAGAAAGACGAACAAGACACTGAATCAAAACTAGAGAAAGAAATGAAAAACCTTCGTAGTTTCTCGAATTGAGGATTCCTTTTAAAGTTTTGTCTTTTTTATTTTTTTGGGAAGGGATACAAATATTTTACAGCTAAAATTCGGAAAGTGGCGAGTATCTAATTCTCCACGGCTTACGTTTGAGTATATGTGTACTCGCTCTCAGATGTTGTCACGTGGTGTAATCATCTCAATTTTTTTCTCAAAGTCAAAGTGCTATTTAAATGTGGGTTGATCACATTGTCCTTCCTCTAAGGGTACATCTGTCTTCTTTTTTTTTTTTTTTCCAACTTCATCATCTCTTTTCTTTTCTTTACATGCAATGATGCAACTAAAATTATTGATTTTTTTTTTTTTGAGTTGCAAATTATTGATCTATTATTGCATCTAAAGTATTATTTTTTTTGTTTGAGGAGATTATTGAACTGCAAATTATTGATGCAACCATGGATATACTGAAGAGATTGTTTGAGGAGTATAGTCAGAATAGGAAGAGCTCAACATATGATACTGCTACATCAACTACATCTTAGTCACAGAGCTCTGGTTCTTCTTTGTCTCCGCAGCCAAGATCTCATTCTCACAACTTTGTAAGAGAAAAATTGTCAATTCGTGGTGGATTTCGCAAGTTGTCTACAGTTTACACAGAAATGGTACATGATTCAGGTTTTCAAGAATAACTACTGAGCTTGAGCTTTATTTAGCATAGAATGTGGAGAACCCACATATATTTGCAGGTTCTGAATAAGATGTTCTGTCGTGGTGGAGGGTGAATAGCTTGAAGTTTCCAGTTCTGTCAGAAGTTGCTAAAGATATACTTGCAATACAAATGTCAAGTGTTGCATCTGAATCTGCATTTAGCACAAGTGGTCGCATCCTGGACCCATATATAAGGTGTCTAACACATTACACTATAGAAGTGTTAATGTGTCTAGAGCAGTTGTTGAAGACAGATATACGAATGAGTGATAGAAGCTCTATTACCATTGAACAGTTGCTTGATGACATTGAAGATCAAGATGAGCTTCAGAGAGGTATGTCTATTTCTTAACTTATAAATAATAAGTTTATAGCTTCTAATGTCTTCTTATCATTTAACTACAGAGTTGGAGATTTTGTATTGGAAGATCAAGTTTATGTGTACGAATCAAGAAAGGAATTCACAAGTTTGGTAAGTGTTAAAAAAGTTACATTTGTGTTATGTAGTTTGTTACATAACTTTCTGTCCTGTTTTAACTAATGTCTTTCTATTTGTTTATGCAGTTTTTTGCTAAGTTTGGAGTATGTCTACGGAATTTGAAGCTTTTGTTTAAGTGCTTTTATCCTTTTATGTTGGCTTATTAGTGTTTGCTTCTAAGACTCTTTCAATTTCGGTTATTATGTTGTCAGTTTCTTTAAACTCTTGCAAACTTTGCTTTTGGATTATGCTAAACAATTTCAGTTATTATGTTCTCATTTCGGGTTTTTTCCTTAATTTCGGGTCTTTATTGTTAATTTCGGTTTGAAAATAAAGATTTTGGTTCCTGGATACCCGAACCATGATAGAACCGAAATTTTTTGGGTAATCTACGGTTCCACATATTCTGTACCCAAACCGACCCGAAACCGAACCAGAACCGGATCGAAATTTTAAATATACCCGATGGTCCTAAATTCCTGGAACCGAACGGTTAATACCCGGAACCGAGTGGTTAATACCCGGAACCGAACCGAATATCCGAAAGCCTAGGCCTATATGGATCATAGATAAAATTATTTGATCTTTTATAAATGGATTGAAACTTTCAACCCTCTTTCGTAAACTATTAATCGATTTTCCTTAATCTCTTTTGTTTAGCTTCCTCCACCATCTACAATGATACACCCCAAAAACTGAACAAAAAAACATTTCATAACAAACAAAAGTAGGCATAAGAACACATATAATAGAAACTACGAGATTTTGAATTTTAGAAAGTTAACCTGATGAAGAAGCTTCTTATGAATTCGATAGCCCTAATGACAGAGACAATATAACAACAACACTGGTCAATATTGTTTCATCCAAGTTTGTTTAAATGGAGGGCTAGATTAATTTATGTTTTAAATAATGTCTCAAATTAACCTACAATTTATAGTCTTTTTATACTTTACATATGTTTTGCTTCTATTATGCATATGTTTTGCTCATTTTTACTTATTTTTTTTTAATTTTATTTTTCTAATCTTAAATATTATGATAATATAACATATTGGTTCTATAGAAAAAAACTAAATTTTTATCAGTATTTATTATTAATAATAAAAACTAAACTATTATTAATGTCCTTTATTTATTTTTGATGATGTAGACACTATAGAATGAGAGAAAACTCTGCTATTATATATATATATATATATTTAAGAAAAATTTGATCATCAAGGCGAAAATTTTTAGTCCCAATCCAGAGGTTTTTGGACGCCCACATCATCGCCTTGGGGACATTTTGACTTTAATATTTTGAAAAACGTAGCGTTTATCTTCGGATCGTTAGTGTCCACGTGCGGTGTAACAAAGAAACAAGTTGTTAAACCAATCGTATGTTCACCTACACAAATCAACAATAAATTTATCAGCTAAGAGAAGAACCATTCGAATTACATACAAATTTAATATCAAAATTACCGGCACTTAGCAGGACAAAGTCTTGATCAGTTAGACCTTGCTTTCGGGATTCTGACTTCAATGTCTCAAAACTTTCCTTTGGGTTTGGTAAGTTCGCAATGTCTTTCGAGTTAGAGACCCGACCATCACGTCTTCCCATTGGGACCTGGTAGAAAGGACCTTTTGTTAGCATGACAACTTCTCGGGCGGCCATTGTGATGATGTCAGAGCACGAAACAACGCTCGACGGAGACTTTCCCACCTAGTATTTCGCGCTGTGTATCATTGTGAAACCACTCACACCGGAATTTCCCGTGGAAACGTTCTCATCATGTAGTGTTTAACAGTATAGATCCATCCCAACCTTATATAATCACAAGAATTTTTTGTCGGAACATGAATAGAGTTAGAAAAAATATGTGATTACTTTTTTCGTATGTTGTAAATTGTAATTGTTCTTATCTTTTTTGCTAATCAATGAAAAGGAAAATATTAAATTTGTAGATACTGATATATCATGGTTTTTACCCGTTTTTGACCATGATATAAGTCATTTTTGTAGAGTTTCTTGGTGTTTTTGGTGTATTTTAGAGTCTTTACAAGTAAATGATCAATTGGAGCTAAATGGAAGCTTTTGGAGCATTTTGGACTATCAAGGAGGAAAGAGCTGAAAAGATCAAGTCAAAGTCGAACAGAAGAGCTAGCGTCGATCGACAGGAGGACGTCAATGTCGGTCGACACGAGTTTTGGCGAGACAAGAAGATTTTCCAGTGAGTCTAGTGTCGATCGACAAGATTTTTGTCTGTCGATCGACACAGTGGTTTAATGAAGAAAATCCTTTTTGGGCCGAAGTTTCCAGACGTTTTTCACTAGGCCCAATCCGACTTTTACCTCTTCTATATATAGTTTTACCTAGGTTTTTCATAAGTTAAGTTTTATATTATATTCTATTGAGACTTGTTGCTGAGGGAGAGCTTTTCAGAGATTTCAGACTTTCTGTATTAGAATTCAAGGATACCTCTACCCTTATCTCTTTTATGCAATCTTATTCATTCATTATGATTTCATCTATCTCTATGTCTGAGTAGTTTGTTTGTTAGGTTGTGGGGAATTCTAGGGTTTTGATGAGAAATTGTTAGGATTGAAAATCTGTTAGTGTTTATCTTTTGGTTCTTCATCTAGATTGTTTCTAATGCTAGATCTAGCTTGATCACCTTGAATCTTGATCTTAGGTTGTTTAATAGACACGGAAGTGTTATTAATAACTTGACATAGTCTTAGATGAGCAGAATTACCTCTTCGCAAAGGAATTTGGTTTAAGAATTCTGTGAACAATTGAACCTGAACTTATTGCTTGCTTGGATTCAATAGATTTGCAAAGGAATTTGGAATCTAGGGATCTAGGGATAGATAATCTCTGCAACGGAAGTTGATTTGCTTTACATTCGTGTTTGAGTTCTAGAACTGCTTCTTAACAAACCCTGCAGTATTTTTATCTTTGATTTCGATTCATACCCAAAGAATTACCCATCGCCTAGCTTTTGTCTCATTAATTTAATAGAAATTAAACCATCTCTTGCTTTGTTTTAATTATTTGCATTACATTACATCATATTTTGCTTAGCATAATTCGAATTCTAAAATTGATTGTGTCTTCAATTCCTTGTGGGTTTCGATCCCTAAGTACTACAAAGATCTCTTAAATTGAGAGAGTAGCTCAGGGTAAATTTGAGCATATCAAATTTTGGCGCCGTTGCCGGGGAATTGAAATTACCATTCGATTTTAGTTACTAGAATTGTGTCTAAGTTTTTATTTTCAGTTTTCTGTGTTTCAGGTGCATGCCTAATCGCAGAACTAGGAGCAACAAGGATAAAGAGTTATTAGAGCTAAATCCAGAAATCGGACGGTTAGAGCGTAAACTCAGAGCAGTAAGGAAGCCAATCACCATGGTCAACACAGTAGTGCTCATTCAGAACGCGGAGGGTTTATTCTTTGACAGAGAAGGAAACCGACGTAATGAGCTGGGTCAGAGACTAGATGGTAATGGGAATGTCATCGCTGAGTAGCCTGCGCTGCAAGGAGGCGAGATAGTTGAGGTGGATGTGTCACTAGCTGATTTCAACAGGCCTGACAAGTTCTATGCCAACAGGTCCGCAATCAGACCTCCTGCATTTGAGAGGAATGATTTCCAGATTTCTCCACAGTACTACAGTCTCATTGGACAGCATCAGTTTCATGGACTCTCCAATGAGCACCCTATGGACCACATTGAGATGGTGGAGGATCTAGTTGGGGGTATCAAAGCTAATGGGGTTAGCAATGACTACTTATTCTACAAGCTTTTTCCCTACTCTCTTGCTGGGGAAGCAGCTAGGTGGCTGAAGCAACTTCCTCCAGGATCGTTGACTACTTGGGAGGCGATGAAGAACACCTTCTTGAACCACTTTTATGATGATGCAAGATCCGAGGAGCTAAAAGCCAGGATCACGACCTTTTCTCAAGGGCCTCAGAATCATTCAAGGATGCTTGGATTCGCTTTCAGTACTACCAGAGGGATTGTCTACATCACGGATTCAGTGAATCTCAGTTGCTTAGCACGTTCTTCAGAGGAGTTGATTGGAGGAATCAGATGGCTCTCAATTCTGCAAGTAATGGGAACTTCATGACTAGGAGTCCACAGGATGCACTGACTCTCATTAAGAACTTGGCTTCGAGCAACACCGCTGGGTTGTCAGAACACAAAAGGCAGAGGCAAGTTGGGAGTCTAGAGAGCAGTCAGCTTGCAGAGGAGCAAGCTAAGTTGGATCTCTTGTTGGGAAAGAACAAGAAATCTGTCCACTTTGCTACAGAGGTTGAAGCCATAGAAGATGATGGAGAAGAGGACTGAAACTACATAGGCGGGACAGGTTTTCAGGGACAGAGGTTTGGTAATCAGCAGGATAACAGAGGCTTCAATGGAAATAACCAGAGGACTACTTTCACTGAGAATCAAAGCTCACCTAGCTATTCTCCTAAGCCGCAGTTTCAGAAGACCAAATTTCACCAGCCTTTCCAGAGCAACTATACAAGGAACTATGGCTCTTCTTCTTACTAGAAACCTCCTGCCCAAACACAAGAAAGTAAGATGAAATCAATGCTTGAGCAGATTCTAGAGGGTCAGCAGACGATGACCGTGAACTTCAATGGAAAAATGGATGCTATGTACCAAGACTTTAATGGGAAGATTGAGGCTTTGAACACCCATGTCAAGAAATTGGATACTTAGTTCGCTCAAATGGCAGAGAATTCAAGGAGGCAAGAGGGGTTTCTTCCATCTAGGACTGATGCTAATCCGAAGCATTCTGTTGCTGCCATCACCATAAAGAGTGGAAAGACTCTCCAAGGGCCTAATTTGAAGAAGGGACTTAGTGCAGAGCAGTTGGATGAGTTGGAGCAGATTGAAGGTGATGAGATTTTTCCAGGGACTTCTCCGTCGATCGACAAGGATGAGTGTCGATCGACACGGATCGAAAGTCACGATTTAGAAATTCCAGTGACTCCTCTGTCGATCGACAACCCTATACCCGTCGATCGACACGGGCCACGAACATGCCCAACTTCGTCCAGATCTTCAGACATTGCAGAGGAGAGAGTCTACAAGCCCAAGCTACCTTACCCAAGGAGGGAGAAGAAGTCTAAGGTGGAGCTAGTGGATGCTAAGCGCAAAGCTATCATGGATAAGCCAGTTATGGAGTTCCCTTTGATTGATGATGTTAAGATTAATCCAGTGATCCGACGATACGTGAAGAGGATGGTCACTAAGAACTTGGGTATAGAGGAAGGAGCTGCAATGATTTCATAGCAGGTGGGTGTAGTGATTCAGAACAGGATTCCAGAGAAACTCACAGATCCAGGGAGCTTTGTGTTAGATTTTTTTTATCTTCAAGGATAGGTTCGAAAGGTCTCTTTGTGATTTAGGCTCTGGTGTCAACCTCATGCCACACTCAGTTGTTGTTGGGCTTGGAATGACCGATTTCCAGCCTACTAGGATCTCTCTTATCTTAGCCGACAGATCAGTAAGGATTCCAGAAGGAGTATTAGAGGATGTCCCAATCAAGATTGGGGATTGCTTGATTCCTACTGATTTTGTAGTCTTGCAGTACAATGAGGAACCCAAGGATCCTCTTATTTTGGGTAGACCCTTCTTAGCTACAGCAGGTGCTATGATTGACTGCAAGGGAGACAGTATTACTCTGAGTGTGGGGGATCTCGAGATGAAGTTTGAGATGGAAAAGTTGATGAGGAAACCCACCATTGATGGTCAGACTTTTTCTGTGGAGATTTTAGAGGATGACGACTCTAAGGAGTTAGATGCCAGCTTTTCATCTGTTGCTGAACAGATCCTACCACTTATCCCAGCCCACAATCCTCCCAAAGAGCAAAGGTACGAGTCTCCTGGAATTAATTCTGAATCTCCTCATTTCATTAATGATTTCAAGGTTGAAAACGCAGTTACGCGCTCCTAGAAGCTCGAGCTTCTCGTGCAAGTCTTGCTTTTTCTTCTGATAAATATGCAGTGATTCCTAAGGAGCGTCAAAGAATCTCAAAGCCGTTTGCCAAAATGCGCATTATCATTCCTCAAGCGTTGAAAGAGAAGGAAGATGCAGTCATTCGGGAAATGCTGCAAAAGACGCAGAAACTGTTTCCTGGAATCATTCCATGGAAAAGTGCAGATCCTCCAGACGTCTAAGTTCCTCAACACAGTCAAGCTAACGGACTAAAAACAAGCGCTTAATGGGAGGGAACCCATTTGTGAGTTTAATAATTATGTTTTATTTTATTTTCTTTTACAATTTATGTTTGGTGTTGTTTTTGGTTTTGATTTTTAGGAGACAAAAACGTGAGGATGATCTTCAGATGCCTCTGTCGAGCGACACGTTCTATCCGTTGCTCGACACTTGCAAAAATTCCTTGGTGTCGATCGACACCCCTTCCAGGTTACGTTTTTCTCTTCAAAATTTTGATTCCTTTCGTTCTATCTATGTTATTCACCAAAATTCTGGTTTGATAACACTGGGGACAGTGTTGTTTAAGTCTGGGGAGGTAGTTGCTAACTTAGTTTATTTTTTTTAATTTTAATAAATTTTATGTTGTTTTATTGAGTCAAAACTAGTTAGGAACAACCTTCTTTTGGTCTAGTGGAGTGTCTTTTTTTCAGCATGTGACCATTCTTCCAGAATCAGTTTCAGAGTTAGACTAATGAAAAATCCTAGGATTGACCAGTTGACTGGAGACGTCTGCTACGTCCAGTATAATCCGCCAAGTCAGAGCTATTGTACGTTTTTCTTTGAGATCTATGTTCATAAAGCTTGATTCCTCATTCATACATGACTAATGCACCCCTGTTGAAAGTGGTATTCCTCTCCTCTTATTCATTCGAAAAAATAAAAAAATATATATATCATTTGTGTTAGGATTGGGGTGAAATGATAGCTCTTGAGTATAAAATGAGAAATAAAAAAACCAGTGAGTCTGTGTTCAAGAGGTGATCACCCAGAGCTCAAAAGCAGCAGTCTGAGTCCCTTAGAACAGATGTAGAGGACAAGCAATCTCGCGAGCCTATGTCCTCACAAGGAACAATAGTAGCGTGTCATGACCCTGTCTCCTCACAAGGAACAACATTAGTGAAATATGCACTGCTTTGAGTCTCAACAATTATAATTAATAAGTTAGAGAAAAGAATAAGTCTGGGGGAGAGGAATTGTGTATCGGATGCTTTGTCATGGTATAGTATGGGAATGAATCTAGAAGGCTTTTGGCTTTGAGAACATTAAGACCAAGCGATGAAGACTAACGGATTGTGCTGCGAAGTGGTGGAAGAATTTGGAATGTTGCGAATGTCTGCGAAGAAGTACATGGTGGTCTGATTCTGGTTGGTTCTGGATTATGTGGTTCACTAGATGGAAGGGTCAGTTCGTTGCATCGAGGGAAGGTAAATTTTGTGTTTCCAAACCTCTTTCACATTCTTGGTTTATGTTTTGCTTGAGGGCAAGCAAAGGCTAAGTCTGAGAGAGTTGATATATCATGGTTTTTTACCCGTTTTTGACCATGATATAAGTCGTTTTTGTAGAGTCTTCTTGGTGTATTTTAGAGTCTTTACAAGTAAATGATCAATTGGAGCTAAATGGAAGCTTTTGGAGCATTTTGGACTATCAAGGAGGAAAGAGCTGAAAAGATCAAGTCAAAGTCGAACAGAAGAGCTAGCGTCGATCGACAGGAGGACATCAATGTCGGTCGACATGAGTTTTGGTGAGACAAGAAGATTTTCCAGTGAGTCTAGTGTCGATCGACAAGATTTCTGTCTGTCGATCGACACAGTGGTTTAATGAAGAAAATCCTTTTTGGGCCGAAGTTTCCAGACGTTTTTCACTAGGCCCAATCCGACTTTTACCTCTTCTATATATAGTTTTACCTAGGTTTTTCATAAGTTAACTTTTATATTATATTCTATTGAGACTTGTTGCTGAGGGAGAGCTTTTTAGAGATTTCAGACTTTCTGTATCAGAATTCAAGGATACCTCTACCCTTATCTCTTTTATGCAATCTTATTCATTCATTATGATTTCATCTATCTCTATGTCTGAGTAGTTTGTTTGTTAGGTTGTGGGGAATTCTAGGGTTTTGATGAGAAATTGTTAGGATTGAAAATCTGTTAGTGTTTATCTTTTGGTTCTTCATCTAGATTGTTTCTAATGCTAGATCTAGCTTGATCACCTTGAATCTTGATCTTAGGTTGTTTAATAGACACAAAGGTGTTATTAATAACTTGACATAGTCTTAGATGAGCAGAATTACCTCTTCGCAAAGGAATTTGGTTTAGGAATTTTGTGAACAATTGAACCTGAACTTATTGTTTGCTTGGATTCAATAGATTTGCAAAGGAATTTGGAATCTAGAATCTAGGGATAGATAGTCTCTGGAACGGAAGTTGATTGGCTTTACATTCGTGTTTGAGTTCTAGAACGGCTTCTTAACAAACCCTGCAGTATTTTTATCTTTGATTTCGATTCATACCCGAAGAATTACCCATCGCCTAGCTTTTGTCTCATTAATTTAATAGAAATTAAACCATCTCTTGCTTTGTTTTAATTATTTGCATTACATTACATCATATTTTGCTTAGCATAATTCGAATTCTAAAATTGATTGTGTCTTCAATTCCTTGTGGTTTTCGGTCCTTAAATACTACAAAGATCTCTTAAATTGAGAGAGTAGCTCAGGGTAAATTTGAGCATATCAGATACCTGAACGAAACAATCATGAAATTGGAGTCGAATCAAGATGGCAGTGTTACAGGGCTTGAGGTCACCACATTTTGAATAGCTTTGTTGACGATCATTTCGGTTGATGGCCACGTTTTAATGTAAAATCCAACTTCGAGTTAGGTGTAATACCCCAATTCTGAATTATTTTATTTAATAAAATAATTCAGAATTGGCAGTGACTCCTTAGACACTGCCAGTATCCAGTGATGTTAGATCCAAAATTGTGCAAACGCTATATAGGGGGTGGGTATCTTGGAGCAACTCAGCGGCCGGACTAACTAGACCATGGATGGACCATGAGCTAGTTTTACTCACCCAAATCATATATAGACCATGATTTAGTTGGACTAAGGGGTTAAATGATCCAAAGTCAAGTTGGAATATTTTCTGAATTATTTCAGAATAGGCAGTGACAGCTGAGACATATCAATGTTTATTGGCGTCATATTCAGAAATGGCACCAACGCTATATAGGGGGTGGGTAACCGTGAGTGACCAAACAGCTCGGAGACTCGACCATGCACGGACCATTGGACCCTTTTTACCCACTCAAACCATGGATGTACCATGGTTTAGACAGATTGATGAGATCCAATTGGATAAAGAATGATTTGGGTGAGTACTAGCTGAAGGGAATCCGAATGTGCGAGGGAACTTAGCCAAGATCAATGGAATGATCGAAGGACTAAGTTTCACTCGCTAAATATAGCTAGTTCGAGTGATTTCCAGCATAAGTCAGCTGATCCGAGCTTTTCAGGCTAGATGGGCAGTTGTGTTGACCAAGCGGGATTTTTGGACAGTCTGGTCGGAATCAGACAGACTCTGTCGAATTCGGACAGGGTTGGGAAGCAGTTTACCCAGTCAGCATTATAACCCGCGAGTTCATATAATCAACATGTTATATTTGAGCGGGAACAGTTATCTAACTAAAACTTTCCATAAAACGAGCGGGAACGGTTATCTGGGCATGTGGAGACGCGGAGCCAGATCATGGGGCGGTTTCTGGACAATTTTGGGCGAAAACTACTAAACCGCCACTTTAATGAGAAAACTCAAACTTTTCCTTATCTCTCTCATTCTTCACACGAAAAAGAATGAGATAGAGTTACAGAGAGAAATTGAAGAGACAATGAGAACGTTAGAGAAGTCAAGAGACCACTGCGCTCTGATCGACTATTTGGCCGGCGACCTGTTCTGCGTGAACCACGATCCTGTCTGTGCGATCTCTCTGAGTGGTCGAGCAACAAGAGGTGTCAGAAACCAATTCAACCGAACCAAACTCTAAGGTTAGTGGTTTGGACCGTAGCTTTTAGCCTAGTAGCATAGATTCTCTTAGTCTTGATTGCTTGACGTAATTTCATTGATCTGCTGCTATATTTTGATGATTGGCTCAATGTACTCATTAAACTTGGGTAATTATGTTTGACGAGTGTCTGTCTTGCGAACCAATTGATTGCTTTTGAATTATGACTTGTGTTCGGTGAGACGGTTTATCCGCACTCTCTTTAGCTTTGTAGGAAAAGAAATGAACTAGAAAAATTACAAAAGTGGCTAAGGATTGCGAGAAGGCTGGAGGAAGGGAAGGATGGTGAATTATCTGGGTAGTTTGGTCTAGTTAACAATGCAATAGCTTATAGCAAACTTTTCATTGGACTAGAACCGATGTTTTTATCAATTCAAGTTATTTGCTTATGCATGAATTGGTGTAGTTTGGTCTAGTTAACAATGCAATAGCTTATAGCGAACTTTTCATTGTACTAGAACCGATGCTTTTATCAATTCAAGTTATTTGCTGATGCATGAATTGGTATAAAAATATTTAACCTCAAAACGCTAAGTTAATATGAACGACCTAACTTGTCTAAGTGAAATACTTAAGTAGGAAAACTAGGTTGGGGTGCTTCATTAGACCTCTGTGAAAGATAAAAGACCCCAACATTATTAAACATGCGATCATCATCATCATGTTTGAGTGATATGAGTTGTTCTTTCTTTTTCTTTTTTTGACGTGAGTGATATAAGTCTGATGAGTGATACTGATATAAGTTTGATGATTGATATATACAGTATATATATGCATAAGATGGTGGAGAAGATCGAGCAAGAACTTGAGACAACGTTAAAATCATAAATCTATATGAGATACATTAGAGAAGTTCTTTGTAGCTTTCTGGTAAGCCTCTGTTATTGAAGAAGAAGATTTTGAAATGAGACCAATAACATTTAGAGCCCCAGTTAGGTGAACTATAAAAAGAAGATACTTTATTCCAATATTAAACTCAGTTTAGTGGGATTATTATTGATTTATCTTTCATATACAAGTGAGGTTTGGTTCTTTGTGACAAATCTAAATCAAAACCGATGAGACCGTATGCCAAAACTTGGTTCACTGCTCGTATTTAATTTAACAGTAAAATTACAGGATTCTCAACTTTATACAAATACATTATATATGTACGATCGATTGATCATCCAGATGCGAAGTCAGCTCTTTAGTGCCCACTAGTCTCCATAAAGTATTGAGTCACTTGTAGAAGAACCGATGAATAAAAAAAAAGCCTCTAAACAACACGGAACGAAGTAGCTATCCTCTTCAGATCCTTGTAGTATCTCTTCCATTGAAGCCCTGTTGCATCAAAATCAAGTCAATACAATAACGTAAATAGATTAAAAACAACAACTAAAAGTTTTTTCACTGTGTCATAGAAGCTGTTGACTAGAAGAGAGATTTTGACTCACCGTTTCCGGTGACACTGAACAAGTAAAGGCGGTTTCCAGCAGCTGTTGCGGTGATCAATACATGAGGCGGCTCAAGCTCGAATTGGTAGTATGGTCTACCTGAGTGTTCTGCTACATTTGAACTTAACACTTTCCCTTCTACGTTTTCTCCAATAACTTCTGGTCCAAACGCGCTGATCACCTTCTCTGGTGGTCCAATGTTTTCAATCTTAGCATCCTCCCCAAGATCTGTCAAACAACATATGAACGACGAATCCCTCAACGGGTACAGTAGGAGTTTGGTAACAAGTATAAAGAAATTGAGAACATTTATAAAAGGGTTCATGATTGTCCATGGAGGTCAATACGCAGAATCAAACCAAGTTAACGGGATCAGATTGGATTGCTTCTAAGTTATAACTGACTCAAAAGACTAATTTTTTTTCTGAATCTTTAATGGAATGGAAAATACCACTTACTATCTGCAAATCTTAGAACAGGAGCCACAATAACAGACAACCGGCCTTCTTTAGGATTAGCAAATCTCAAGTCAATCTCGGTGCCACCAAGATCAGCGATTGCAATAAACCATAAACAGAAGCCCAGTGACCAAACCTCATTCCAATCTTGAGGAACCGAGAAGGAGTAAGGGATAATAGGACTCCAACCAACGCCATGCCCTCCTGACTTCTCGTCTGGTCTTCGGTATGTTCTCCAACCTGTCTGAGCATTACAATTACATTTCACCAACAAACTCGACTGCTAGCATAATACAACTCCCATTATCAATGTCCAAAGTGTATGAATCAGTGGCAACAACATCCTCAATACGAAAAAACAAAGTAAGAACATACCAAGAGAAGCTTATAACATGTTATAAGCTTACTATCTAGTATCTACATACACTTGACATTTTGATCTTCGATTATGTTTTCAATTTCTTCGTCCTTAAGAGCATATAATCTAATCGATTTTTCATGAATTAAATCCAGAAGAATACGAAAAGAGAAACGAACCTTCTTCATCAGGTTCGGCGAGAAGACCCTGTTTCACGACAGCCAATCCTTCCCCTGGAAACCCTAAATTGGGGACTAGACCTTTTTTTAGGCGGTTTAGGCGGTTTTTAAATATAACTATATATATGTATATTTAATTATATATACATAACATATAGACTATTTATCTATATGGGTATTTGCATTGGTAAACAATAGAACTTATGCAAATTGGACAGATGACAATATCACTGTGCAACTTTCTAAAATGGCTGTCATACCCCTATTAGTTCCTTCTCTCTCCTCTCTCTCTCTCCATCCTCTCGTCGTCTCTCTCTCCCTCTCTATCTCTCCACCGTATAACACCACCACCGTTACACACCACGGTGGTTGGGGGCTGTCGAAGCCGGATGGGGTTGTCGGAGCCAAAGGTGGTCACGGTAGTTGGGGGTTGTCGGAGCCGGAGGTGGTCACGGTGGTTGGGGGTTGTCGGAGCCGGATGGAATTGCACAGCCGGAGGTGGTCACGGTGGTTGGGGGTTGTCGGAGTCGGATGGAATTACTAGCCTTTCTCCCTCTCTCACCTCTGTCATCTCTCCGAAACCACCACCTCACTTTCATTTTTCCGATCACTTTCACCACCATCATAGTGATTTGGAGATGTCGGTGTCGGAGTCGGAATCGAAGGCGGTGATTAAAGAAATCGGAGGCGGTAATTGAAGATGCTGGAGGTATAACCACCACCGTAACATCTCCGAACCACCACCTCTTATTTTATAATAGTGTTTGGGTTATTGGCGGAGTGTTTGGGTTGTAGCCGGACCACCACCGTATTTTTTTGGGGAGAGAGGGGGGGGGGGGGGAGGGAGGTTTAGATTATTGTATTTGGGTTAACACGGGCGACCTCCACCACCTCCGGCGACCTCCACCACCATCACGTCCGACTAAATATTTTAATATATGGTTATGAAATATGTTAACCACAATTCTGTAAATAGTGTTAAATCTCTCCGTGTGTATTGAAGGTTATAAATGACAATAACCACACAATAAAAACAGTTTTGATAAGTTATTGTCATGGAGCTAATTTACACAATGTTAATGTATATTGGGTTAATTAACCCTTATTGTACTTATATAATTATATATATACATAACATATAGACTATTTATCTATTTAATTATATATATACTCCTTGAGAAGTCTCCTGATTGTTCGTTGAAGTATATCTATCTATAGGACCGAACATGTGAGGCATCTTGTGTGCTCCCATCCCTTCTAATTCAGTTACTTCTTCTTCCCCTTCTTTTCTCTCATTAATATTCACTGTGCCTCGAATCTCAGCATCACTTAGTCGAACTCGCTTTTTTTTGTTTTTTGCTTCCATAATTGCTTGCTTGCACTTATCTTGGTCTTCTTTTTTTGAGTTTGGACAGCTGGAAACATTCCCTTGCATCCTAGCAACATGTTTCAATCTGTATACTCCTCCAGAAAACTCTTTCCCACAAAGTTTACATTTCACTTTGTCTAAATTGTTAGAATTTATCAATACTCCGAATTCCCAACCAACATCATTTGATTTTCTCTGCAAACTCTGCGTCTCATTAACTTCTGCAGAACCAGATGCCATTATCTAAACAAATTGAAAAAGTTATAGACACGTGATAATCAATAATCAATACATTTGCATAGATAACAAGATATTAGAATAAATTAATTTCATTTGGTGGATTTGTCATCATCACCTCCACGCCATGTAGAACTGAAAGTCTAAAAGTAATAGAAACAATGGAAGCAATTCATGCAATACTATTTACATCATATTTAAGTGGATCGGATCAAAAAGAGACAAATTGATTCTTGATTCTATCATGGTCATAGATAGAGTGGGGTGAAACTATGCAATTTTTTATTAAGAAAGTATAGAGAAAAGAAAACAAAGAAAAAATATAGTAAAATTAAAAAATATGAAACAGAGCATGAACTCGTGAATTGTCAAGTCTTAGTGTCTTACAAAAGAGTCGGAGACGCGTGACACAACACTACTCCGTCGATGCAAGTTTTGATGATGACAAAAATCGACTCAGATACAGAACGACTGTCGGCTTAAGAGAGAAATCGACAAACAAAGAAAAAACCAGAAACCCTTTTTTCTTCTTAAACAAGTCAATGCGACGTCACTTTAAATTTTATGGTCAAATTATCAAAACTCACCTTTTTTGTATTTTTTTTTTTTTTAAAGCGGATTTTAACCGCCCAACCCGCCTAATGAACGCCCAAACCGCCAAATAACAACCTCCGCTTAATACGTCCGATTAGTCCAAAATCGAATCGGCTTTTCTTGAACACTGCTCTGTGGTGAGAGGAGATTTTCTTGTGATAGAGATGACCAGAAAAATTTATGCAACTCTGTACAAGAGCTGTTTCCATCCTTCTCCGGTTTCCCTCTGATTTCCAAACCAGCGAATTCGAGAGATGGCGTTTGATGATCACTTGTTGTGGTGGCTGTTTCGCATGCCTCGACTTCGTTTGCGATACTCATCGTTTTCTATCCTCACACGTGTCGTTGCCGTGCAACTTAAAAAGATCATATAATTTAATTTTTAGAGATTCTTATGTGTAGTCTGTGTGATATTTTTGGACCTCATCTCTCAAGGGTTTGGGCCAACTTTTGTTGGGCGAAATTCGAGAATATAAAAATATACATGACTGCTAGAAATCCACAGAAAATTTGTTACAGTTGTTTTTTTTTTGGGTTTTCAAACACTAGATAAAGATTTTAGTCCCAGCGGGTTTCGAACCCGCGACCTTCGGCTCATTTGTTACAGTTGTTAAAATATAAAGTTGGAGAATCATAACTTCATAAGTCGTCTAAATATATGTTGCAAGTTAATCCCAAAATGAAAATTTTGTCAAATTTAAATTCTATTATCCACCGTATTGCTTTTAATGTATAATAGAAAGAAATGTCGCTCCAAGATTATGTTTTCCTTGTCAATTTTTTTTTTTTTTTTTTATGATTATGGTTTCGTTCTCGAGGACTAGAATATTTTCGTTTTTATGGGATGTCCTCGAAGGAACGAGAATAATAGTAATACTATGCAAAATTAAAAAATATAAATAGCAACGCCAAAATAAAAAATAACGATTTTTTCAAAAAAAAATAAAGATGGTAAAAATATGAGTGAAGTGGCTTGCAGCTTTTCAGATTTGCAGTCACAGCTTCTGCGTATAAACAGAGACCGCCTCCCAATAAAGTAGATAGCTCTCTTTCTCCTCTGTTTCTCTCGTTTTTGTCTTCGGTGATCTTTTACAAACACTAAAGGAAGACGATTCTTTAGCCACGTTTTGGATCAAAATTAAACCAAAGAATGAATATCGCGCATACTATCTTCGGTGTTTTCGGTGAGCCTTGTTTTCTCCTCGCACCTCTTAACTCTCTCTCGAAATCGTTTACTGAGATTTTCGTTTCTCTGTTTCTTGTTGTTGCTTTCTTGTTTGCAGGAAATGTAACTGCTCTGTTCTTGTTCTTATCCCCTTCGTAAGCATCTATCTCTTTCTCAAGATCTGGTTTTTGCTCATTCTGCTGTTTTTTCGTTTCGTCTTGAAAATTACTCGGAAGATGGCGTTTTCTTTTAATCGGAAAATATCATAATTGAAGCATTCCATTGTTGTACTCTGTTTTTTTAGCTCTGTTGAGAATTGGTTTTGATTCATTTCGATTGTTCCAAGATGTTTGCCTACTCTGTTGTTATTCTTGAAATTTCACCTGGTAAGTTAAGAAAAATCAAGCTTCTTCGTTTTTCTCTCTCTCTTTAGGATTACATTCAAGAGAATCATCAAGAACAAGTCGACGGAGCAATTTTCCGGTATCCCCTACCCAATGACGCTCCTCAACTGTCTCCTCTCCGCCTGGTACTTTTCTTAGCTTTAAAAATCATGTCTTTGTGATGATTCCAGAGAGTACTTAAGCAGTTATGGTTAGGGTTTCTTTAATTCTCTGTTTCTTTGCAGGTACGGACTTCCATTTGTGTCAAAAGGCAACACATTGGTGACCACAATCAATGGAACAGGAGCAGTAATCGAAACAATCTATGTTTTGATCTTCCTTGTGTTTGCTCCTATGAAGGAGAAAGCCAAAATCTTTGGCATTTTCACATGCGTCCTTACCGTTTTCGCTACAATCGCTCTTGTCTCTCTCTTTGCCCTCCATGGAAACTCGAGGAAGCTCTTTTGTGGTCTTGCAGCTACTGTTTTCTCCATCATCATGTACGCTTCTCCACTTTCCATCATGGTAAGTTAAGGAAAGAAAAATCAATTAAAAAAACCGTTCTTTGCTTCAATTGATTTCCCCATGTGTGTTGTGAGATATTGTTTGTGGTGTGTGATTTCAGAGATTGGTGATAAAGACAAAGAGTGTAGAATACATGCCGTTCTTCTTGTCACTTTGTGTTTTTCTCTGTGGAACCTCATGGTTTGTATATGGTCTCATTGGCAAGGATCCATTTGTTGCAGTAAGTTTATAGTTTGCCCCTTTTTGTGATTTACTTGGAACGCACGGAAAAGGTTTTGTACTGAGTTGTGAATTTTTTTGCTTACAGATCCCAAATGGATTCGGGTGTGCATTAGGGACGTTGCAGCTGATACTATACTTGATATACTTCAGAAATAAGAAAGGCGAGAAAACATCAGAGGAGGAGGAGAAGAAGACTGTGGAGATGAGTCATGAGAAGCAGAATGTAGCCTTTGCCAATGCAGATCAACATGTTTGATTTTCTGATTTCTTACTGCAATGTGTAAAGATTTCTTTTGATGAGGAAACACAAGTTAGTAAATGTAATTTGCTGTAGTGGGGCCAATTTGTTGACGAGATAAAGATTCCACAATATACATCGTGGACTGGAAATAGGTAGGCTCTATTGACATGGTTTACGAAATACCCGGATGGGTCCTAATCCACCCAAAAAAAGTAATAGAACCTAACATGGTTTACGAAATACCCCGATGGATTTTTTTTTATAAAAACTTGAATCTGTTGATTAAGAGAAAATATTCAAAACAAAAATTACATGGGCAGAAAATCCAAAATCTTAATTGATAGAGCTTCAATAAATCAAATGTTTTATTTAAAACCCTAACTTTACATGATAATTACCCGGCCATTAGCTTTCATTCGCAGTTAATGATTTGGAGTGAGTCGGATCATAGCTAAAAGTGTCACTAATAACAGAACTAATCAAATCTTAGTGAATTCATCGCTTATAGGAGGTGGAGGAATGAAGTATTGATGGGAAGTTGCTCCATTGGAGCTTAAAAACGTGCCCACCAACCCTAAGGCCTCTTGAGCCACATGGTGCATGTTTTGTAGTTCTCGAGTACTTAAAACTTTTTTTTTTTTTGATAAACAAACTTAAACTTAGTATCCAAATTTTCACTAATCGGGGCAGTTTTAAATTTGGGATTAATATTTCGAATAATTTGAGGACATTTTATGAATTTGAATATCTTTGGATAGTTCTACTAGTTTCTAATAATATAAATTGTTCGATTGAGTAATTTAATTGGATATCTTGTTCATAACTAATATGTTTTTTAACATGTTGGTTAAAAGAGGGAGATAAAAAAATGATAATAAAAGATAAATAGTTATTCTTATATTTGTAAGAAAAAACTTTTTTTATGATTAGTAACAATGAAAATGGTATTGGCGATATTATAACCATTACATTCGAAATACATTAAAGTCTAAAAAAGAAATTTGTTACTATATAAATAAACCCACGGTAAGATTAGATAAGACCCAATTTGGCTACGCACTATCTATTAAAAATCCCAAGCGCGTGGGTCCTCTCTACGTAACAGAACCCCGCAAACCTCATCTTTTGTCCACTTATCGGCCTCGGTTTCCTCGTCTCCACTGTCCAATTAACGGCTCAATTCTAGATTAGAGAGAAGGAGAAGACTGACTTATCGAGTTCCAAAGAATGTCGATGCTAATGGCCGTCAAGACCCATCATTGCAGATGCTGGTAAAATTCTCAATTTTTGCAGTAAACTCAATCAAAATTGTCAAAAGAAATGACTAAATATACAAGAAACATAACAAAAGCTGATAAGAGCATGCATGACTTATATGAAATTATTCAATCTTTCTCAGCGAGAGGCATTCAATTTTTCATTTGCTTGCTTAATATAGTTTATTTATGCCTCTTTGGAAAAGGGGATTTTGATTGGTTATATAGTGTATTATTTATTCATAGTTCTCAAGTAACGAGATTTATTTATCTTTCATTTGATCATGTTTCAAGATACTGGTGGAGGAAATGCGCTAAACGTTCAAAGAACTATAAAGGACTTGATCGCAGCTGGAGCTGCTGGTTGCTTCCTTGAGGTAAATGAAAATTTTCAATTTTGTAATTGATGCTTCAAAAAATCAGCTTTATTAAAATCAGATAAAGAAAACATATAGTCTTGTGTATTGCATTTTACTTTTGCTCATTTAACATTTTGATACTCGCAGGACCAAGCATGGCCAAAGAAGTGCGGTAAGTGTAACATCTTCTTCGCCTTCTTCAGTTTCGTCGAAGTTATGATCTCATTGTGTTTATTGTCGTGTAGGTCATATGCGTGGCTAACAAGTGATACCAGCAGAAGAACATGCTGCCAAAATAGCATCAGCTAGAGACGCTATTGGAGATTCTGACTTCTTCCTCGTCGCAAGAACAGACGCACGTGCTACCTCTGCCAAATCAGGCCTCGAAGACGCCATTGCACGTGTTAATCTCTACATGGAGGTAAACAAATTCATTATAAACAGGAAGGAAACAAAATTGTGTATTTACTCGTGGAGGCACCAAGAGACGACGATGAGCTCAAGGAAATTGGGAAACGTACACAGGGTTTTAGAGTTTGCAACATGATTGAAGGCGGAATCACACCATTGCACACCCCTGAGGAGCTTAAAGAAATGGGGTTTCACTTGATTGTTCACCCGCTTACCGCGCTGTACGCATCGGCTCGAGCACTGGTTGATGTTCTAAAGACTCTTAAAGAAAACGGAAGCACGCGAGATCATTTGCAAAAGATGGCTACTTTTGAGGAATTTAATAGTTTGGTGGATTTAGATTCATGGTTTGAAATGGAAGCTCGTTACTCAAACCTCAGGAATGCTCTTGGCACCACAACAAAAATCATGAGGAAGCTCAAAGCTTGACACGACGGTTTTTCTTTCAGTATTTGACTCTGAAGCTCTTTGTTTTCTATTTTTTTCAGACGAATAATTGAGCAATGAAAATCTTTTATAGTGAGCAATGTCTTTGAGAAAAAAAAAAAAAAAACAAGAACTGTTTATTAATAAACAAGAATTTATTATATCGCGAACAACCTTTACTTTGTGGAAGGGATGCAATTTGACTGTGGTTATATCTCCCCATACTTTCTGACAGAGTGAGGAAATGTCTGGAGTATGAATTTCAAGGTAAATTTTCTTGGTACTTTCACTACCGAAATGATATTGTGGTGACAGGTAGGCTAACTATAGGAAGAAGAAGAGGATGATTTTGGTTGTTCATACAAACGATAAGTTGCAAATGCTTTAATATTTTGCCGCCAGATTCTATGAGTCCAACAGCGAGTCCCACTCTATTATGAAGTATTCTTTGTGTGTTTCTTTATTTGGACTTCGATTGAAGTGTTTGTTTGAACATTCTTTGTTGATTTTGCTTTAATATTAAATCATGTTAATTCAATTAACTTAGTTCCAGTTTCTTCCTTCAGATGCAAATCTTTGTCTCGCCTTCTCCATGTTTTCAAAGTATTAAAGAATAGTTTGAAATGAAGATGAACAGCCTGTAAATATAGAACTGAGCCACCTTCTTTTGATGTCCAATAAAGTTTGGTAAGTTCCCAATTAAGCTTATGTCATCAAATTCAGCTCGAATATGATTTTGATTAATAAAACGAAAGGTATGAACAAATAGACACCATCACGGTGATCTTGTGAAATGGCTTATAGTACTTTCGACAAATTCAGGAACGCTATTTCCTGTTTTTTGAACCGGTACATAAAAGATCATTGTCCGAATTAATTTTCCTGTGATTTTGATATATGCAGGAAAAATTAAAACATGAGAAGGCAAAGGACGACGCAGAAGACATCACGTAGGAAATGACTAAACTAAGGTATAAGATGACATATTTGCTGCAAAGAATGAAATAAGCATAGCATGACTAGAAGCGCAATACTTGTGCTTCCTTTTTCAAATATGTGAAAACTGAAAATTCTCTTTCAAACCATAAAAGAATCTAGCCATTTGTATAACTCGCTCAGCATTAAGTGTTATGTTGTCACTAGTGTATTGGTAGATCAAACAACAGGTTGGGAAAATTCCAATATATGATTTCGCTGTAACCTGAATTTGTTTGTACTTTGTTTTCTATTTGTCTCTCATTCGTTTCATGTTTATCTTCTCACTGGTTTTCCAATTTGTAGAGAACATGTTTGTGATTTCTATGATGATATGAAGCTATATGTCAAGTTTTGCAATATGTAGCAAAAATTGTTCTGTATTAGCATGAATTGATTTTCTCCACATAATCAGTTCTGTTGGAGCCACTTTGTTAATTAACTGTTGTATATAAATCCCTATCTTTCCACTTATGTTTATCAAGTAACTTGTATATAAGCTTTCTAAATGATATAATTTCTTCTTTTAATTTCCCCCACCTTTCGGTTGTTTTTGTGCTTGAGTTTTGCTTCATCATAAGAGAGAACAAATTTACTTAATTTCATAGTGGTATTTTCTGTTGAACCACAACAAGATATGAAGTACAAAAAACGACTGTGCAAATTCATTCTCAGTGAAGTCAATCAATAAATATTGTCCGACAATATGTTCTTTGGGTCGGATAATGGGGTCCAGATTGTGGCTAAAGGGTCGATCTATGGAAATGGGACGTCTTGGACCTTTAATTTTAACCCGGTTTTGTTGTTTCCAAACTCAAACAAGCACACTCAATATGTCGTAATTATTGACTCCTGAAAGATGGCGCGTTTTTAAAAATCAACGGATTCTACGTTCAATATGTCGTAATTATTTCATGTGACGAAATAACCACGTTAAAGTTACATATAAAAACAATTGGAAAAAAAAATCCTCTCGTTGCACATGTTTTCTTATTTAATAATTTGTTTATTCCATTTGACAATTGACATACATTTGATCGATTTTGAAATCCAATATTGATAAAGTTTTTTTCCTTCTTGACTTGCGTGACAAGCCAGATGAACGGAGGAACATGAAATGAAAGGCATCAAATGAAAAAAAAATCCAGTTGATCATCACTTCAAATACAGTAAGTATTATGATAATTGGTTAGATCCGGTTAGGTTCGGTTATGTGCGGTTTAATTGTTGTTAAGCTTCCTTTTACTTAACAACATATTTAATCTAATCTTTGTATATAAGCATAGTTACTGTACATGTAACCACAACTTTACTTTTCACAATTAATGGACAATTAAGATTTTCCACTTTCTCTTTCGATTTTCTCTCTCTAACAACTTCATTGATGAAAGTTGTTACGGTATCAGAGCTCAAATCTGAGTTTTCCGCAATCTTTTTTTTTTTTGATAACTCGGGATAAATCCCAGGCCCAAACAGGTCCAGACTTCCTAAATCATCCATGAGTTCTTTGTTATCTTTGATTTCTTCATCGCGATTCTTCGCTTTTCTTGTTACCTTTCTTTTTGAAATCTTCTCTATCATTTATGATCTGTTTCGATCTCTTTTCTTTGACCTAGTGAATAAGATTTCTTCTCTTCTTCACTGATTTTGTTTCGCCTTCTGTTTTGTTTCCAATTCTTGCATCGAGAATGGTAACAATTACACCTTCAGCACCGAGTAAAATCATCAATTTAGTTTTTTTTTTTAAAATTACATTTTTTTTTTTACTTTTAGTTTTAATTTTATATAATTTACAATTTTGTTTTTGAATTTTTAACAAATTTTGGAGTTTTGGAAAAATATATCTAAGTTATTATTTGATGAGAAAAAAGGCTAAAATAACACTAAAAATTATTTTAGACAGTATATTTTAATGACAAAAATACCATTATTGACAAGAATACCATTAATGAAACTTTTTTTAATAGTATTTTTGGAATTCGGAAAATCCTTTCCGAGTAGTGTTTTTCCTACCCGAATTGTATTTTTGGAAATTCGGGAAAAAAACACAATTTGGGAAACCCTTCCCGAATAGTGTTTATCCTTCCCAAATTGTATTTTTGGAAATTCAGGAAGGAAAAACACAATTCGGAAAACTCTTCCCGAATAGTGTTTATCCTTCCCGAATAGTGTTTATCCTTCCCAAATTGTATTTTTGGAAATTCGGGAAGAAAAAACACAATTAGGGAACCCTTCCCAAATTTCCAAAAATACCATTAAAAAATTTAATTAAGGGTATTTCTTAAATTACGAAAACACCTGGTAAAATAGTCTTTGATGTAGTTTTTCATGCTATTATTGTCAATTGCCCTTATTTTATTTTATATAATTTCGGATTATTTTTAACTATTAAAGATTTTTTTGGTTATTTAAAAGTTTTTGTAATTTTTTGAAAGATTTTATTATTTTTTTTATTATTTGGAATAATTAAAGAGTTTTTTGGGAATTTTTGTATTTTACTGAATTGTTTTGGAATTTTCAGGAATTTTTTCAGATTTTTTTTGAATTTTTTTCGATTTTTTTTTAATTATTAAAGAATTTTTTGAAATTTTCTTTGAACGGAATTATTGTTCACCGAGAACAGTTCCATTAGGATTTGAATTGTAGTATTAGTGATTTGCTTTGTTTAAAATGGACTTTGAATTTTAGTATTTGTTTTGCTCCCCAAAATTACGGATATCCATGTTCTTTTTGGTCGAATTGAAATGGATAACGGATTGAATCAAATATAACAAATAATAGACCTGGTCTCGGGTTGAATTCGGGACGGGTTCAGGTCGGGTCTATTCATGTAGGAGAGTTTTGGACCCGTATATGTACCTATAGAGTTTTGGTTTGGGTTTGGGTCGTTTATATTCGGATTCGGGTCCAAACGAGGAAATTAAAAGGTACAAAAGTCATATTATGTATATCCTGATATTGACGTATGTTTTGAATAATTTTGGCACACACTGGCATGGGCATTCGGGACGAGTTTGGGTCGTGTCTATTCGGGTACGGTTAATTCGTCTCCAATCTTTCGAGTATGGGAGTTTTGGACCCATATAGGTATCTATAAAGTTTTGGTTCGGTTATAGATTCGGGTATTCGGGTCCGGGTTTTATGCCCAGCCCAGCCCTAAAATTATTGAAGTTTTAAATGATTTTTATAAATAAAAAAAAAGGAGTGGGTATAGAAACCAAACAAAACCAAAAATTGAAATTTTATTAAGTAGTCCAAACCGAAATTCATGAATAGAAGTCCAAACCGAAATTCAATGGCAATAAAAATTCATTTGTAAATTTGTAGAGAACCGGAAAAGGTTTTGGGTGAGAGAGCCAGAGCGAAATCGTTTGGGTGAGAGCGAGAGGGAAATTCGAGACGAGATGTTGGGTGGGTTTGTGATTAGGAATGTCGTGAGAAGAAGGAATTTTGTAAGAAGCTTGTGTTCTGGGAGTGAGAAATGGAAGACTGAGGAAGTCAACAAAATCAGCGATACAAGGGTTTTGAACCAATTTCTGAGTAAGTATCTAAAATCCAAAGATTATGCATCTGTTATTTCCTTTTACAGAAACGATTGTCAAGCGATTAGGCCTGATCTGGTAACCCTAAACATTGTTATCAATTGTTACACAAAAAGCAATCGTATGGGTGAAGCCATGTCCACTGTCGGTTCGATTTTGAAATTAGGCTTTAGTCCAAATTCTGGAATTTAAGGACCTTTAGTAAAAATAGCTTGTGATTCCATGAAGATTGATGTTGCATTGGATGTATTGAGGAAGATGAAGGAAACAGGAATAGTAATTGATGCAACAAGATACAATATGGTTATTGAATGTCTAAGTAAAATGATTAGGATAGAAGAGGCATTGGAACTGTTTCACGAGATGGAAATGCAAGGGGTGAAACCTGATGCTTTTACCTTCAATTCACTGGTTAGAGGGTTATGTAGAGCTGGTAGATTCAGCGAGGGTGAGGATTTGATGAATAACATGGTCAAGAAAGGTATCCAACCTGATGTAATCACCTACAGTGGGATGTTGAATGGTTATGCCAAGAAAGGTATGATAGAATCAGCAAATAGGAAGTTTGATGAAATGGTGAAGAGAGACATTAAACCTGATGTAAGATGCTTCAACAGTTTGATTGAGGTGCATTGCCAAATGGGGATGTTGGATGAGGCAGCAAGAGTATTCAACAACATGGTGTGTCCTCCTAACAAAGTAACAGTTAACATTCTGATTAATGGGTACATAAAGTATGATAGGATGAATGATGCTATGGAAATGCTTTATAGAATGCACCAAGAAGCAACAATTGAAGATTATAACTCTTTGCTAGATGCTTTTTACAAGAAGAAGGATATGTACAGTGTTGAGAAGCTACTTGAAAGAATGACTGCTCATGGGTGGAAACCAGATCTTGTCACTTACCGGATCATCTTGAACGGGTTGTTCAACAATCAGAGGTATGAAACTGCAATGAAACTCTTTTTACACCTGCAGAAGAATGGAACACTGAGTTATGATGATATTGAGATGTGCACAATAATGTTGGAAGGATTGTTTAAATTCTACAAGATAAAAGAAGCAATAGAGTTGTTTAGTGGCTTAACTATAAAAGGAATCAGGATTGATCTACAAATCTACAATGTGATGATCTATGGGTTATGCAAGAGGGGGATGGTAGCAGAGGCAGAAGTGATGGTTGGAAAGCTCATAGGAAATGGTTACTCACCTGATGGTTGCAGTTACAATCCATGGATTAGAGCTTGTCTCAGGAAGGGTGATATACCTAAGGCAATCACACTCATCAAGAAGATGAGAAAGAGTGGATTCAAAGCAGAGGAACACACAGTATCGATGATAGAGAGGCTGGATTCAGAAGAGAAGCTGGTTGGATATGAAGATCTTTACAAGTTGATTGCCTGAACAGTGTTTTTAGTTTTATGGCCATTGTAGTATGATCTTAAGCTATTTGCAGATACGTTTGATGTAATAAAGATGAATGAACAAGTTGATTTGAATTTAGCGATGTCAAATTAGCACATACGAGCCATATGCAAAACTGTAAATACTCAGAACTACTTACTTGTTGCCTAGATGATACGGTAAAGCAACACAGGCTATAATAGTTACTTTGCTTCTCCAATGGTTCTTTTCTCTCAGCTTCTTCCACTTTATTCTGACTCTCATCCTCTATTATCTCCGTCTCTTCTCTCTCTCGTTGCTCTCTTTCTTGTGACAAAAAGGCCCTTTCTTCAACAATGTTTCATTAAAAAAATCTTTGAATTGAGAAGGCATGGGTTATTCTTTTTTGTTTTTTTTAGAACATTACCTCTTTTTCTTTAGCCTCGGTAAGAGAAGCCTCTTTCTCCTTCTCAAGTTGAGCCGCGACTTCTTCATTAACTCTCTTTCGTCCCTTCCTCCAACAGCGTTAGAATTTCCATTTTGATTTTCTCAGACAGTAAGCTTTCTTCAAACTTTTTTCTAATAGCTTCTTCAACTCGTTTTATAGTTTCTTCCTCTTATTAGCTTCACTTCCGCTTGCGTTGTCGCCTGGTATCAAATAGAGTGAAAAGTTAGACGACCACTCACAGTAGATTTAGAACCTTAAATATCGCATAAAAGATGCTTCTACATGTGTAACTCAGTGTTCCATTCGACTGAATCTAGCAAATGCAATCTAACATATAATGACCTTGAAAAGATACTTCTGAGAGAATGATTCCTATCAGCAGCAAAGACCTGATATTCCAGGTCAAATCACAAGGCTGCAAGCACATTGTTCAGCATTGTGCCTGCTTGAAGGTTTCAGACATGTTAGAATGCATGACTCGAGGTCTTTTGTTTTTCGCAAAATCCATAGCAACAAGATAATCCAAAACCCTGCAGAAAGATAACAGAAAACACTGGCATGAAAAACCGGAAGCCTTCTTATTCAATTGAAGCCACAGTGCCGTACAATTTCTTACCTCTATATATCTCTTCGGATTTCCAGTTGAAGCCAAGGCCTTCTAGCTTCTCACCTCCATCACACATCACTTGCCTCGTAAACCCTAATTCCCTAAATTTATATATCCCTAAATTCCTAATATTCTTTAAATACCTAAATCCCTAAAATGCAATACATTCCTAAATCTCTAAATCAAGAACAATTTATGTTTATCCAAAAATTCTTTTAATGAAGAACAATTTTTTTTTATGAAGAACACAATTTGTTTTTTGAAGAACAACTTTAAAATCATCACAAACTTACATTGGGATGTTGAATTCGTGATGGAAGATGTGATTCCGGCGGTTTGTGTGGTTTTTCCGGCGGTGTGAATTGGTTTTCCGGCGGTGGAATCGGTGTTCCGGCGGTGGAAGTTTTTTGTTTTCTCGTTTTCTCCGTTGTGGTTTCAGGAAGAGAGACAGATTTATACAGGGTTTCCGATGGAATTCCGACGGCCTTAGGTGTTCCGACGGAATTCTGACGGATTGTGCCGCCTTTTCGATGAACACGAGGCGTTAGGCGGGAGAAAAATTATGTTTTCCCTCGGCAATCCGTCTTAAATTTAAGACGGATTTCCGACGGATTTGGTTTTTTATGATTTTATTTAAACCGACATAAGTTAATAAAGGTTTTTAAAGGTATTTATAAAGATTCGAAAGTATATGATATGGTTTTAAAGTTGATTATAAGGGGTTTTGAAGGAAATTAAAAGAATTTTTAAACTATTTCACAATGTTTTAAGGTTGTTTATAAGGTTTATTAAAGGTTTTTTTCTAAAACAGATTATAAAAATTTTAAAACGTACTATAAGTTTTTTTGAAATATATTATAAGGTTATAACCAACTACTATTTTAAAAAAATCTTATACTTTTTTTAAAACTTTATAATCAACCTTTAAACCTTATCATATACTTTAAATAAAATCATAAAAAAACTAAATCCGTCGGAAATCCGTCTTAAATTTAAGACGGATTCCCAACGGATTTGGTTTTTTTATGATTTTATTTAAACATACATAAGTTAATAAAGGTTTTTAAAGGTAATTATAAGGATTCGAAAGTATATGATATGGTTTTAAAGTTGATTATAAGGGGTTTTAAAGGAAATTAAAAGAATTTTTAAACTATTTCACAATGTTTTAAAGTTGTTTATAAGGTTTATAAAATGTTTTTTCCTAAAACAGATTATAAAAATTTAAAAACGTACTATAAGTTTTTTTGAAACATATTAAAAGGTTATAACCAACTACTATTTTAAAAAAATCTTATAATTTTTTAAAAACTTTATAATCAACCTTTAAACCTTATCATATACTTTAAATAAAATCATAAAAAAACCAAATCTGTCGAAAATCCGTCTTAAATTTAAGACGGATTGCCGACGGATTTGGATTTTAATTAATTTAAATTAATTAAAATCCAATTCCGTCGGCAATCCGTCTTAAATTTAAGACGGATTTCTGACGGATTTGTTGTTTTTATGATTTTATTTAAACCGACATAAGTTAATAAAGGTTTTTAAAGGTAATAATAAAGATTCGAAAGTATATGATATGGTTTTAAAATTGATTATAAGGGGTTTTAAAGGTAATTACAAGAATTTTTAAACTATTTCACAATGTTTTAAAGTTTTTTATAAGGTTTATTAAAGGTTTTTTTTCTAAAACAGATTATAAAAATTTAAAAACGTACTATAAGTTTTTTTGAAACATATTAAAAGGTTATAACCAACTACTATTTTACAAAAATCTTATACTTTTTTTAAAACTTTATAATCAACATTTAAACCTTATCATATACTTTAAATAAAATCATAAAAAATACAAATCCGTTGGAATTCCGTCTTAAATTTAAGACGGATTGCCGACGAGTTTGGATTTGAATTAATTTAAATTAATTAAAATCCAATTCCGTCGGCAATCCGTCTTAAATTTAAGACGGATTTCCGACGGATTTGGTTTTTTTATGATTTTATTTAAACCGACATAAGTTAATAAAAGTTTTTAAAGGTAATTATAAGGATTTGAAAGTATATGATATGGTTTTAAAGTTGATTATAAGGGGTTTATAAGGTAATTAAAAGAATTTTTAAAGCATTTCACAATGTTTTAAAGTTGTTTATAAGGTTTATTAAAGGTTTTTTTCTAAAACAGATTATAAAAATTTAAAAACGTACTATAAGTTTTTTTGAAACATATTATAAGGTTTTAACCAACTACTATTTTACAAAAATCTTATACTTTTTTTAAAACTTTATAATCAACCTTTAAACCTTATCATATACTTTAAATAAAATCATAAAAAATACAAATCCGTCGGAATTCCGTCTTAAATTTAAGACGGATTCCCGACGGATTACGTTTCAATTAATTTAAATTAATTAAAATCCAAATCCGTCGGCAATCCATCTTAAATTTAAAACGGATTTCCGACGGATTTGGTTTTCTTATGATTTTATTTTATAATTTTTTTCTTGTGTTTGTAAATTTTTTTTTGCAATCTAAAAGTTATAGTACATTGTACGTAATTAAAACAGTAAGGTCGTTGGATTTATTTTACTAATATCATGTAAAACACTAACATATAAGAATTAATTTTTCCTTCCTACAAAATTGGTAACTTCTACGCCCATCCCGACTCCCCGATGATTTATCCTGTACTCGACGGTACAAACTATTTATATATTTTAGTTTCTTATTTTTGGAATGATTTGCGTATAAATTTATGTAAATAAGTATTTCGAATCGTTTTACACATATAAAACACCAATATTTCACAATCCCTAATAGGAAATATAACACATGACCACATTATATGATCGTAAATAGATACTAGGACATTATTTAACACGAAAGCAACATAAAGCTGTTATCATAAAATTATTCTTAATCATGGACGAGTTGGCTATTTATTCTTCATCGGAGTCTGGCACTGTTTTATATTCGTACCCAGTAGCCCAGACAAGGCAAACATAAATCTAGATGTTGATGCAATCAAAAGCGAATTGTGCGACGGATTTGTAGATTCTCCACAAAAGAAAAAAATGGGAAAGAACATCACGAAATGGTTCTAACAAATGGTAAGTTCGGAGTGGAAACATACATATGATTGTAAAATGAAGAGTTTATTTTGTACTTGTACCATAACCGTTGTGTGTTAAATAATTGCAAGTCTCTAATGTACCTGTTTAAGAATATGTGTTTTAAATTTTATGTTTCATTACATGTTAAGTTTTATTGGAGTTGGAAGACCAATATTTATAGTTAATTAGTCATCGAACATGAGTACATATATACTATTAAATAATATGAGATACAAGATTTGTCCACCGCTGAAATGATTATGCCTCCTTTATTTGATTTTTATTTGTATGTTGTAATATTTAGATTCTCGTCCACAATCGGTTTTCTTAATGAAATGAAAATATTATAGGGAACACACAAATGTGAGAGAAGAACATGAAATAGCAAACATTTATTCACAAATTATTATTTTGAATCTCCGGAGGAACCTTCACTAGGGATGAAGTCTGAATCGTCGTCAAATTCTCCACGTGGTTCCTCTTCGTCCGAATGCACTAGATCATCCGCGACATGTGTGACATCAACGACAAGGTCAATGTTATCCATCTCCTCCACAGGTGACATTGATACACTTCTTGATGGTTGTAGAGCATCTTGTTCTGGAACTCCGTAGATTTTTCCTCTCGGATTTATTGGAGTTACTGTGATCCACGGATCTGTACGTTACGCAACTCGAGGATATGGAATGTAGCAAACCTATTAATAATTAGTGGATATTGTTAATATACATGAAAAAGAAACCTTAACTATGAGTACATAGGTAAACATATATAGTGTATTGATACCTGGTCTGCTTGAGACGCAAGGATAAATGGATCGTAATACTGTAGTTTCCGGCTTGAATTTATCGAAATAACACCAAGAGGGTCAACTTGAACCCCTCGACTATTGGATGGATCATACCAATCGTACATAAACACAATGCACCTCAAGTTCAACATTCCTGGATATTGGATTTCCAAGATTTCTTTTAAAATCCTATAGTACATGGTATCGCCGGATTGCGCCGAAATACCATAGTCCGCAATTGACCTTTGACGTCCTTCTTCACGGATCCTGAACGAATATCCCCTAGTGCAAAACTGGGGATATGAAGTAGCGGTGGTGCGTAAGCCATGAACAAACTCCACTAACCATGTCGGGATTGATCGACCACGGGCTAAACTTTCGAAAACCTAAAAACGATATACGTAAAATATAAGTAACATATGAACTTGAAAACATGCAAATGTAAGACGGATGTAATTATATTAAACTTACATAACATTTCAACCACTCTGGAAATTATTCGTCTTTCAAGACAGCAAGTTCGACATCTGTCTTATCATAATGGTAATCACGTGCGAGAGACATGTAGATCATGTAACATAACAGTCGTTAGTAGATGAATGCAAATAATTAAATAAATTTAGTATGATAAATGATATATATACCTTTCGTAGTCCAAAATTTCGTCACAGTTTCTGAGGATATACGTATGCAAATGTGTGACCTCTTCTGGTGATAGTTTGCGTTTCTTTCCTTTTCTACTTGATCGACCAACTTGGGCAAACAACTCAGGAACAACCACGGCATACACTGCTTTCTCACCTCTATCATCATGTCGGGGAGGCCGTCTCGCCTTAGTACTAACTGCCGGTGGAAAGTAATATTCGGCAAAGTGTGAGACTTCCTCGTTTAGGCTTTGTGCGACAATAGATCCCTCAACCTTGCTCAAATGTTTAACCTTTTTCTTCAGGTGGAACATGTAACGCTCGAACGGATACATCCATCAGTATTGAACAGGGCTTCCTAAGGCTGCTTCTCGTGGGAGGTGAATAGGAAGATGTTCCATAACATCAAAAAAGATGGTGGAAATATCTTCTCAAGATTACAAAGGAGAACCGGGATATTGGCCTCCAAGTTACGTATCCCGTGGGAGGTAAGCGTTCTTGAACTTAAATCTCGGAAGAATGCACCAACTCCTATAAACCAAAATTAAACAAGTTAATACATATATAGTAATATTATGGTAGTAAGAAACTAATGGGAGTAAGAAATATACCTCCAATTGCTTGGTGGATAGGTTCTGGAAGAAGATATGCAAATACAAATGGAAGAAGACGCTGCATCACGACATGAAAATCATGACTCTTCATTCCTATAAACTTGCCTTCCGACGAATCCACGCAATTACGTAAATTAGATGCGTAGCCGTCTGGAAATTTGACAATTTTTTTGAACCATTCAAAAAATACTTCTTTCTGGCCAGCATCTAACCGGTAAGCAGGCATCGGCAATCTACCGTTCGAAACATGAAGAGATGGCCTCGAACAAATCAATGGCAAGTCGAATCTAGACTTCCAGTTGCCTTTGGTATTTCCTGGGACGTTTAATATGGTGTTCATGATGTTGTCAAAGAAATTCTTTTCCACATGCATGACATCTAGATTATGCCGCAGTAGATGGTCTTTCCAGTAAGGCAAATCCCAAAAAATACTCTTCTTGTGCCAATCTCGTAACTGTTCCAATATGCTGCGACCATGTAACTGTTCCAATATGCTGCGACCATGTAACACTTGTACATTCTTCCTGAAATGTCTTTTAGACCGACAATATAGATGATTTACCGGTAAAAAACACCTATGGCAATCAAACCATGAAGTCTTCCTTCTGTGCTGCAGTTAGTTAGCTGAAGTATTGTCTTGGCAATAAGGACATGCCAATCTTCCATGCGTTGTCCATCCAGATAACATACCGTATGCTGAAAAATTGCTTATGGTCCACATAAGAACCGCACGCATGTTGAAATTCTGCCGGATTGAAACATCATATGCCTCAACACCATGCTCCCACAACATCTGCAACTCACAGATCAATGGTTGGAGGAAAATATGGAGCGACCGTCTTGGATGATCTGGCCCGGGAACTAGAATTGAGAGAAACAGGAACTCTCGCCGCATGCACATAGATGGAGTCAAATTGTAAGGTGTTACGATGACCGACCACAACGAATATTTTCTTCCATGCTTGCCAAACGGGTTGAAACCATCAGTGGATAAGCCTATGTATACATTCTGTGGTTCATATGCAAAATTTGGATATACGGATTGAAAGTGTTTCCACGCTTCCGCGTCAGAAGGATGCGTGATATCTCCATCTTTACTATGCTCTGCATGCCATCTCATAGCCGTAGATGTGCGGTCTGATTCGTACAGCCTCTTCAACCTCTCCGTTAAGGGTAAATACCACATCCGTTTGAATGGAATCTTCACCCTCCCACTTGACTCCTGGAACTGTGGTTTCTGGCAAAATTTACATTTATTTCGGTTCTCGTCTTCTCTCCAGTATATCATACAGTTGTCGATGCACATGTCTATAACCTGGTAGGGCAAACCAAGACCGGCGACAAGTTTTTGGATCTTGTAGTATGATCCGGGGGCCAGATTATCTTCTGGCAAAATATCTTTCACGAACTCGGCGAATACATCAACACATTCTTCAGACAAATTATAATCAGTCTTCAGGTTCATCATCCTACTAGCAGAAGATAGCGGTGAATGACCATCCCTACAACCGCTGTATAGTGGTTGCTTTGATGCGTCTAACATATCGAAAAACCTTCGAGATTCTAAATTAGGTTCTTCAACCCTATCACCCTCATACCTATCCGAAAAATAAGGTGCATTGCTACTAGTACTACCATATTCATAATTGGTTTCTCCATGTAAATACCAAACCTTATATCCAGTCCTAAATCCATATCTATATAAGTGGTTCCAAACAGTAGGAACCGCAACAGTACTTCTATTACAGTAATTAGAACAAGGATATTTGATATTCTGACCTTTGGTGGCCGCCTCTTGATTTCTAGGTAACTGCATGAGCTCGCAAATACCTTGAGCGTATTCGGTCGTTAATAAGTTAGACCCCTCTTCCATCATTGGCTCGTCCATCCATGACCAAAAATATGAAGAACTCATCTCTTTTAAATTTTTAGATAATGCGAATTGTGTTTCTTTTACAATGTGAATTGTGTTACGATGGAATGATGGAATGTCGTAGCTTATGTAGAACGCATTCCGTCGGAAATCCGTCAGAAATCCATCACAAACCTCCGACATAACGCCCCACAAATCCCATCGGCCACCGCTAACGATAAGGTAACCAATCAGACTTTGCCGACATCGTAATCCGTCGGAAATCCGTCGGAATGGCGTTATAAAATTCCGACGTTTAGGAAACTGTCGGTAATGCGTCAGTGCAAGTTAACGGTTTACCGACGGATGTCCGACACTTTCCGTAGCCGTCGGAAATTTGTCGGTAAATTGTGACAGATTTCCGACGGATTGTCGGAAGTCCCGTCGGAAATCGGACTTCCGTCGGTCGACCGTCGGAAATTTCCGACGGATGTTCTGTTCGTCGGAAAGTCCGTCGGAATATCACCTGTTTTCTTGTAGTGTTTTAGTCCCTCTTTCCTATCAATTTTAGGGCATTAGTTTGTGCATTCTAGCTTTTTAGGCGTCTTATAGGTGTAAATACTAGCTCTTATGATTAGGTAGTCCATGTTGCATGTGCATGTGCATTTGGTCTCCTTTGGTTGTTTTAGGAACGTTTTGGAGCTAAGGCGCGGAGTGCGGGAATGTGGCGCTAGCTCGGGACTAGGAAGGAAGGAACAAGAAATAAGAAGAAGAAGAAAAGACCGGTGTATCGATCGATATGTGGTCGATACGCCACATCTATCCTTTTTCATGTCGACTAAGGGTGTCGATCGATATATCCCACTTGTATAGCCTAGGGGTATCGGTCGATACACATTATCCGTTCAGAATTACTTGGTGATCAAGTTCACCATATTTTGTATTTCCCATTTTAACCATGAGGTTTCCTATAAATAGGATCTCACCCCTCATACTTTAGACTCTCCAAAATGTAGTCTCTACATTGGTTTGTTTTTCTTTTAGTTTTTTATTTTCTTTTATTTATTTAATTATGATTTTTATTTTAATTAGTAATTAGGATTAGGGTAATAAGTTAATCATGATTAGTCAATAATCATGATTGGCTAATGACCCTTTATGGTTTAATGTTGGTAAATTTAGAATGTGATTAGGATCTAATTGTGATTATTTAGTGATACTAATTAGGAATTTTTACTTGGGTAAAGTTGCTTAATGCTTGGAATTTAACTTGATCAACTCAAGACCTTGATTTTTAGGTGGTCGTGATCCCAATGTGGCATGCAATGAAAGCCCCTCTATGTTTACTCAATGTATGCTTACCATTGGTAGCCCGGACACCACAGGTAGATAAGAGTTTGATAATGTTAGGATGAGATATTAATGCCCTATTTGCTTGCTTGCTTGCTTCCGACGTGCTATGATAGGTTGTTAAGAAGCTTATTAGAATGGGTTATGACCAAAACACCATTGGCTAGCCCGAATCTAGGTTCCTTAGAGCATCCAAATCCATAATTATGCCACCATAAGGATCATGGTTTATCTTGTTGGTTTCTAGTCAACTTTGTCAAACTTTTGAATGGTTAGGAACAACATATTACGGTATCTATCTTAGGTGTAAAGTTAATGAGGGTTAGGTGGACCAAACCAATCCGGCTTTGGCCATGTGCGTTTGAATTGTAAAGGCATAAGTCTACACCTTCCTTAAGAGCATTCCATCACTAATGACATGACAATTTGATATAGTGAAAGCATTGTAGGGTGTTTGGTGACTCTTAAAGACACTTAGTTGATAATAATGTAGACTAGGTGATGCGAGTTATAAGCCGTCATCCTTACGGTAATAACCGAGTAGTAGATTCCAAACTGCTAGATCTAAAACTTAATACAACCTACCCATCCAAAAAGCCTTGAGTCCATATAAATATCCATCATTTTTGACTTCCGTTTAATCTTTGGTTTGACTCAAGTCATTTTCCTTTTCTTTGTTTGTAGTCTTAGGAAATCTCCAAAAACCCATAAAAACCCCTTAGTTACCTTTTACATCCTATGTAGCTAGACCAAACCAACCATCAACTAGTAACTCTCATTCTTTGTGGTTCAACACCCTCTACTTACCTTATTAATATATGTGCTACTATAGTTTGTTATAGTTAGTTACAATAGGATTAAGTCTCCTTTAGCTTAATTCTATAACCTCTAAATACTCTGATGTAAAGTTCATTTTTGGTTAATGAGAATTTACTTTCATAATAAGAAAGTTAATATGGTATCAGAGCATTAATATCTTTTTCTCATTCATCATCAAAATTTTCTCGGGAAAATTCCTAACAACCTCAACAACCCAGATTTCTTCATCTTTCCATCTCCGATTCTTCCACCATTCTTCACGAATTCACCTCGAATTCGTCTTCATCATCTTCGATTGTCCCTTACATCAATCGATTTCATCCATTTTCTTCTTCGATTTCATTTTCTTTCTTTTTCCTGAGAAAATTGAGCTCATATGAGTCTTCCGCAGCGAACGATCTTCTTCGCATCTCTGATTCAGCTCATTTTTCTCATCGCGACGATTTTTCTTACCTTTTTCACGGCCTTCCTTAGCTATATTGATTTGTTTCTTGCTTGATTTGTTATGGCGGATACAGTCAATTCTCAATCAGTGCCGGTGATGACTCCGGTTAATCAATACAACAATCCGTTCTTTCTTCACAGCTCAGATCATGCTGGGTTAGTTCTCGTTTCAGATCGATTGAATACTGGAGCCGATTTTCATTCTTGGCGCTGATCTATGCGTATGGCTCTTAATGTGCGTAATAAACTTGGATTCATTGATGGTACGATTCTGAAACCTTCTCTTACGCATAGTGATTATGGATCTTGGTCTCGTTGCAACGATATGGTAGCAACATGGTTAATGAATTTTGTTTCCAAGAAAATAGGCCAAAGTTTGTTATTCATTTCTACTCCTGAGGGAATTTGGAAAAATTTGATAAGTAGATTTCAGCAAGGTGATGCACCTCGTGTTTATGAGATTGAACAAAGATTGAGTAGTATTCAACAAGGGAGTATGGATGTTAGTACTTACTATACTGAACTGGTAACACTTTGGGAGGAGTATAAGAATTATGTTGAATTACCAGTTTGTACATGTGGACGTTGTGAGTGTAATGCAGCTTGTCTTTGGGAAAAGTTGCAACAGAGAAGTCGAGTTATGAAGTTCTTGATGGGTTTAAATGAGTCCTTTGATGCTACTTGTAGACAGATCTTGATGATTAAACCAATTCCTTCTATAGAGGATGTTTTTAACATGGTCTCTCAAGATGAAAGACAGAAGAATATAAAACAACCATCTGTTCAGGGTAGTAATGTGGTGTTTCAGACTGTGGCTTCTCCTGTAGAACAATCTGCTGCTTCTTTTGATGTTATGGCTAATGCAGTTCAGAACAATCGTTTTCGTCCAAGATCAAATAGGCCTTTGTGTACTCATTGTGGTCAAATGGGTCATGTTATCCAGAATTGTTTCAAGAAACATGGATATCCTCCTGGATACATTCCTGGATACAAGAGTTCTTCTCCTGGCAATCAGACTACTAATCAAGGGCTACAAAGATCTTCTCATGCAGTGGCAAATGTGGTTACAAGATCTTCTTTTCCTTATTTGCCTCCTCCTGCTACAACTGCTACTAATCTTGATCTTGGTCAGATGAATAATGATCAGTTACAGTCTCTCATTCAGCAGCTACAATCTCATGTCAAGGTTTCAGAGCCTTCAACTCCTTTTCCACCTGTCTCCACTGTAACTGAACATGGTATTATGGCTGTCCAATCTTCTGCGGGTAATGTCTCATTCCCTTCTTCATTTCCTTCCACTTCTCTTCGTTTTGAAAACAATAAACTCACTTTCCAACACCAATGTCTTTCCTCATTGTCTACAACTCTTCCTCATGGTAGTTGGATAATTGATAGTGGAGCAACTAGTCATGTTTATTCTGACTTATCATTTTTTAGTGAAACTTTTGCAGTCTCTGGTGTTACAGTCTCTTTGCCTAATGCTGCTAGAGTGGATATTACACACTGTGGCACTGTGCCTTTATCATCATCTCTCATTTTGCATAATGTTTTACATGTGCCATCTTTCAAATTTAATCTCAATCCTGTTAGTACATTGCTGAAACAGAATAATTGTTCTGCTCATTTTTTCCCTGATTTCTGTTATATCCAGGAGTCTATTCAGGACTTGATGATTGGTAAAGGATATCTTCTTCACAATTTGTACATCTTGCATCTTGACAACTTTTGTGCTGTATCATCGCATTTCTCTGGATCCTTGCAAGTTAATGGAGATCTCTGGCATCATCGCCTTGGACATCCATCATTTGCCAAGTTAAAGCTCTTATCTGAAACTCTTTCTCTGTCTAAATCTAGTCTAGAAGAATCTCCTTGTTCAGTTTGTCCTGTAGCTAAACAAAAGCGGTTATCTTTTGAGTCTAATAATAATAGAGTTGCTACTCCTTTTGAGCTAGAACACCTAGATGTTTGGGGTCCATTTTCTATTGAGTCTGTTGAAGGATATAAATACTTTCTTACTATTGTAGATGATCACACACGTGTAACTTGGATTTACCTCCTTAGAAATAAAAGTGAAGTTTCTTTACATTTTCTTGCGTTCTTAGAACATGTTCATACTCAATATGGTTACGTAGTTAAAGGAATTAGAAGTGATAATGCACCTGAGCTAGCATTTTCTGAATTACTTAAGAAACATGACATGATTCATCAGTTCTCATGTGCATACACTCCTCAACAAAATTCAGTAGTAGAACGCAAGCATCAACACTTGCTCAATGTTGCTAGATCTTTGTTATTTCAGTCAAATGTGCCTATTTGTTACTGGAGTGATTGTATTCTCACTGCTGTTTTCCTCATCAATCGAATCCCTAGTCCTTTGCTAGGAAATCTTACCCCATATGAGTTACTTACTAAAAGGAAACCTACATATTCATTTCTTCGTAGCTTTGGTTGTCTTTGTTATGTTTCAACTTTGCTTAAGGATAGGCATAAATTTAGTCATAGGGCTGATAGATGTGTTTTTCTTGGATATGCATCTGGATTCAAAGGGTATAAGGTGTTGCATTTAGACACTAATCAGGTGTCTATCTCTCGTAATGTCATTTTTCATGAAACTGATTTCCCTTATATGTCTGCGCCATTATCTACTGTGCATACAAAAATTTTTCAAAATAACATTTTGCCTTTGCCATTGCATATCTCACATGATTCTGCTTCATTTGTTCCATCTGTTGATCATTCTCATGCATCATTTCCATCATCATATGAGCATAATTCTCCATCTGGTGCCAAAAATCCTTCTCCCTCTAGTGGTACATCTATACCTCAAGAGACTGTACCAGAGGAGACTGTTCCAGTTCCTGTACAACATGATAGGCCAAAACGATCATCTAAAGTTCTAGGTTACTTATCTGACTATCATTGTTGTTTTGCTTTACCTTCTTCTTCATTTCCTAATACTAAAAAGATCACTACCCCATATCCTATCTCTTCTGCTGTCTCTTATACAGAGTTGAGTATTCCTTACCAGAATTACATTTTTTCCATCACCATTGAGACAGAACCTAAGAATTTTAGGCAAGCTATAATCTCAGTTCGTTGGACTAAGGCTATGGATGTGGAACTTGAGGCTATGAAACTTAATAAAACATGGAGTATTGTATCTCTTCCTCCTGGCAAGAATGTTGTTGGTTGCAAATGGGTTTATACAATCAAGTATCTTGCTGATGGTTCTCTGAAAAGGTACAAAGCACGGTTAGTTGCTCAGGGGTTTACACAACAAGAAGGTGTAGACTATTTTGATACTTTTTCTCCTGTAGCTAAGCTTGCAAGTGTTAAATTACTTCTTGCCTTAGCTGCTAAAAATGATTGGAGTCTCATACAGATGGACATCACTAATGCTTTTTTGCATAGTGATTTAGAAGAAGAAATCTACATGAGCTTGCCATTGGGATACACACCTGCTCCTGGTGTTGTTTTGCCACCTAATGCTGTATGTAAACTCCATAAGTCGATATATGGTCTAAAGCAGGCGTCTAGGCAATGGTATAAGTGTCTCTCTCAAGCTCTTATTGATGATGGCTTTCTGCAATCTTCAGCAGATAATACCATGTTTGTCAAGATACAAGGTACATCATTCATTGCTCTATTAGTCTATGTAGATGATATTCTCATAGCTAGTAATAATGATGGTGCTGTGAAGTCGGTTCATGCTACTCTAGCTAGATATTTTAAGACTAAGGAACTTGGACCTGCCAAATACTTCTTAGGTCTTGAAATAGCTAGAAATTCAACATGAATATCAGTTTCCCAGAGGAAATATTGCCTGGATTTGTTATATTATGCAGGTCTTTCAGACTGTAAACCAAAATCGGTTCCCATGGATCCTAAAGTTCATCTTAGTTTGGATAAAGGAACATTGATGTCTGATGCTACTCCTTTTAGAGAACTGATAGGTCGTTTACTGTATCTGTGTATCACTCGTCCTGATATTACCTTTGTAGTAAATAAGTTGAGTCAATTCTTATCTTGCCCTACGAATATTCATATGCAAGCTGCTCATCACATATTGAAGTATTTGAAGAATAGTCCAGGGCAAGGTTTGTTCTATTCAGCTCAGAATGATATCTGTCTTAATGGTTTTCCTGATGCTGATTGGGCTACATGCCCTGATACAAGGAGGTCTGTGAGTGGTATGTGTGTGTTTTTGGGAAACTCTCTTCTGACTTGGAAGTCAAAGAAGCAAGATAGAGTTAGTGGAAGCAGTGCTGAAGCAGAGTATCAGTGTCAAACCTCTTTCTTCCTAAGGAAAATTCGGTTTGAAGGGGGTGTATTAATATATGTGCTACTATAGTTTGTTATAGTTAGTTACAATAGGATTAAGTCTCCTTTTAGCTTAATTCTATAACCTATAAATACTCTGATGTAAAGTTCATTTTTGGTTAATGAGAATTTACTTTCATAATAAGAAAGTTAATATACCTCTACCTACTCCTTAAGAATAGATTAGGCTAGGTTTAGGACTTATAAATATTGTTTTGACGAGCAGTTTAGGTTGATTACGATTAGAACCAAAACGAGCCTCATCACTAATCTAAATGTTGTTGGTTTGTCCTTGAATCTAAAGATTTGAGTTAATTGGCTTGTTGTGCTTTACATGTGTATATCCTTATACATTTACATAAGCTCAAAGTCATTCTATTTTGTGTTCTTTTTAATATAAATGATCATTTTGTGTATGAAAACGGCAATCTTCGTCGACAAGAATGTTATCTTTACCACTAAACCCAAATTCGATGTATCAGAGCAATATTGTCTCAGCTTTGCTTGATTGACAAATTTATGTTTCTTTGCTTTGTCTCTCTAGGTTGATTTGTATCAAGTTTCATGTTTTGTTTGTCTTTGATACTCATTTATCCTTTTGGAGTTTCTTCTATTGAACTAGATTCAGCCCAAAAAAAGATCATTGTGTGTATGTGTGTTATTCTGTGATCTTTTATCTGCGAGTTTGATCCATCGCCCCATTACTTTGTTTCCATCGACTAATTGGTTTTTAATTTCTTCCTTTTTCCCTTTTTTTACTAAATTCATCCAACAATTCTATCTCAGTGCCAAGTAAAGCGATCAAGTAAGTCCTTAAACTCATCTCAAATCAATGATTAAGCAACACGATAAACTTTTTTTTCTTATAATGGATGTACTATTTCATATTTTAAATGTAAAGAATACAAGGGTATGATCATGGAGATCATATAGTTTGAGAATACATTGAAATAGAGATGCATAAGCATACATTTTGATAAATTTTGAAGTAAATTCTTTAGAGAGTAGGGTTATCGTATCTGCAGCCCAACGAGTGTTGGGGAAAATAGAAACAACAAAACACAACAACGGTTCAGCGAAATAAAGTTCCCCACACTTGTGTGAACCTGTGAGAAAAATAATTGTACAATAGCAACAACAAATCAAAGCTGAATGTAAATGAGACAACACAATTTTTACGTGGAAAACCTCCTCGATATGTGAAGGAAAAACCACGGGACTGTAGTCCACTCAAAATCTAATATATCAAATGTTTGAGTGTTACAACCATGTCTTCCCTGTTCTACAAGAACAAATCCAGAGAATAAGGCTTAACAGAGCAATCTCCAACACAAGAAATACAACAAGAGAGCTACACAAGAGCCTAGAAATTTATAGTCACAAACGACTCTAAGTTCACTAGGATTCCGGCCACCAAATCAGATCTCCACCGTCTAAATTCTAGATAAATGAGTAAATGACAAATATGCAAAATTTAAACTCAAACCAAGAAGAATCCACAGTCAGATTTCCCAAATACTCAAGACTGCACAACCTGAAATCACACTCGCATCAAACGCAAACAGCTCCGCTAAAACTCCGATCTGCAACGAACCAACCATTGGAATGAAAAACCAAACGTTGGATGTGAAAAACACTGAGTCACGAAGCTCCACACAAAATTTCAGGTCAATCAGATCACGTTTAGATGTCTGATCGGTTTCTTGAACAAACCCTGACGAAACTGTTTCTCTTCTCTCCTAAATCCGAAAAACACACTTTGTTTTTCTCTCTATCTTATCTTGTCTTAATGTCTTGTGTCTTAACAACAACTAGGTTAAGGGGATATATATATGTATCTCCTGATAACCCTAAAGGCCAATATCAATCTCATGGACTAATATAAATGGTCCAAACCAAGTTTAGTCATATAGACCAAACTCATGGTTTCTCCACTAAGAGGAACACCAACAAACTCCCCCTCCGACTAGTTGGAGGAAACCGCCATCCCGGCTATCCCTCGACAAACATCAAGCTTCCATCTCGGCAATGACTTCTTCATCATATCAGCTCCATTATCATGTGTATGAACTTTCACAAGTTCCACTTCCTTAAAAGCAGCCACATCACATATTTAATGATACCTCTTGTCAATGTGCTTAGAACGCGAATGAAATGTAGAGTTCTTTTCGAGAAAAATTGCGCTGTGACTATCACAATGCAACTCATACTTCTCTTGCTTGAAACCGATCTCTTCAAGAAAGTTCTTCTTCCACAATAACTCCTTAATGGCTTCCATTGCGGCTATAAATTTAGTGGTAGAAAGTACAACACACTTTTGTAACCTTGATTGCCATGCCACAACTCCCCCTGCAAATGTTACCAAGTAACCCAAAGTAGAATTCTTGGAATCAACATCCCCAGTCATATCGGTATCAGTATAACTAACAAGTGATGGCTTATCACCTCCAAAAGTAAGCTTCAAACTAGAAGTCCCTCGAAGATATCTCAAAATCCACTTCACAACATTCTAGTGCTCTTTTCCAGGATCGGAAAGAAAATGGCTAACTATACCAACTGCATGAGCTAAATCTGGTCTTGTACAAACCATAACATACATCAAGCTACCAACTGCAAAAGCATATGGAACCCGTTCCATATCTTCTTTCTCTGCATCTATACTCGGACACTATTGACTGCTTAATCTAAAGTGTCCAGCAAGAGGAGTGCTAACTGTTGGGAATGTCTTGAAATCATACTGTACTAACTCTGCTTAAGTTGTATTGTCGAGATTAGACAGTCATATGATACTAGGTGATCATAATGTTTTGCTAGAAGCCACTTATGATCTATGAATTTAGAACTCATTAATAGTATTATATGATCCTACAGGGTCACACACCTAAGCAAACTGGATATATTACATGGGATAGATCATTAGAGAATGATCTGATTAATGTATATTTGATATACATGAAATTGCATTTCTGAGGCGATTGTCGACCGACATTCTTAGCATTGTCGATCGACAATCAGTGTCGGGCCAAAATAGTGATTTTGGTCCATAACATAATTAACTCGGGTTATGGCCCGTTAGTTAATTAGGTTTTCATGAGTCCCTATATATATGATATATGGACGAAATTTTAACCTAGACCTAAATCACAGCCGCCTCCTAAAACACATAAATCCCTGAGAGATCTGATCTCTTCCGGCACTAGCATCCCGACTTTCCAGTTTGTGTGAGTGTGGATACCAGTTGAGGCGCAACACTTGAGGTGCTTCCTGATCTCGATACCCTGTTCATCTTCCGCTGCATAATCACCAGGTATACTTGAGATCTAATCTAAGAGATTTGATGTCTCGAGTTTTAACCCAAAATAAACTGCAAGTGTACAGACAAGAGCAGTAGTATAAGAGGTATCGAATCCACAGAGACCAAGGTTACACTATGAATTTATAGGTTCTAAAATAAAGCTAAGATAAATTAAATAGTTGGAAATGGTAACGAGCAGGTGCTCAATGCAATAGAGCAGGTGCTTGGAATAAAAATCGGATTAAAAACAGATGATAAAAGCACTAAGCCGAGATGATTCTCCGGTGATTTCGGATACTTAGGTTGAGCATCTATTCAAGGTTTAATTGAACACGGTCTAGAACTCAAACATGAATGTAATATTGCCCCGCTTTCGGCGGCGTATCAATATCTTTGTCTACAACCTAAATACCTAAACTTCCGAGTGGATTTAGTAATGAAGTAAATAAGCCTTAATGCAATGGTTCGATATGTTCACACTCGATGGCAACGATCAATGGCATTTTGGTTACCACTGAATGCTCATCAATGGTAATTCTAGCAACCTATATCATTTTCGGTGAATAGATTAAACCTAGAGATCATAGACTAAGTGATCAATTTAGCCTAATCGTTAAGACTTCCTAGAGATGAAGACATAAGATTACCCTATTTGGCTCAACCATTTAAGATCCTAAATCACCATTGAAATCACCCCAACTTAGTTATGAAACTACTCGGACATGGTCAAATCAAATGCAACAATCAATAGACAAGAATTCATAATGGAAAATGGAAAATGAAAGGGGGTTTAGAATTCTTCTCTAGTAAGGAATTGTTGTGGAATGATTCGGAATGTAATGATTTTCTCCAAGGCAGAGACTTGATGATTACGCAACGATGGAACCAAACAGACGTTCAATAGAATAATGAAAACTCCAAAGTCAACAATCTCAAGCTCACTGATGAAGAAACAAAACGTAGCAAAAGAAGAAAAAGAGAATAAAATAAAAACCGAGAGTTTTCAAGTGTAAAAAAGTGTGTCATAAAAATTGCCAAAAAATGAATATCAAGTCTTCTCCCTTGCTCGGCCAAATCTTCACTTAATGGCCCAGCGTGATCTTCTCCAATCAAGTCAACATTCTCCTTCTTTTGTACCAAGTCATGATCTCTCATAAATGGGGAGGATCAAATCTTCTAAAAGTGGCAAGTCAACACCATCTAAGGAGAATAACTTTAGGAGATATTTCAGAGCTATCAAAGGGAGAATCTTGCTGTGGGGCCCTATCATGACCGGTTGCTTCAAGGAATGAATGCTTCTCGGATTCGGGTCTGGGTCAAAGGGGCGAGCAGGTGCTCGCACAAACCGAGCAAGTGCTCGGTTGGGTGATAAGTCTTCTTTTTTGCTCCAATTCTTCTCCTTTCCCTCAAAGAGCTCCAGCAGCTCCAAATCATGCTCCAAAGCATCCTATAACCTGCAAAGATACCAAAAAGAACCAAATAGACTTGAAAAGCAACAATAAACCTTAAGTAAATTAGGCTAAAATCCTAATATATCAACTCCCCCGGACTTGCCTTTTGCTTGTCCGCAAGCAAACAAGAGAATACTAATCCAGAAAAGAGGTTTGAAGGCGGGAACTCATATCCAAAAGAAGCACTAAAGGGTTCAACAACATGTCCTAATGTGAACTAACTCGATGCACAACAAATCTTACTCAAGAAGCTTTCGCCATACTCATCTCTTATCAAAATATTACTCCAAATCCTTAGACTCAAAAGAAATCATGCAATCAACAAAAATTCAACTCTTTAACATTCATTAATGTGTTTGGTGCGGTCTCACAATTGGAAATTGAATCAATACCATTTGGCTAGGTAGAAGAAGGTTTGAAAATGATATAAAGAGAAGGTTCATATTCTTTTTGGTGGTTAACTCTCAAATGCAAGTGTAACATTTAGCAAAAACAAGAAAGAAAAGAGACAATTTATGCTTACAAGGCTAGGAATCCAAAATTCTACCCATTATCCTCTTGTTGCATTCTCTCATCTCTCTTTTCTCACTATCCCATGCTTAACCACTAGCCTTTTTGGCTAAATTTCTCTTTCAAATCTTTTCTCAACCTTACTCTTTTCTTCTTTTCTTTTTGATCAAAACCCTAGGGAATACTCTTTTCTTTGCACTAACTCTTTCTATCTTAGCATTCTCTAACATATTTTCTTCTCTTTTGATTTTATTCTAAGAGCATGCTAAGCCATCGTTTCCCGTTTCAAACACTTAGAGCTATATATTTTTCTTCTTAATTTCCTTCCCTAGAACTTATTCTTTCTTCTCCTTTTCTTTTCTTTTCTTTCTTTTCATACTCAACCACAAACCCAAAGATATTCAATAAAGCATTTAACCATTTCGGTTCCATTCCCCACCTAAGACTAGTCTTAGACACAAGAAACTAGTCTATTGGAAACTTTGCCTTGTCGTCTCTAATGCTTGCAAGATTTTGCCAATGCAACACAAAGAAAAAGGCCTCACTCAAAGAACATATGCAAGGGCTTGAACAAAATGGTCGGGTTTAAAAGGTGTGGTACTATCCTCATCTAAAAGATGAACTTAGATCGAGATAGCCATTCAAATCAAGATAAGAGTGGTAAAAATAAGGCAAACATGATTTGAATGTCAAGTGTTTATCCATAGTTATGATCCAAAGTCCAAAAGTGAGAAAAAATTAATCAAGATTAAGTTCAAGTTGATAGAGTTGAATCTAGATCATGCAAGTTTCAAATGAGTTGGGATTTTCAAAGAAATAAGATTCAAGTATGGATGAGCCTCTACTTCATGATTGTTAATGCATCGAAAAAGTTCTAATGAGGGCATATCATGAAATCCTAAAATGAGTCTTTACAAGGAAATTTCATCATTGCTCCCTATGCAAATGCAATCCTAAAATGCTCTAAACTCAATCCTAGCATGAAAAAGATAATAAAAATGGTAATGCCATGAGAAACTATATGCAATTTTTTTTTTTAAAAGAACAAAAGACTCAAAGCAAAACAAACCAATTAAACATTAATCCACTCCCCCGGACTTAACTTTCACCGTCTCGGTGAAAGAAAAGTTCCAAAAGAGTAGATTAAAACAAGTTCAAATAAAAATCAAAATAAAACGAAAATGGTATAAACAATGAAAATAGAAGGGTGAAAGTGGATATCACCTGGAAGTAGCGTTGTCTCCATCGTCATCTGTCCTCCTCCTTCGTCGTGCAGGCTGGTCCGAGTTTGAATGTGAGCGAGCAGGTGCTCGCTCTGAACGAGGAGGTACTCGCTGGGTTTCAGTTTCTGGAACTTGGCAGCAGCCTCTGGACAGTGCCTGCATGAGCCTTTGAAGGAGGCTGTTGTTCTTCCTAGTGGATTGGATCATCCACCTCCTGTACTCAACATCGTTAGCATCATCATTAATCGGAGGAAGATCAAACTCACCTTGTGACGGTGTGTCATGGTAAGGAAGAGCAAGGCGAGGAACCGAAGGACCAGCATCCTCGAAGTCAATTTGTGGTTGCCTCGATGTGCTTCGACGTGATGTGCTCAGGCGGGAAGCGGAGGAGGCTCGGCTCTGGTTTAGTACCAAGTAGTGCGGAGGAGGGTTAAACGCAAGATCATCAAGGGAGGAGAGTTGCGTGATTTCCAAGTTGGGCAGCTCCACATAGCTCGCCTCACCGTTTCCATTGAAGAATTGGTAAGTTGACGGCTTGATGATGATTTTGGAAAGGAGCAGGTGTTCCATATCAATGCGCCTCATCTCCGGGACGTAGGAAGAGTTTGAAAGATCCACCCTTAAATGGCGGAATAGCGGTGTGAGCAAGCTTCCAATACGCTCCGTCCTTGGTCCTTTGTTTGTTGCGGTTGTGTTGTCTTTGATCGCACAAATCATCTCCGCGAAGCGTATACCCAAGTTGGACCGGTATTTCTCAAATTGGCTCGAATCTCCGTCACCTACAATAGGACCACACCCCAACAACAACAACAATAATTCATCGGTGTGAACTTTGTTACCTACGGCTCTTCCAAAGAGCATGTTGCTCAATATCCTTGCCACGATACGGAGTGCGGGGTGGCGAAGGCGGTTTTGGCTCGCCGAGTTTGAGGAGTAGTCACCCGAAGCGATTAGACCCCAAAAGGTCTTGGCTTCTTGGAACCTCTTCGGACTCGATAGCTTCGTGTCCGTCTCATAGAACCCATACGCTATGCAAAAATCGAGCATGGAGATAGCGTACCTCTTTCCTCCAGCAAAGAAAAGAAAATGTGGCCTCCTCGAATAAAGGCTTGTCGGGGTTTGCGTATGAGAGAGTGGCGGTTGCTAGGCATTGCCTAGTGAGATCGGGATAGAGCACATCTTCCTCTAGAGCAAAGGCCATGCAGCGAGCATTGTAGAGTATGCTCCTCACTTGTTGTTGAAGACCAAGTTCGACCAATGTTCTATCGCACATGAACCGAGTAGGTTCGAGATGAGCTTGGAGGAGTTGGTTGTAGTAGAAGGCGTTGATTTCGTCCCAAGAGTTCGGTGAGGACATTGGGAGTCCGGCTTGGTCAATTTCAAACGGTTCGCCTTCTGGTCTAGGCCATGGAAAGGTGAGTGGAGAAGCGGTTGCGGAGGTAGAGGCCTTACCCTTGCCTTTTTCCTTGTTGGAGAACTTGGTTTTTGGAACCATGGCGAATGAGGAGAGGCGGAAAGAGGTGGTATTACGGAGGTGATGTTGTGGTGAGTTTTCCGAGTGAGCAGGCGCTCAGTCGTGAGAGAGCTTGAGCGGCGGCAAGGGAGTTGGAGAGATTGAGAGAGAGGTGAGCAATTTGGGAGTTGGAAGCTTGAGTGATTTTCGGTGAGAGGAAGATGAAGGATGTGAGTGGTCTTGAAGAATGGGAGAGATGGTGATTTAATGGAGAGGAGTTATGGTGATTGTGGCGGTTTCAAGGGAGTGGGGGTATGGTGAGATGGTCGACAGTTTTGGGGAAGAGGGAGGCAAAAAGGTTTGTCTTTATCTACAAAAAGAGAGAAGATGTTAGTAGGGTATTGGGAAAAAGAAAGGGAAATAAATGGAAAAATTAAAAGAAATGGAAATAAAATTAAAAAGGAAATAAAAATTAAATGGAAAACCCCCTCTTCCTTTTCTTTATCATTCCCCTTTTTTTTTTTTAATGTTTTGCAGGACTGGACGAGCAGGTGCTCGGTCGGTCCGAGCAGGTGCTCGGCTAATTTTTACCCTTTTTCGCAGAACAGAAGTACTGAAAACACAAGTGAAATGTCAGTAATAAAAGGAATTGAAAATCAAATTATGTACAAGAAATCGTACCGGTGGGTTGCCTCCCACCAAGCGCTTGGTTTAAGTCGTTAGCTCGACTTTGGAGCCTTTTAGGCTCGAGGAGGGTCACTAAAAGTGACGGAATCAACTTCTCCTATGTATGTATCCGCAAGGTATGGCTTGAGACGTTGACCATTAACAACAAAATCACCTCCTTTAGTGTTCCACAACACTACAGCTCCATGTGGTTTCACTTCTTTTATAGTGAACGGACCGGACCATCTCGACTTTAGCTTCCCTGGAAACAACTTAAAACGAGAGTTAAACAATAAGACTTGATCGTTAGAGCAAAGTTTCGAGGGATAATCTTCTTGTCGTGGTAAGCTTTGGTCCGTTCCTTGTAGATTCGGGAATTATCATAGGCGAGATGCCTAATTTCTTCTAACTCATGCAGCTGCATGGATCTCCTCTCGGACGCACTAAGGATGTCATAGTTAAGCCGCTTGACAGCCCATGCCGCTTTGTATTCCAACTCTACCGGTAAATGACATGCCTTCCCATACACCAAATGAAAAGGCGTTGTCCCCAACGGAGTCTTATATGCTGTCCTATATGCCCACAAAGCGTCATCTAGCTTATTTGCCCAATCCTTACGCGTCGTACCGACCGTTTTCTACAGGATACTCTTTATTTCTCTGTTGGAGACCTCAACTTGTCCACTAGTTTGAGGGTGATAAGGAGAAGCAACCTTATGTGTGACTCCATTCTTCCTTAACAAGTTCTCAAAAACCTTGTTAATGAAATGTGAACCTCCATCACTTATCACAACCCTTGGAATTCCGAATCTAGGGAAAATCACCGTCTTGAGCATCTTGGTAACTACCGCAGCATCACAAGTCGGGCTAGCCTGTGCTTCGACCCACTTGGAAACATAGTCAACGGCTACAAGTATGTACTTGTTCGTATAGGAGGAAGGGAAAGGTCCCATGAAGTCTATACCCCAGACATCAAAAACCTCTACTTCCAAGATGAAATTTTGAGGCATCTCATTGCGCTTACTGATGTTCCCTTGCCTTTGACATGCGTTGCATCGAGCAACAAACCTATTCGCATCCTTGAACATCGTTGGCCGCCAAAGACCGGCTTGAAGCACCTTCGTAACCGTCTTGAATGTGGCAAAGTGTCCGGCATACGATGAACCGTGACAATGGTGCAAAATCCCAGGGATCTCTTCCTCTGATACACATCTTCTATATAGCCCATCCGAACATTGCTTGTACAAGTACGGCTCATCCCAATAGTATCGCCTAACATCTCGAAAGAACTTCTTCCTTTGGCTTCCCGTTAAGTTTTCCGGAATCTTGTCAGCAGCCAAGTAGTTAGCAAACTCCCCAAACCAAGGAAAACTCGAAGATTGGATTGTCTGAATCGATCCACAAAAACTCTCCCGAGCAGGTGCTCGGTCGGGCCGAGCAGGTGCTCGCTCAACTTCTGGAAATTTTTCGCAGATCGAATAAATGCGCTCATCTGGCAGACTATCCTCCATGGGTGTCTCATCTTCAACTTGCAGCCTGCTCAAATGATCAGCAACCCCATTCTCGGACCCTTTCTTGTCCTTGATCTTTAAATCAAATTCTTGAAGCAAAAGGATCCATCTCAATAGCCTAGGCTTGGCATCCTTCTTGGTCAACAAGTATTTCAACGCAGCATGATCGGTGTGAACAATTACCTTAGAACCGACGAGGTATGATCTAAACTTCTCAAATGCGAAAACAATCGCCAATAACTCCTTCTCGGTAGTAGCATACCGACATTGAGCATCATCCATCGTCCGGCTAGCATAATATATCACATGGAGCTTCTTGTCCTTCCTTTGACCAAGCACAACTCCTACAGCAAAATCACTCGCATCCGTCATGATCTCAAACGGTAAGTCCCAATCCGGTGGTTGAACTATCGGTGCACTAACCAAGGCACCCTTGATAGTGTGAAATGCAGCCAAACACTCTCTATCAAAGTCGAACTTGACCTCCTTACACAACAATCTAGTGAGAGGCCTGGCAATGTTGGAGAAATCCTTGATGAAGCGACGGTAGAACCCGGCGTGGCCTAGAAAGCTTCGGATTCCCTTGACCGTAGTAGGCGGTTGTAAACCCATCATGACTTCTATCTTAGCCTTGTCAACTTCTATTCTTTTCTCTGAAATTCGGTGCCCAAGTACTATCCCATCTCGGACCATAAAATGGCACTTCTCCCAATTGAGAACTAGATGTTTCTCCTCGCATCTCTGTAATACCCTGCACAAATTGGACAAACAAACAGCAAAAGAACTCCCATATACAGAGAAGTCATCCATAAATACTTCCATAATATCTTCAATTAAATCGATAAAAATGGACATCATACAACGTTGGAATGTAGCTGGGGCGTTGCACAAACCAAATGGCATCCGACGGTATGCGAATGTGCCATACGGACATGTGAACGTCGTCTTTTCCTGATCGTCGGGATGGATAGGTATCTGAAAAAATCCTGAGTAACCATCTAGAAAACAGTAGTAAGGGTGATTAGCAAGACGTTCAAGCATTTGATCAATAAATGGCAAAGGAAAATGATCTTTGCGAGTAGCAGCATTCAATTTCCTATAGTATATGCACATTCTATGACCGGTTACCGTTCTAGTTGGAATCAATTCATTTTTCTCATTCCTAATTACCGTAATACCTCCTTTCTTGGGCACAACATGCACAGGGCTTACCCACTTACTGTCAGATATAGCATAAATTACATCAGCATCTAGAAGTTTCATTATCTCTTTCTTGACGACATCCTTGAGACTCGGATTTAACCGTCTCTGATGTTCGACAGAAGTCATTGATTCATCCTCTAGATTTATTCTGTGCATGCACAAGTCAGGAGATATTCCAGTGATATCATCAAGTGAATATCCTAGAGCTTTTCTATACTTCCTCAATTCACATAGCAACAAGGTAATCTCTACATTATTCAATTCCGCATTCACTATAACAGGATATGTAGAGTTAGGACCGAGAAATGCATACCTAAGCCCTGCTGGGAGGGTTTTCAACTCTACCTTTGGAGCTTTCAGCTCGCTCCAAGATCCGGTGATGTTCTGATTTTCGGTCCGAGCAGGTGCTCGGTCTGAACGAGCAGGTGCTCGTTGAGAGTCTGACAGAACATCGATCTCTGTGTCCTCGGTCAGACTCAGGAATTCATCTTCTTTTTCCATTCTGATGTTGGAATCCAGAAACTTGGCAAACCCTTGGGTGTCTTCACTCAGAAAACCGTGTTCACCTTCGACTTTTGTCAACGCAACTTCAAGTGAGTCCTGAGCTAGGATCTCCTCAACTACATCTTCCGACATCTCGGGATCATCATGGATTACGAATGTTTGCCCATCAATCATCAGCTTCTTGAGCTTCTTACTCATCTCAAAACGCACCACCATATCTCCGAAACGGAGGTCTACTATACCTTGTTCAACATCGATGATTGCACGCGCCGTGTTTGGGAATGCTCTCCCCAAAATCAGTGGGTCCTTTGGTTCTTCATCGAGCTCTAGAACCACAAAATCGGCTGGGATTAGAGTGTCCCCTATGCGGACGTGTAGATCCTCGATTATACCTACAGGAAGTTTAGTGGATCTATCTGCAAAAATCAAGGAGATCTTAGTTGGTTTGAAATCGGTAAAACCTAAACGTTTAGCAACAGAATAAGGCATTAAATTAACACTTGAACCCAAGTCTACCAATGAGCATGCAAACGTGCACGACCCAATCTTTACCGATATAACAAACCTTCCGGGATCGCCTCTCTTAGTCAACACTTTACTCTGAAGTATGGCGCTACATTCTTTGGAAACCATCATCACATTCTCCTCTTGCACAACTTTTCCAGAAATCAGCTCCTTCATGTACCGTTTGAGAGAAGGTACCATTTGAACCGCATCAACCAAAGGAAGCTTTACTTCCAAACCCTTAATCATTTCCTTACACTTAGCATCCTCCAAATCCTTCTTAGATTTCTTCCAAACCCTAGGCACATAGACTCGCTCCGGTTGAGTTTCTGGGATTTTCGCGGGAGCATTCTGAGCGAGCAGGTGCTCGGTCGAGGGAGCAGGTGCTCGCTGGGGTGTTTTCTCCAGATTGATCAGAACAGCAGCTGGTGGCGTTCCTGAGTTAGAACCAGTCTCCTTGTGCGCCACATCTTCTGCCGAATCATCTTCTTGGGCTGGTTGCTCAACAACTTTCTCCTTGGCCCTTACTTGAGAGGTTGTGGCCGTAGGTGGTGCCAACACTTTTTCGCTTCTTAACTCAACAGCATTACATGGCGAATACTCCTTCCTAGGGTTCGCTTCACCACGGCCAGGAAGAGCTCCAACCGGTCTTTGAATAGCCTCGGCCGTTTGAGCCACTTGTGTATCCAACTTCTTCACATGTGCGGTCACGGCATCATACTTTGCATTAAGATCCTTGTACATGTTATCCACCTTGTTGCCCAGCTCGGATGCCGTCTGATGTTGGTTGGCCATGAGTTGATGGATGAGACCCTTCAAATCATCTTGTTGAGATATAGGTGCGGAAGTGGTTTGTTGTTGGTTCGTTGCTTAGAACCGATTCTGACTTTGGTTGGGAACGAATTGCTTCCCTTGAGCGTTGGTAGAGTAGAACTTCTGATTTGTACCCACTTGTTGCGGATAGACTTGGTCTTGGGGGTTCTCTACATTGGTGTTGCGGTAAGAGAGATTGGGATGGCTTCAGTAGTTGGGGTTAAACCCACGGTTTTGGTACCCTTGGCCGTTCACATAGTTAACTTCCTCTACTCCATCATTCTGATCATCCACAAACTCTTGAGAGATAGAGGCATCCCCGTCTTCTTCCATAAACTTAACCGGCCTTTGAGTCTCTCGTAGAAGCAAGTTCACTTTAGCGGTCAAGTCATCTATCTTCTGGGAGTCAACACTATTGACTTTCTTGGTTTTATCGTACTCGGGAGCCTTGTTGTTAGAGCTTGAGGCAAGGTTCTCGATTAGCTCAAATGCACCTTCCTTCGTCTTGGTCATAAAGTCCCCATTACTCGCGGCATTCAATGCATTACGATAATCCCAATCGACTCCATCGTAGAATATGTTCAAGATTTGCTCATCCTTGAAACCGTGACGAGGACACTCCCTCTTATACTCCTTGAGTCTTTCCCAAGCTTCACCAAAAGCTTCTCTGGAGTGTTGTTGAAAGGATGCAATCTTGTTCCTCAAAGCGGCCATTTTGGACTTCGTATAGAAATGATCCAAGAACGCGGATCTAGCCTCATCCCAAGTCCTCAATGAACCAGCCGGTAGTGACTTCAACCATCTTTGTGCCTTGTCCGCGAGAGAGAACGGGAACAACTTACACTTCAGAAACTCGGTTGGAACACCATTAGAACCCGTAGTACTACAGATTTCCTCGAAGTTCTCAATGTGGTCGATAGGTATTTCAGCGGGTAATCCATGAAATAGATGTTGCTTCACCAATGAGATCAACTGAGCCTTGACCTCATAATCTTGTCTCTGAATGGTAGGGATGACGATGGTCGAACAGTTTTGATAAAACGCATGGGGATTATCCGAATCCCCTATGGTTGGCTGACCCCGCGGCTGTTGCCTTTGCAACTGGGTGATTTGATCTCTCAAAATCTGTAACTGAGCATTCGTAACTTCCTGATCTGCCATGTTTTCTGTGCGAGCAGGTGCTCGTTCGGTGCGAGCAGGTGCTCGACGGCGATTCTGACGTTCGAGATGAGCGAGTTCTTCGTTCGTAAAATTAACTAGATCTTCGTTAAGATTTCTCCTCGTTCTTCTACTGGTCATACACCTGAAACATAACAAAATAAACAAAAAACAAAATTAGCAAAATTCTTAGACTATATATAAAACAAAAATTCAAAGGTAACGCTATTGGTCCCCGGCAACGGCGCCAAAAACTTGATGTCTCGAGTTTTAACCCAAAATAAACTGCAAGTGTACAGACAAGAGCAGTAGTATAAGAGGTATCGAATCCACAGAGACCAAGGTTACACTATGAATTTATAGGTTCTAAAATAAAGCTAAGATAAATTAAATAGTTGGAAATGGTAACGAGCAGGTGCTCAATGCAATAGAGCAGGTGCTTGGAATAAAAATCGGATTAAAAACTGATGATAAAAGCACTAAGCCGAGATGATTCTCCGGTGATTTCAGATACTTAGGTTGAGCATCTATTCAGGGTTTAATTGAACACGGTCTAGAACTCAAACATGAATGTAATATTGCCCCGCTTTCGGCGGTGTATCAATATCTTTGTCTACAACCTAAATACCTAAACTTCCGAGTGGATTTAGTAATGAAGTAAACAAGCCTTAATGCAATGGTTCGATATGTTCACACTCGATGGCAACGATCAATGGCGTTTTGGTTACCACTGAATGCTCATCAATGGTAATTCTAGCAACCTATATCATTTTCGGTGAATAGATTAAACCTAGAGATCATAGACTAAGTGATCAATTTAGCCTAAGCGTTAAGACTTCCTAGAGATGAAGACATAAGATTACCCTATTTGGCTCAACCATCTAAGATCCTAAATCACCATTGAAATCACCCCAACTTAGTTATGAAACTACTCGGACATGGTCAAATCAAATGCAACAATCAATAGACAAGAATTCATAATGGAAAATGGAAAATGAAAGGGGGTTTAGAATTCTTCTCTAGTAAGGAATTGTTGTGGAATGATTCGGAATGTAATGATTTTCTCCAAGGCAGAGACTTGATGATTACGCAACGATGGAACCAAACAGACGTTCAATAGAATAATGAAAACTCCAAAGTCAACAATCTCAAGCTCACTGATGAAGAAACAAAACGTAGCAAAAGAAGAAAAAGAGAATAAAATAAAAACCGAGAGTTTTCAAGTGTAAAAAAGTGTGTCATAAAAATTGCCAAAAAATGAATATCAAGTCTTCTCCCTTGCTCGGCCAAATCTTCACTTAATGGCCCAGCGTGATCTTCTCCAATCAAGTCAACATTCTCCTTCTTTTGTACCAAGTCATGATCTCTCATAAATGGGGAGGATCAAATCTTCTAAAAGTGGCAAGTCAACACCATCTAAGGAGAATAACTTTAGGAGATATTTCAGAGCTATCAAAGGGAGAATCTTGCTGTGGGGCCCTATCATGACCGGTTGCTTCAAGGAATAAATGCTTCTCGGATTCGGGTCTGGGTCAAAGGGGCGAGCAGGTGCTCGCACAGACCGAGCAAGTGCTCGGTTGGGTGATAAGTCTTCTTTTTTGCTCCAATTATTCTCCTTCCCCTCAAAGAGCTCCAGCAGCTCCAAATCATGCTCCAAAGCATCCTATAACCTGCAAAGATACCAAAAAGAACCAAATAGACTCGAAAAGCAACAATAAACCTTAAGTAAATTAGGCTAAAATCCTAATATATCAAGATTCAAAACTATAAACCTTAGATCCTAGGCATAGGAATTTGTTCACCAGAATTGTTTTAATAGAGATTAAAACTGATAAAAACCTATTGAAATTCCTTTAGTGGTATCAGAGCCTTATGGTTTTCATTGAATCTAAGAAGCATGTTATTCAAATTTGATGAATTTGAGAGTTATATATGAGATATAAAAGATGCATGTTGAATCTAGTGTTCTAATTGAGTCTATAGCATGTTATTTAAATTAAAAGAATTTAAAACGATATATGTGATATATAAGAGCATGCCAGATCCTAAATTTCGTCCAAAATTCTTCAAAACGTGTTTTTGTTGATCGACAAAACTTTAGGGTTTGTGATTGTCGACCGACAATCCATGGGTTATGTCGGTCGACACATATCACGCAAAACTCGATCTGGACTAGATTGTCGACCGACAATCCAAACCAGTGTCGATCGACAATCGTTATTTGTCGACACTAGTTGGGCGAACGGTTCAATTGGATTGAACCGATTATCGCGATTGGTTAAGATCGGTTTAACCGGTTTATTGTGGTTAACTCGATTTGGTTCATGTCGACCAACAATAATGTATTGTCGATCAAAAATAACCGGTTATCGAGCCGGTTCAATTGGATTGACCGGTTATCACAAATCGGTTCTGGTTAAGTGATTGTCGATCAACAATATGAGTTAGTGTCGATCGACAATGGCCCTGATTTATCAGTCTGGTTCAATTGGATTGAACCGGTTATTACGATTAATGAAACCGGTTCAATTGGATTGATCGGTTATCTCAATTGGTTCCGGTATGCTGATTGTCGAACGACAATCAATAGATTGTGTCGATCGACAATGGCTTCTGAGTTTTCGGTTATTGAACCTTAACTCGCAGAACGAAACCAGAACCAAACCCTATTCTTAGAATAACTAAAACTTAATTAGATTAAATGTTTTAATCAATTCTAAGCCTTCTTGAATACATATATGATATGTATTAAGATTAAATAGTTTCGTTCCTCAACTAAATATCAAGTAATTTTGATGTCTTCCCAATCTTGTCAACTGTCAAGACTCATTTCATTGGGAGAGCGCTTGCCATAGCAAGGTATCCACAATTACATGAGTAAGGCTGATGGTAATCGTGGTACCATATGACTTAAGAGATTGGTTTACTTGACTGGGCTATCAAAATCGTTTTGGGCCCAGAGACATAAGGTGGATAGGACATAAGATGTCATTTGCAACCAAGAGTTATATTGGATATAACTAGCAAAGTTGTTGCTTACCTAGATAGCTAAAATTTGGGCGATGGGCCAAAGCTCACTCAAGTTTTAGTGAAGTATGGGTCTTGGATCATTGTATTCATTTGAGGAAACATTGTTTTGAATATAATACGAGTTCTCTTAATTGTTAAGACTTCTCATTTCTTGAACATCATAACTAAACCTTTTCTTTCTTATTTCTAGCTATGTCTAGAACTACTCACAACACTTTCTCTCTGCGATCCGTCCTTGAGAAGGACAAGTTAAATGGATCCAATTTCCTCGAATGGTATCGAAACTTGAGAATTGTTCTCAAACAGGAGAGGAAGGAATATGTCCTTAAGAAAGTTCTCCCTGGGAAGCTTAGGACCAATGCCTCACATGCAGAAAGGGATGCTTGGAATAAGCATTATGATGATGTGGTTAATGTGCATTGTCTCATGTTGGCTACCATGAACTCGGACTTGCAAAAGCAATACGAGAACGTGGAGTCGCCAATAGAGATAATTACTAGCCTGAAAAGTATGTTTCAGGAGCAGGCACGAACTGAGAGATACCAGACGGTTAAGTCTCTCATTCAGTGCAAGCTACCAAAGGACGGTCCAGTTAGTACCCATGTCATAAAAATGATGGGTTATATTGATAACCTAGGGAAACTGGATTGTCTCATTAGCCAAGAGTTGGCTACTGACATCATCCTGCAGTCACTGTCGTCAAGCTATGATCAGTTTGTTATGAACTATAACATGAACAACTTAACGAAGACGTTGACTGAGCTGCATAGGATGCTCAAGACAGCTGAGCCTAACATCAAGAAGGGCACTCCAAATGTACTTTTGGTACAAAGGGGCAAAAGGTTTGAGAAACCTGGTAAAGGAAAGGGCAAGGCCGTCCAGATTGAGAATCAGGATGAGCCTGTGTCTTCTTCCAAGACCAAGCCTGGCCCTTCTGATGGTAATAAGTGCCATTACTGTAAGGAGTCTGGGCATTGGAAGAGAAACTGCAATAAATACTTGAAAGATTCACAAGAGATTAAGAAGATGTATGAGACTTCTTCTTAAGGTATTTATGTTATGGGAGTAAATGTTACTACTTCAAGTTCTACCTCATAGGTATTGGATACCGGTTGTGGTGCTCATATTTGTACTAATATGCAGGGCCTAAGCAACAGTAGAACTCTGGAGAAGGGACAAGTGGAATTGTGCGTCGGGAATGAAGCAAGAGTTGCTGCATTAGCCGTAGGAACTTTCCATTTGTTTTGCCTTCAGGCTTGGTTTTAATTGCTACTATGTACCTGCTATAAGCAGAAATATCTTTTCATTTTCTTGTAATGATTTGAATGATTTTCATTTTCGATTAAAGACAAATGTTGCTCTTAATGATATATTCTATGGTAGCGCCCCATCAAAGAATGGGCCTTATATTTTAAACCAATATGTGCCTGTCTATAACATAAACACCAAGCGGTTCAAGTCCAATAACTAGAACCCTACCTTTCTCTGGCATTGTCATTTGGGCCACATAAATGGAAAATGGATTCAGAAGCTCCATAGTGATGGGCTTTTGGGCTCATTTGATTATGAATCATGTGAGAAATATGAATCTTGTTTAATGGGCAAAATGACTAAGGCCATTTCATCAAATCTAATGAAAGGGCCATTGACTTATTGAGCCTTATACATACTGATGTGTGCGGCCCAATGAGCATTAGTGCAAGAGGAAACTCTCAGTACTTCATTACCTTTACTGATGACTTCAGTAGGAATGGCTATGTCTATCTAATGAGACACAAGTCAGAATCTTTTGAAAAGTTCAAAGAGTTCCAGAATGAAGTACATAATCAACTTGGAAAAAGTATTAAAACTCTTCGATCAGATCGTGGAGGTGAATACTCAAGTCAAGAATTCAATGATCATCTGAGAGGTTGTGGAATTGTTTCACAGCTCACTCCTCCTAGAACGCCCCAATGGAATGGAGTTTCCGAGAGGAGGAATTGGACCCTATTAGATATGGTTCGATCAATGATGAGTCAAACATATCTTCCATTATCCTTTTGAGAATACGCTTTAGAAACGTCCGCGTTTGCACTAAATAGGGTTCCATCTAAATCAGTCGCAAAAGACACCACATGAGATGTGGACTGGAAATGTTCCAAGTTTGTCTTTTCTGATGATTTGTGATTTGTCTTTCCCAATCTTGTCAACTGTCAAGACTCGTTACATTGTGCGATGGGCTTGCAGTGCAAGACATCCATAATTACATGAGTAAGGCAGATGGTATGTGATGGACTTGCAGTGCGATGGGCTCGCAGTGCAAGACATCCATAATTACCTGATGGTGTAAAAGCCATCGATTGTAAATGGGTTTTCAAGAAGAAAATTGACGTGGATGGTAATATTCAGATATACAAAGCTAGGTTGGTGGCTAAAGGTTTCAAGCAAATTCATGGTATTGACTATGAAGAAACCTATTCCCCAATCGCTATGCTTAAGTCCATTCGGATTCTCCTAGCAACAGCCGCTCATTATGATTATGAGATCTGGCAAATGGATGTGAAAACAACTTTCCTTAATGGAATTCTGGAAGAGGATGTGTACATGACACAACTTGAAGGTTTCACATATCCTAATGTTGCTGGGAAAGTATGCAAGCTTCACCGATCCATTTATGGATTGAAGCAAGCATCTCGGAGTTGGAATCTTCATTTTGATGAAGCGGTCAAAAAGTTTGACTTCATCATGAACAAAACCATGTGTATACAAGAAGACTAGTGGGAGCGCAGTTGCACTTCTCATTCTGTATGTAGACGACATACTTCTTCTCGGAAATGATGTTCCATCGCTTTAGTCTGTTAAGACTTGGCTCAGAAGTTGTTTTTTAATGAAAAACATGGGAGTAGCCGCGTGCATTCTTGGAATAAAGAATCTATAGAGATAGATTGGGTAGGCTAATTGGATTGTGTCTAGATACTTATGTTGATAAGGTCTTGCACAGGTTCAGTATGCATGATTCCAAGAAGGGTTTCATACCAATGTTTCATGGCATTAATCTTAGCAAGACGCAGTGTCCTTCAACACTGGCTGATCGAGAACGCATGGATAGGATTCCCATGCGTCTGCAGTAGGATCCATTATGTATGCCATGCACTGTACTCGTCCAGATGTTGCTTGTGTTTTAAGCATGACAAGTAGATACCAATCTGATCCCGGTGAAAGTCACTGGACAATTGTCAAGAACATCCACAAGTATTTGAGAAATACTAAGGATAAGTTCTTGGTGTATTGAGAAAGTGATGAGTTTATTGTGAGTAGTTAGACGGACAAAGACGATTTCCGGTCCTTACCTGGTTATATCTTTTGTCCAAATGGCGGTGCAGTTTGTTGGAAGAGTTCTAAGCAAAGCATTGTAGCCTCTCCCACGACCTAAGCATGAGTTTCACATTGCTGCTGTAGGTATTAGATATCTTAAGATGTGATCTTGATTCTAGTGGGAGTTATTTTGTTTATGTTATAACGTTCATGTAAACATACTTTGGTTATGTTTCAGTATTATTTAATTGTGTTATTAAATAATAGTCCCAAAGTAATTTATGGCATTTTATAAGTCATCAAGTTGAGGACTTGATCATGAAACCCTATAAGTAATAAATGACATAAATTATGTTTGTCCCTAGTCAAGATTGTTAAAGTGGGACATTAACAACCGCGTGAGACTAGTATGTGAGGTGATTGATGACTAAGTTTCATGGAGTCATTAATAAGAGTATTAAGTCAATCACATAGATATATGTTAGAGAACATATGATCGGACTTGACCTGCTAATGAGAACTCTATAAGATAGTTATATAAGTGTCATGAGAGTTTTGCATTATGACTATAGAGTATAGTCCTTAGACCTGAGTTCATCATGTTTTCTTACATATGAATTGGTCCGTTTTGACTTTGTCAAACGTCAGCCGTGACAAGTGACTATAAAGGCATTGATTGGGCGTATAATGAAGTGTGCAAGGAATAGGGATGGAACAGGATGGGATTTTTCCCTCCTATATAACAGGAGATAAATATCTCAGGGCCCATCGAAGATTTGATACTGAGAAATGTGTGGCCGCACTCAAACGAGGTGATTGTAAATCGTTTGTCCTGTCAGTATAAATCAGAATTCGATGAACATGATCTTGGCTTAATAAGGATGACACGGATCTTGCCCTATGCCAGATTGAGATATAGTGACGAAGGGATTACAGGACTAGTTGATTCCAGTACAAGTGGGAGATTGTTGGTAATGTCCTGAAATCATACTGTACTAACTCTGCTTAAGTTGTATTGTCGAGATTAGACAGTCATATGATACTATGTGATCATAGTGTTTTGCTAGAAGCCACTTATGATCTATGAGTTTAGAACTCATTACTAGTATTATATGATCCTACAGGGTCACACACCTAAGCAAACTGGATATATTACATGGGATTGATCATTAGAGAATGATCTGATTAATATATATTTGATATACATGAAATTGCATTTCTGAGGCGATTGTCGACCGACAATCTTAGCATTGTCGATCGACAATTAGTGCGGGCCAAAATAGTGATTTTGGTCCACGACATAATTCACTCGGGTTATGGCCCATTAGTTAATTAGGTTTTCATGAGTCCTTATATATATGATATATGGACGAAATTTTAACCTAGACCTAAGTTACAGCCGCCTCCTAAAACACAGAAATCCCTGAGAGATCTGTTCTCTTCTGACACTAGCATCACAACTTTCCAGTTTGTGTGAGTGTGGATACCAGTAAAGGCGCAACACTTGAGGTTCTTCCTGATCTCGATACCCTGTTCATCTTCTGCTGCATAATCACCAGGTATACTTGAGATCTAATCCAAGAGATTCAAAACTATAAACCCTAGATCCTAGGCATAGGAATTTTTTTACCAGGATTGTTTTAATAGAGATTAAAACTGATAAAAACCTGCTAAAATTCCTTCACTAACAACTTTAGATTTTTCCATGTGAAAACTCTGAAGTACTTTCTTAATATACTCTTCCTAAGACAAGTGAATCAACTTCGCACCTTTATCTATCTCAATTCTTATACCAAGAATCTGTTTCGCTGGACTCAAATCTTTTATTGCAAAGGACTTGCTAAGCTGCTTCTTCAACTCTTCAATTCTGATCAAGTTTCTACCTACAATCAACATATTGTCAACATACAACAACAAGATGATAAAATCATTATCACCAAACACTTGCAAAAACACACTATGATCAGAAGTAGTCCCCTTATAACCATGCTCCCCCATAGCCGACTTAAACTTCTTGTACCACTGCTTTGGTACTTGTTTCAATCCATAAAGGCTTTTCTTCAAGCGGCAAACTAAATCTTCTTTGCCCTTTTTCACAAAGCCTTCCGGTTGTACCATGTAAATCTCTTCCTCCAAATCACCATGAAGGAAAGCCGTCTTTACATCCATTTGCTCAACCTCTAGATCAAGACTCACTGCCAATCCAAGTACAACCCAAATGGATGACATCTTCACAACAGGAGGAAAAATTTCATCATAATCAATTCCCTTCTTTTGGCTGACTCCTTTCACAACCAATCTAGCCTTGTATCGAGGTAGCAAACTGGTCTCTTCATGCTTAATCTTGGACACCCACTTTTTAAGTAATTCTCTTTTACCCTTAGGTAGCTTCACCAACTCAAATGTGTCATTCTCATCAGACGACTCCATCTTTTCTCCCATGGCTCCTAGCCATTTATCTTTGTGTTATCCTCTAAAGCTACACCAAAGCTTTCAGGTTCTCCCCCATTAGTAAGTAACACATACTCACTAGGATCATACCTTGTCGACGGTTTTGGATCTCTTTCAGATCTTCTAACAGTAGGTAAGTTCTCAGTAGTTGGTGTCTCACCATGATCATCACCATGATCATTAATACCATCATCATCATGTACGGGAGCATCTGCACCAGGTGAACCTCACCCTCATTTTGACCGTGGAGCAATGTAGAAGGAACAACCTTTGAATCAATCAGACCTTCATTTCTCTGAGTTGATTTTCTGTGAAGTATTTCACCTAAATAACTGCAAGTGTACAGCGTACAGTTGTAGTATGAAAGGTTATCGATCCCACAGAGATTATGTCCGTTTTTTAGTTAAAGAAAGGAATTTATCTTAAAGCCAAATATCAATCAAAAGGTAATTTTATCTAGAAGGTAACTAAGTAACTGGTTGTAACAGTAACTAATAAAATTGTAAATGGAGATTGTAAACTTATTAATAAAAATCGCAGATTTAGGGTGTTATATATTGCATGGATTTACACTTATCAATATTCAATGGGTTTTGTGAACTCAGAAGGCAATAATATAGAGATCCCTGTGTCCAGGCGATTCTACCTATGAGACTAAAGACTAGACCATAAATTTCTTTTCAATCTATGGAATCTAGCTCATGCATTTAATATAGATCTGATTGTTCATAATCTACTCTAGCGAAATTTCTTTTGTCTAGAATGAGATTACCTACTAAAAACTTGTTTCCAGTTTTACTACCAACTCTCGTTGCGTAGCTTAACCTAACATCAATATTCTAAGTGATCGGTTTAGAACAAGCATTAAGAACAAATGAAATAGAAAAACCTACTGAAATCTCATCTAAATGCAATCATAAATCCATGACAATCATAAACCGTAAATCATGCTTCTAATCTACTCAGACATAACATCAAGCATCAAATCAAGCATATCAATAATTGAATAGAGCATACTTAGAAAACATTTGAGAGGGGCAGTAGCAACAAAGTTGTGGCCTCCTCTCCTGGTATCAGCAACAAGGTAAACTCAAGAGAAAACCTCAACAGTAAGGCTTCTCAAGGCAGAAAACTAGGGATTCTTCTCTTCTCTTCAAACTAGGCGGCTCTCCAAAGGTGGCACATCTCTTCTCTGAGCTTAAGAGCTTCTTTTATAGTCTCCATGGTCGTAACTAGGGTTTAGAAGAGTTCCAAAAGCAATCGGGCTTGAGAAAATGGGCCAGGGAAAAATATGTTTCTTCTGTCGGCTAATCAGTCGGTCGACTGCATCAAGCCAGTCGGCCGACCAATCACTAATTTTCGCAAAATCTCTTCATTTCAGCTCCAAATCATCTCATTCCTTCCATAGTGCCTGTTAAGTCCAATTCTATTGCAAACCTGCCAAAAGTATTGCAAAACATTCCAAAACCGCATAAAATATGTATATGAAAACCGGTAAAATACTCGATACATCAAATGTCACCATCCAATGGAGCACTTGGTGACAAGTTCAACACATGAACAACTGAGCTTAAAGCTTCACCCCCGAAAGTCATTGTAAGCCTGACTGCGAAATCAAATATCTCATCCTCTCGAAAATTGTCTTGTTCATTCTCTTAGCCGACCCATTCAACTGTGGAGTCTTAGGCGGCGTAAACTAATGTCTTATGCCATATTCCATGCAATAAGCATCAAATGATCCAGAATACTCTTCACCATTATCACTGCGGATACACTTCAACTTCTTTCCCGTTTGCCTCTCAAACAATGCCACAAAATGCTTGAAATATCTCAAAACCTGATCCTTCGTCCTCATAGTGTAAACCCACAACTTCCTAGAATGATCATCAATGAATGTGAAAAAATATGATGCACCACCAAGAGATTTTGTCTTCATTAGACCACACACATCTGAATGCACTGTTGATGCAAGGGTTCAACTTTTGATTATAAATAATCAAAAGGTTCGCAAAAAGTAAAGAAAATAAGAAGAAGGATCTTTCGGAAAAAAGGACTTTTTATTAATGAGTTTTGAACAATACAAGGGTTCTAGTTCGGAATGCCAAACTAGTTTAATTGAAAGAAAAGAGTTGATTATTCGGAGTTTTGAGTCTCTCTTCTCCCAATTCTGTATGTCCCATCTGTAGGGGGGTGGATACCTATATATATGGCCGTATAGTCGGTGTTCTTAGCCCATGGGCTAACCAAGAGATAAGGATAATTTCCTTTATTCCGTATACGTAGGGATATGGAAATATCCCAATTCCGTGCATTTAGGAATATGGAAATATTCCGATTATCCCATGACTTCAAGAATAAGGAAATATCCGTGTTTATCTCGTCCGAACTAGAACCCGACGTGTTAGGCAATATACTTAATACCCCTTTCTGGCACTGGGTCAGACTCTTACTATCGTAGATGAGACAACATCCGAGATCTTTATGGTTCCGAGGTCGGAAACTAATATAATTCCCTTCTCGGACCATGTATCCGAGGTCGAACATATATCTATCACCCCCTTTCGGCTAGGGCTTATAACCTGATAACGGATCAGGGAAATCGGTAGGGACCGAGTCTCAATTATTGCCTAGTTACTTTAATGGGTGCTAATCCCACCATCAACAGTTCGTTCGAGGATGGACGCTAGGACGAGTCAACGAATTTAAAAGTAGAGTAGCTCGGCGATAATTGATCCTTGGTCACCATCCTTAGCTGTTCCTTCTTGATCTCTTGTGTCTTTGTTCAGAAAAATTGCTCGGCTTTATTCTTTCCTCGGACATACTCACTCGGATACGACAGGAGTTTTTATTCGACGTGTCACCCGATGTATGAAGCAGATCTTTTAAAAGATCTCCTTTTAAAGATGATACCAATCTAATGATGAAATTCCGACACGTCTTGTTAATTCTGGAATTTGAGTAAAAACTCTAAAGAAGTCGAAAGATCCATCTCCACATGTCATCCATCGTGCGGATCTGATTTCGAAACCCTTTTTGATGGAAAACGAGAAGTCGGATCTTACATCCGATGATTCTCTATATAAAGTAAGCCCTTTCCTTGGACTTCTTATACTCTCATAAATCTCTTGTTATTCTTCGACGTTTACCCTTTGCTATGTATTGAAGTTTATCCGTCGTCCTTCTTTCTACTTTACTAAAATGACGAACTCTTCTGGTAGTACTTCCGCAAAATCAACTCCCACAAATTCGGAGCTCAACATCGATGATTATGATGGTTTGGAGTTTGACTCTCCTTTCGCAGAACCAGGGGACACAACTCAACAATCCCCAGAATCAGAAAATCCGAGATCTTCTTCTCCTTTTCCGAGAAACCTCAATCCCCAAGATGTGAAGGATGATAGCGAAGAAATCGGTGACTCGACCTTCTCTGAGAAACAAAGACAGAGACTTCTGGAGCTCTCGGAAACCCCTGAAAGGTTCGAAATCAGGATTCCGAAGAAGGGAGACAGACCGTGGTCTCCTCCGGAAGGTTTCATGTGCCTTCCTTTAATTTCCAACATTTCTCCGAGGGACGACTCTGGTTCCCTATCCCGTATTTACTAGTCGAATACTGTTGCCGCCGTGGAATCGCTTTCACTCAACTTACTCGTGGATCGATCATGCACATGACTGCCCTATTGATTCGGTTTTCCGAGCTCCGACTTACCATGAAGTGCTGGAAATTCGAAGAAATCACTAGCCTAGTCAGTAGAGCTGTTGGTCGGTACTGGTCTTTGTACACCACCATGGGAAGATCCAAAGATCTTGCTAAAGGTTTTACCTCCAATGCCAAGAACTGGCGTAAAAGTTTCTTTTTCGTCCGGATTAACGATGCCTCCATCTTTAATCCTAATGCCGAGGTTATCCATCATTGGAACACTACTCCTCAAACTGTGAACAAGCCGACTCGCTTCAAAGATCTTCCCGAGTCCCTTGAGTCCGAGATGGAGAAGGTTTTTAACCTCGGCCCGCTGAGTTGGCCGGAAATTTCTGACGAGATGATAAACGCTGCCAGGGAATGGACTGGTAACTAGTCTACCCTATTCTTATCGTTTATTATTATTTTCTATAAAGTTTCCGAACTAACAAAACCTTTTTCTTTGTTAAAGGTCGGACTGCTACTGACCGTGACGTTCCCTCAGTTAGGTCTCCTTCGGATTTCACCAATAAAAATCTTCTCAAGAGGGGGAGAGGACAAGCTGCTGGCCTCCGATCAGCTCCGATTCCGGTTGCTGACACTTCGGACCAAACTGCCTTGGTCAAGGCAAAGAAACAAGGGAAATCGGTGGCCCCTCTCACTGCTGCTGCAGGGAATCCGAGGATGTCTTCCTCAAAGAAACGTCAGTCGGATCATCTCGATGCCGGTCCGATAGCAAAAAGGCAACGTTCTGAGGAGATCGGCGATAAGGAGGTCGGTGACGTATCTTCGTTCGTCCCGGCATTTGATGCTCCGGATGATCTCCTTGAAAACGGACAGCTATGCGTGGACCTATTCCGCAGAATAGCTGGATGTGATTCTGCTCTGCCACCTACCTCGGAACTCTTGCAAGGGGACCGACTTGAGAAGCTTGCTAAGGGAGCCATTCGGGTATAATCAATTCTTCTCTTCCGTTCCTTTCTAACCAAACAATCACTATAATTCCCTAACCTCTGTTTAATCACCATGTAGTCAACTCGTTCGACTTGCTTCCTTGTTTGTGAATACGAAAATGCCCTACTCCAAGAACAAGATAGGGTAGCTTTACTGGAGTCGGAAAAGGCTTCTGTTTCCGAGCAGCTTAATGCCAAAGATCGGGTTCGGAGTCTGGAAGAAAAAGCAGAGTTAACAAAGAAGAACCTAATTTCTCAAGCTCAATAGAAATTGGATGCGGTTAGGAAGTATATTGAGGATTGCATGAAGGCTTTCCCGATCACTTCCGAATATCTGCAGGCCGATACCCTTTCGGTTACGCTTCATTCTTTGTTAGAGAATGGTATTCCAATATCTTCCGAGCTTGTGGAAGAGGTGGGGAAGGACGTCGAGCTAAGAAGGAGAAGGCCGAGCTATTCGTTATTCCCGATCTTAACCCTGATGTTTTCATCATGGACTTTCGTGGCTGAATCATCTTATCGTCTTTGTTTTTATTTTGTCTTCTTTTTGTTTTAGTCTTGTAACCGGTAGATCTTCAATGCAATCATTTTTAGTTCCTAACCCGAATGAATCCATTACTCTCGTGCCTAACTTGGTTTTGCTTCACGTTTCAAATTAATTTTTATTCTGATCCTAAAACTTGGAATGTTGAATGATCTGTCCTCCGAAATACGTGCAAAAATTTATTTTCTGGATTCTCTTCAAAGTTGACAATACCCGACTTTTTTTCCTCTTGAACTAGAATGCTCTTAATCGGATATTAATAACTTCTGTGAATCTCGATTTATTTATACATGCCCATAAATATTTGTTCCTACCTGTGTATACGCGATGTGTTTACTGGATTTTATTTTATCAACTCCAATACTTTGACTAATTTCCGGATGTAATTTGCTCCGACCTGAGAATTTTTCCAAGACAATTTCTCCATATAATCTTTTTAGGATTATTGGACATATGTCACCGTGTCTTTGTAACCGTTCGAAAGAACAAATCATAAGTGATGTGTGTAGTTTTAACCCAAAATAAATCCGCAAGTGCACAGACAATTGCAGTAGTATAAAGGGTATCGAATCCACAGAGACCAAGGTTACACTACGAAATTACGAGATTTTAATTTAAAGTTAAGATAAAATATGGTTTTTTTAGATTTTGTAACAATAAAATGGCAAAATAAAACGGTATAAAATTCAATAAAACAAGCACTAGATCAAGGTAATTCGCCGGTGATTTCGGATTCAAGGCTGAGCAACTATTCATGAATTAATTTAAATGCGGTCTAGAACTCAAACATAATAATATTATTACCCCACTGTCGTGATGTATCAATAACTTCATCTAGCACCCTAAATACCTAAACTATCGTTTGGATTTAGCGATGAAAATGAGCATTAACGAGTTGGTTCAATCTGTTCACAATTGATGGTAACAATCAACTGTCGTTGGTTACACACCAATTGCTCACCAATAGTTCATCTAGCAACCTAGAGCACTGTTGTGAATAAGTTTAACTTGGAATCATAGATTAAGTGATCAAATTAATCTAAGTATTATAAATCCCTATTGATGAAGACATATAAGATTCGGTCCTATTTGGCTCAGCCACTAACAATCCTAAATCACCATTGAAAACCTTAACCTAGCTAATGGACTACTCGGCCATGGAGAAAGAAAACACAACAATCAATGGAAAAGAATTCATAGTAATATTATTGAAAGAGATGAGAGTTTAGAATTCTTCTCAAACAAGTGTTGTGGAATGATTCCCCGGATTGTACAAGCAAGCCCACGGGCAGAGAGGTGAAATCGGAATGATAAAAATGTGGCAAGAGTTTCGGAATCAAAAATCCTAAAACAAAACAATGAAAAACAATGGAATCCCTCCAAAAATGTTTTCAAGGTGAATCGTGAGTTTTTAGGTCTCTGGGGGTGAGGAGCGTGATTCCCTACGCGGTTGGGTCCCTCTTATTTATAACTGTTTGTTTTAAAACTAGGTTAAAATCTGGGCCCCCTGGCGAGCACCCTGTGCGAGCATGCGGGCAAGTAGGGCGAGCAGGTGCTCGGTCGGGTGGAAAGTCCCCTTTTTGCTCCAATTCTTCTCCTTTGCTCCAAAAAGCTCCAGCAACTCCAATCCATGCTCCAAGGCCTCCTAGAACCTGAAAAGACACAAAAAGAACTAGAAAGACTCGAAAAACAATAGAAAACAATAAGCAAAATAGGCTAAAATCCTAATATATTAACTCCCCCGGACTTAGACCTTTGTTTGTCCTCAAAAAACACAAAATCAAGAATGGAAAAGTGCTTGAAGATCTTATGGAATTCACTCGCTTGTTGGAAAAATTTATGGACTTCATACTTTCGTCACTAGGCATTAGAACATGTACCGTAATTAGCCATGGGGTTCCTAACCTTAGTCACCCACAACTCAGCAAAAACTTCGGAATCCCCAATATCATCTCTTGAATAGATTAATGAAAATGAAAGTATAGTGATCTTACCCAAGGGGAATCGTTTCAAGGTGTGCCGACTTCTTCTAACCAAGACCCTCTCCCGTATACTCATTTTCTCAACTCATTTCCTCTCTCAGAACTAGTTTTTATAATTATATATATATATATATATATATATATTTTTTTTTTTGTTTTAAGCTCTATGAGGTGACAAAGGAGATACAGGGTTACGCATCGTCCCCTGGTTCCTAGAGAAGTTTTTTATGGGACGAATCTGATGAGGTCACAAAGGAGATACAGGATTACGCATCATCCCCTGATTCACTTCGAAACTTTTAGTTTCCCTTACAACATGCTCTCCTGAGGTCGCAAAGGATACACGAGTGTACGCATATTCCTTTGGGTCACTTGGGCATGTTGCTTTGATTAAAGAGAGGAGAGTTAGAGAGTAAAGAGTATACTTGCTGGAGAGATGCGGTGTCTTGTATGGTTCGAAAAAGTCTTGCCCAATGAACATCAAACCCCCGAGAAAGAAATTAAAGATCAAGATTAAATTCCAAATAAGAGTTGAGATGATATTGGATCAACCTAATTTCCGACAAGTGTGGGGAATATTTAATCCACCCATAATCTTTCCAAAATAGAACTTTGGCCAAGTAAGTCATACAAGTAATCCCTAGTCCGAAAACAAATCCAATAGATCAAGTTCATAATTCCCAAAAATCAAAAGTAGACTCGATAAAAACCAAAAATAAGTTCTAAAGATAAGCCAAGTAGCACCAAGACTCGAAAAACCGCTCCCCCGGACTTAAATCACACCGACCCGGTGTGAAAAATTTCAAGAGATTAGCGACACAGCAAAATACAAATAAACATGGATTGTACAATGATGGTAGAAGGGATAGAAAAGAATCACCGAGTAGAAGCGTCGTCGTCATCCGTCCTTCTCAGCAGCTGTCCTGAGTAGGTGCTCGAGTGTGAAGGAGCAGGTGGTCGGTCGGCAGAAGCAGGTGCTCGACAACATCCTTTTGAGAGCGCTTGAATGATCCTCTGCATGAGGCTGTTGTTCTTCTTTGTGGACTGGATCATCCACTTTCTGTACTCGGCACCATCTGCATCGTCAGAAATGGGAGCATGATCAAACTCACCTTGGGAGGAGGTGTTACGGTACGGCAGAACAAGGCGCAGGATTGATGGACCAACACCCTCGGAGTCATGTCGCGGCTGCCGTGAGGTGCTCCTGCGAGAGGTGCTTAGTGGGGCAGCTGAAGAAATCCTTCTCAGATTATGATGAGACCATGACCGACCCGAACCAAGGAACTACGGAACCGCTTGTAGCCGAGGAGCAACTTGGAGACATTGAGGTTCTTGAAGACGCTAAGGCATTAGAAATCCCGAGTGGACCGATGACGAGGTCACGTACAAGACAACTCAACCAAGCCGTCTCTATGCTTGTGTTGAGACTAAACGGCCAACTTCCTTTAGTTGCTCATCAAACCGCATTGGTTGTGATCCGACCCAAGGAAGGATGATAATGAGAGGTATGCGGACTCGTACTCTTTTTCCCTACCTTTGGTTTTGTCTCAATGGGTTTTCCGAAGTAGGTTTTTAATGAGGCAAGCCCACATACTTCACCATTTCCTCATTATCATACTTAGGCTAATTTTTCGACTTTTTGGAAGCCCATCAAAGGCCCATCACGTTTTTATGAGATCTTGGAGTCAAAATTCATCATTTCCTATGTGTTTTGCATGCATTTTTCATTTATTAGTCAAACCTTTAATTATGTTGTTTTTTCAAGAGAGTGTGCATGTACACTTCTCTTTTCCTATATAAGTGGCTTGCCACTTCTCATTTCAATCATCAAACATTTTAAATCATAAGTCTTTTCTTAAACTCGTTTGATCATCCTCTTGAACCCGAAATGTGGATCTTCCTCCCATTTCACTCAAGAGCCGAAAGTCTAAGGATCTCTTCACATCCCTTGGAAGTTTCACATCAATCCCCCTCTTGTTCATCGTGTTTGGGTCTTTATCTTTCACAAAGGGCAAGCTTTGTAGTCTTAGAGATCGTTCAAATCTCTCGGAAGTACGCATCGATCTATTTATCTCTTCATCCTTCACATTCAAACCGTTCATCTTCTCTTTCGAAATTCATCCATCATCATCATTCCGCATCCTTAAAACCGTTCAAAGAGATCTTCGGGCATAGATCCTCACGAGAAGTCTATCAAGTGGTATCAGAGCTACTTTGAACAAGGTTTTATCTTTCTAAAACTCATTTCTAGATTTTCCAGATTTCGGATCTGTCTTGCAAATATTTTCATAATTCACTAGGTTGTTCAAAAATTGTGAACTCAACTGTTTCGGAACCTAGAAAGAGTGTACTTAATTTTAAAAATAATTTGGGAATTTTTGAACGTGTTTTCATAATTTATTTTGACCGATCTAATTATTGTGTCAGATCTGGATGTTCATTTTCTAGTTTTATATTTGTTTAGAATTTCAAAAGATCATTTTACTTGTTAGTTCTCCTTGAATTTTCAGGTACCATGGCGAGTTTGGAGGAAGAATCATCCGCTTCTAGTGCGAGGAAAAAGAAAAAGTTGTTGAATTCATTTACGACTATCATGGCGACAATGCTCGATGAAAAGCTGGGTGCTTTACAACTAAATCGAGTCATTCCGAAACTTATTCCGAATCAGCATCAAGAGCTTACTCCAAAGCTTCCTGACCCCACACTCAAATCAACTCGGAGCAGCCCACATAAAATCTCTCACGCTCTCGAATCTAAAGTTTCTTTGTATTCTGATATTCAACGTGCTAATAGACTTTATCTCCATGAATTTTCAGGAAAAAGAAATTATCTGGAATGGGAAAGAAGCATGGAAGAATGGTTTTACTACAAGCGCATCGACAAGGACAAAATGATGCCTTGTGCAATTGGCCAGCTCAAAGGAGATGCTTATAAATGGTGGTGTCAAGAAGTTGATAAACGGTGGTACAACAAGGAGCGTACTATCACCTCGTGGAGAAAGCTAAAAGAATTATTGAGGAAGAATTATGCACCCAACGGTTTAGTACTAGATGAACCAAACCAGCCTTCACCAGTCCATCAAAAGTCCATGAAGGAGAAAGAAAACGTTAAAAGCAGCTCCACAACGAAAGAGCAACTAGAGAACGTGCTACTTGAGCTTTCCAATTCTTACAAAAAATCTGTGGAAGCTAAGTGTGCTCTTCCTTCTAAATCTTTTAAAGAGTGTGATTTTCCTTCTAATAAATCTGATTTTGTGCTTGAGAAACTAACCCCTTTAGAACCGGAGCAACCGAGTATTATTGTTTCTTTTTCACAGGTTCTTGAAGAAAAATTACCACAACTATTACCAAGGAGTTTGCCATTCATTGATAACTTTGAGTATCTGACCAGCCTTGTCCCTGAATCAATCCTTCAGCCAATTCCTTGTGTCTACACAAAAAAGCATTGTAAGGAAATTAATTTGGTTAAAACAGAGCCTAATTTTTTTGTGATGATTTCTGCTCAAGATGAAAAACGTTTTGGTTTGGAAAAAGTGAAAGAACTTCGTGTTTCAAATTCTGTTTTTGATAAAATGATTCCAACATTTGAAACACTAACACCTAAAAAGTTCTTTAAGCGAAATTGTTTATCATTTGAAGAATTTGGTAAATTTCAACCTTCTTTGAGAATTTCTTTGTTTAGCAACAATTTTGAATTGATTAAAACTAAGGCAGAGTTTGTAATGGTTAGAAATTTCTCTAAGTTAAGACAAAACGTTTTAAAACCATTTAATGAAATTTGCAAACTAGCCTTAAACGATCCTTTAGTCTATGATCACACAGATATGAATCACTTGTCCTTGTCAAAAGAGCCAAATACAGGTTTTAGAGGAGTCTTGAAACACATGGGAAGTACAGAAAAGAGAGAGGAAGACAAACGATTCAAGCCACCTGATCAAGATCGAAGTACTGAGAAGAGAGAGGAAGACAATCGGTTTAAACCACCTGATTTGGACCAGGATAAACACCAAGACGTCAATAGCTTCATGTTGATCAAAGAAGCACCTCCTGATGCAAAGCCGAGCCAAAACATATTTGAAGGTATTGCCTTAATCCGTTATGAATACGTTTCTTACTTTGTTCCTTATTTTGCAGATGATGCGGATTTGAGGTCAAATCCTTTTCAAGTGGGAGAGGATGATGAGACCATGACCGACCCGGACCAAGGAACTACGGAACTGCTTGTAGCCGAGGAGCAACTTGGAGACATTGAGGTTCTTGAAGACGCTAAGGCATTAGAAATCTCGAGTGGACCGATGACGAGGTCACGTACAAGACAACTCAACCAAGCCATCTCTATGTTTGTGTTGAGACTAAACGGCCAACTTCCTTTAGTTGCTCATCAAACCGCATTGGTTGTGATCCGAGCCAAGGAAGGATGATAATGAGAGGTATGCGGACTCGTACTCTTTTTCCCTACCTTCGGTTTTGTCCCAATGGGTTTCCGAAGTAGGTTTTTAATGAGGCAAGCCCACATACTTCACCATTTCCTCATTATCATACTTAGGCTAATTTTTGGACTTTTTGGAAGCCCATCAAAGGCCCATCACATTTTTATGAGATCTTGGAGTCAAAATTCATCATTTCCTATGTGTTTTGCATGCATTTTTCATTTATTAGTCAAACCTTTAATTATGTTGTTTTTTTCAAGAGAGTGTGCATGTACACTTCTCTTTTCCTATATAAGTGGCTTGCCACTTCTCATTTCAATCATCAAACATTTTAAATCATAAGTCTTTTCTTAAACTCGTTTGATCATCCTCTTGAACCCGAAATTTGGATCTTCATCCCATTTCACTCAAGAGCCGAAAGTCTAAGGATCTCTTCACATCCCTTGGAAGTTTCACATCAATCCCCCTCTTGTTCATCGTGTTTGGATCTTTATCCTTCACAAAGGGCAAGCTTTGTAGTCTTAGAGATCGTTCAAATCTCTCGGAAGTACGCATGGATCCATTTATCTCTTCATTCTTCACATTCAAACCGTTCATCTTCTCTTTCGAAATTCATCCATCATCATCATTCCGCATCCTTAAAACCGTTCAAAGAAATCTTCGGGCATAGATCCTCACGAGGAGTCTATCAGATTAGGGACTAGATACTCCGTAGGTGGTTGGAAGGCAAGATCATTGATGGAAGAGAGCTGGGTGACGGCAAAATTCGGAAGCTCAATGAAGTTGGCTTCCCCGGTCGCACTGATGAACTGGTACGTGCTCGGCTTGATGATGATCTTGGAGTTGAGCAGGTGCTCCATGTTAATCCGTGACTGCTCGGGGTTGTAGGAAGCTCCGAATAGATCTTCCTTGAGATGGCGGAATAGCGTGGTGAGCAAACTTCCAATACGCTCAACTCTTGGTGCCTTGTTAGGCGCGGTTGGGCTGTCTTTGATCGCCCAAATCATCTCTACAAACCGGATTCCCAAGTTTGAGCGATAATCCTCGTATTGCTCCGAGTCCCTGTCGCCTAGAATTGGTCCACAACCTAAAAACAACAACAACAATTCGTCAATGTGAATCTTGTTACCCGCAGCTCGGGCAAACAACATGTTGCTGAGGATGCGTGCGACAATGCAGAGAGCGGGATGGCGAAAAAGGTTTTGACTCGCCGAGTTGGAAGAATATTCCCCTGAAGCGATAAGAGACCAAAACTTCTTGTACTGCGCAAACTTCTTCGAGCTCACTAACCGCTTGTCGGTCTCCCGGAAGCCATATGTTGTGCAGAAGTCATGCATAGATATCTCGTATCTCGTTCCTCCAGCAAAGAACGAGAAGGAGGCTTCATCGAAGGTCGGGTTCGCCGGATTGGCGTAGGTGAGAGTCGCGGTGGCAAGACATTGCCTAGTGATATCCGGAAATAGGAGGTCCTCCTCTAGAGCAAATGCCATACATTGAGCATTGTAGAGGATACTCCGAACCTGGTCTTGGAGACCCAATTGCGTCAATGTCTGGTCACACATGAACCGTGTCGGTTCAAGCTTCAGGTCCAATAGCTGGTTATAGTAGTAGGCATCGCGTGTGTCCCACACGTCCGGTGAAGAAATCGGAAGCTCATCCATGTCGAGGTCGAAGGGAGTGCTCTCGGGTCGAGGCCGCGGATGAGTGACAACCGGATTGGAGGAGGTTGCTTTGCCCTTGCCTTTGTTGGCAAATCTCATCTTCGGTGGCATTTTAATCGGCGGCGAGATTGGGCTAAATCGAGAGAGAGAGACTCGGTGAAGAGTGACGGCGAGAGAGAGAGAGAGACTTGGTGAAGACTCCGGATGCGTGAGGTAGAGATCCAGGATAGGCTTTGGCAGAGAAATCCAGGCGGTGGCAAAATAAGGGACGGCGCGGTGGAGGAAGAGTCGCGGCGGTGGCGAGAGAGAGATTTGATTTCAGTGGGGGTAGGTGAACAGGGCTGCGGTGGTGAATGACGGAGACGAGATCGAGAGGATGAGGAGTGGTGTTATGCGGCGGCTTCAACGAGAGAGAGAAAGAAGATTTTCTCTGTTACTGCGAAAAGGGGGAAAAAAAAAGAAAAGCGTTAGTGGGGTAGGGAAAAAAAAAGGGAAAAATAAAAGGAAAAGGAAATGGTTTTTTTTTTTTTTCATCATTGAAAACACAAGTAAAATATCAGTAATAAAAGGAAATAAAAATTAAATTATGTACTAGAAACGTTACCGATGAGTTGCCTCCCATCAAACGCTTGTTTTAAGTCGTTAGCTCGACTTTGTAGACCATCAGGCTCGTGGAGGGTCGCTGAAGGTGACAACTCCACCTTCTCCAATGCATGTGTCAGCAAGATATGGCTTAAGCCGCTGACCATTCACAATGAACTCATCTCCTTTAATGTCCAGCAACACTACGGCTCCATGTGGTCTTACCTCCTTGATCGTGAATGGACCGAACCATATAGACTTCAGCTTACCTGGAAACAACCTGAGACGAGAATTGAACAACAAAACTTGATCATTAGGAGCAAAATCTCTAGATGTAATCCTTTTATCGTGGTAAGCTTTGGTTCATTCCTTGTAGATTCGGGAGTTGTCATAGGCGAGATGCCTAATCTCCTTTAGCTCATGCAGTTGCATGGATCTCCTCTTGAATGCACCAAGGATGTCGAAGTTGAGTAACTTAACGGTCCAGGCCGCTTTGTACTCCAACTCCACCGGAAGATGGCATGCCTTCCCATACACCAAATGAAAAGGTGTTGTCCCCAACGGAGTCTTATATGCGGTTCTATACGCCCACAAAGCATCATCCAACTTTTATGACCAGTCCTTACGTGTGACACTCACTGTCTTCTGTAGGATGCTCTTTATCTCCCTGTTGGAGATCTCAACCTGACCGCTTGTTTGAGGGTGATAAGGAGAAGCTACCTTATGCGTGACACCGTTCTTCTTTACCAAGTTCTCAAAAACCTTTTTTATGAAGTGTGAGCCTCCATCGCTTATCACCACTCTCGGAACTCCAAACCTTTGAAATATCACATATTTGAACATCTTGACAACCACTCTAGCATCATTGGTCGGGCTAGCCAGTGCTTCAACCGACTTGGAGACATAGTCAACAACCACTAGAATGTACTTATTCCCATAGGAGGATGGAAAAGGTCCCATGAAGTCAATCCCACATACATCAAAAACCTCTACTTCTAGGATAAAGGTATGAGGCATCTCATTACGCTTGATGATGTTCGCTTGCCTCTGACAGGTATTACATCTAGACACAAACCTATTAGCATCTCGGAACATCGTCGGCCACCAAAAACCAGCCTGTAACACCTTCGAAACCGTCTTGAATGTGGCAAAATGCCCAACATAAGACAAACCGAGACAATTATATAAGATCCCAGGGACCTCTGCCTCTGATATGCATCTCCTATAAAGTCCATCTCAACACTGCTTGTACAAATACGGCTCATCCCAAAAATAACGCCTAACATCGCGGAAAAACTTCTTCATTTTGCTTCCTGTTAGGTTCTCAGGAACCTTATCAGCAGCCAAGTAGTTAGCAAATTCACCAAACCATGGGAAACTCGAAGAGTTAGTACTCTGAACCATTCCGCAAAAGATCTCGGTCTATCAGAGCAGGTGCTCGGTCGGGTGCTTGAAAACTCTCAGAGATACTGATCGAATAAATGTGCTCATCTGGTAGACTATTCTCCATAGGTATCTCATCTTCAACCTGTAGCCTACTCAAGTGGTCTGCAACTCCGTTCTCAGACCCTTTCTCATCCTTAATCTCCAGATCGAACTCTTGAAGTAACAAGATTCATCTCAACAACCTGGGCTTCACATCCTTCTTGGTCAGCAAATACTTAAGTGCGGCGTGATCAGTGTGAACAATTACCTTAGACCCGATGAGGTACGATCTGAACTTCTCAAAAGCGAAAACAATCGCTAACAACTCCTTCTTGGTAGTAGCATACCGACATTGAGCATCATCCATCGTCCGACTAGCATAATATATCACATGGAGCCTCTAATCTTTCCTCGGACCCAGAACAGCTCCCACAGCAAAATCAGTCGCATCAGTCATAATTTCAAATGGTAGATCCCAATCTGGCGGTTGGACTATTGGTGCACTTACCAAGGCGCCCTTAATGGTGTGAAACGCCGCCAAACAGTCATTATCAAAGACACTTCACCTCCTTACACAGCAATCTAGCAAGGGGTCTAGCAATCTTGGAAAAATCCTTGATGAAACGACGGTAGAACCCAGCATGTCCCAGAAAACTACGAATTTCCTTAACCATAGTAGGCGGTTGTAAACTCATCATAACCTCTATCTTAGCCTTGTCAACTTCAATCCCTTCCTCTGATATTCTGTGCCCCAACACTATCCCATCTCGGACCATGAAGTGACACTTCTCCCAGTTGAGAACAAGATGCTTTTCCTCGCACCTTTGCAACACCCTGCACAAGTTAGACAAACACACAGAGAAAGAACTCCCATACACAGAAAAGTCATCCATAAAAACCTCCATTATATCCTCAATAAGGTCAGTAAATATAGACATCATACAACATTGAAACGTCGCTGGGGCGTTACACAAACCAAACGGCATGCGGCAGTACGCAAAAGTGCCATAAGGACATGTGAACGTCGTCTTCTCTTGATCGTCCGGGTGGATAGGGATCTGAAAGAAACCTGAATAACCATCTAAGAAATAGTAATAAGGATGGTTAGCTAGACGCTCAAGCATCTGATCGATAATGGTAAAGGAAAATGATCCTTGCGAGTAGCAGCATTCAATTCCCGATACTCTATACACATCCTATGTCCGGTTACTGTTCTAGTAGATATCAGTTTGTTCCTATCATTTCTAATCACTGTGATACCTCCTTTCTTAGGCACAACATGCACAAGACTGACCCACTTACTGTCAGAAATCGCATAGATCACACCAGCCTCTAGAAGTTTCATTATCTCTTTCTTGACGACATCTTTCTTGATTCGGGTTTAACTATCTCTGATGCTCGACAGAAGTCATTGATTTATCTTCTAGGTGTATTCTGTGCATGCATAAGTCAGGAGATATTCTAGTAATATCATCAAGTGAATATCCTAGAGCCTTCCTATACTTCCTCAATTCACATAAAAGCAAGGTAATCTCTACATTGTTCAATTCAGCATTCACTATAACAGGGTACGTGGAGTTAGGACCGAGAAATGCGTACCTGAGCCCTGCTGGGAGGGTCTTCAATTCGAGCTTTGGAGCTTTCAGCTCACTCCAAGAACTACAAAAGGTAGATTTTCGGGAGCAGGTGCTTGCTGGGATGCTCGTTGGCCCTCGATTTTTGTGCCCTCTTCCAGACTCAAAAATTCATCTCCCTTCTCCACTCTGATGTTAGAATCCATAAACTTAGCAAAACCTTGGGTTTCTTCACTCAGAAAACCGTGTTCAACCACATCCTCTGACATATACGATCCATCATGGATAACAAATGTCTGTCCATCTATCATTGGTCTCTTGAGAAGCGTGCTCATCTCAAACCGAACTACCACGTCTCCTAGACGGAGGTCCACTATGCCCTTTTCGACATCAAAGATAGCACGTGCCATGCATAAGAAAGCTCTGCCCAAAATTAGCGGATCCTTTGGTTCTTCATCAAGCTCTAAAACCACAAAATCAGCCAGGATTTGTATCCCCAATTCGGACATGCAAATCTTCGATAATACCCACCAGAAGCTTTGTAGACCGATTCGCAAAAACCAAAGAAATCTTAGTCGGTTTGAACTTAGTGAAACCTAGACGCTTAGCCACAGAATATGGCATCAAATTGACGTTGGAGCCCAAGTCACACAATGAACATGCAAACGTGCAAGGACTTATCTCCACGGAAATCACAAACCTTCCCGGATCACCTTTCTTTGTCAACACCTTGCTCTGAAGTATGGCGCTAGACTCCTTAGAAACCATCATCAAACTCTCTTCTTGAAAAACGTTACCAGCAACCAATTCCTTCATGTACCTCTTGAGTGATGGTATCATTTGCACGACATCAACAAAAGGGAGCTTCAATGTCAAATCTTTTAGCATCTCCTTACACTTAGAATCCTCCAAATATTTCCTAGATATCTTAGGAGGTATTGGGTAAGGCACTCCTGGTACATAAACTCGCTCAGGCGAAGTTTCCATAATTTTTGTGGGAGCACCCTGTGCGAACATGTGCTCGGCAGCAGATCTGGGGTGCTCGAAAAAATTTTCTCAACATCGATTGGAACAGTACCCTGAGGTGTCCTTGAGCTTGAACCAATCTCCTTATGCTCATCCTTCTCAGAAAAATCACTCTCTTGAGCATGGTGCTCGGTAACCTTCTCCTTAGCCTTTACGTGGGAGCTTGTAATCGTAGGTGGTACCAACACCCTTCCACTCCTCCACTCAACCGCATTTACCTGATACTCCTTTCTAGGATTTGCCTCACCATGTCCGGGAAGAGTTCCAGCCGGTCTCTTAATAGCTTCGGCCGTCTGAGCCACTTGTGTATCCAATTTCTTTACATGCGCGGTGACAACCTCGTACTTAGCATTTAGGTCATTGTACATGTGATCTACCATGGCGTTAATCTCAGTGGACGCCTTCTGTTGGTTGACCATAAGTTGCTGCATAAGACTCTTCAACTCATCCTGAGATGTAAGCGCGGAAGTAGCTTGGGTGGGTTGTTGTTGGTTGCCTCTTTGGAAACGATTCTGATTCTGGTTAGGGATGAACTGTTTTCCTTGAGTGTTGCTGGAGTAATACTTCTGATTCATACCTCCTTGTTGCGGATAGACTTGGTCTTGCGGGTTCTCAACATTAGTGCTTCGGTAGGAGAGGTTGGGGTCATTCCAATAGTTGGGGTTGAACCCACGGTTTTGGTATCCCTGGCCACTCACGAAGTTAACCTCCTCTACTCCAGCATCTTCATCATCATTAAACTTTTGAGACATAGGGGCAGCCCCATTCTCTTCCACAAATTTTACCGGTCTTTGATTCTCTCGTAGAAGTAGATTTACCTTCGCCGTTAGCTCATCAATCTTCTGAGTGTCCACACTATTAACTTTCCTAGACCTATCATACTCGGGAGCCTTGTTGTTAGAGCTTGAAGCAAGGTTCTCATTCAACTCAAAATCACCATCTCTAGTCTTAGTCATAAAATCTCCATTACTCGCAACATTCAAAGCATTCCGATTGTCCCATTCAACTCCATCATAGAATATCCCCAGAATCTGCTCATCCTTGAAACCATGATGAGGACACTCCTTACGGTACTCCTTAAGTCTTTCCCAAGCTTCACAAAAAGCTTCACCGGAATGTTGTTGGAAAGACGAAATCTTATTCCTCAAAGATGCCGTCTTGGACTTAGTGTAGAAATGGTCCAAGAACGCGGCTCTAACCTCATCCCATGTCTTCAAAGAACCAGCCAGCAGCGACTTCAACCATCTAAGAGCCTTGTCCGCAAGTGAAAAAGGGAATAGCTTGCACTTCAGAAACTTATTCGGCACCCCCATTAGAACCCGTAGTACTGCAGATTTCTTCGAAGTTCTCGATGTGATCCATCAATATCTCAGCAGGTAATCTATGAAAGAGGTGTTGTTTCACTAATGAGATTATCTGAGGCTTGATCTCAAAATCTTGCCTCTGAATGGTTGGAGAAACAATGGCCGAACGGTTCTGATAAAATGCATGGGGATTATCCGAATCCCCTATACCCGGTTGTACTTGTGGAACCGGTGGTTGATTTCTTTGCATCTGAGCAATCTGATCCCTCCACAACTGTAACTGAACATTCATCTCTTTCTGATCAGCCATGAGGTCCGGAGTCGGTGTGTTCCTTCGTTGACGGTTTTGATGTTCAAGGCGAGCTAACTCTTCGTTCGTGTGACTGATTAGTTCTCCGTGCAAATTTCTTCTCGTTCTTCTACTGGTCATGCACGTGACACATATCGGAAACAAATAAAAACAAAATAAGAAAAGTTCTTAGATTATAAATGAAATCAAAAATCAAAGGTAACGCAATTGGTCCCCGGCAACGGCGCCAAAAACTTGATGTGGGTAGTTTTAACCCAAAATAGTACAAACAATTGCAGTAGTATAAAGGGTATCGAATCCACAGAGACAAAGGTTACACTATAAAATTACGAGTTTTTAATTTAAAGCTAAGATAAAATATGGTTTTGTAGATTTCGTAACAATAAAATGGCAAAATAAAACGGTATAAAGTTCAATAAAACAAGCACTAGATCAATGTAATTAGCCGGTGATTTCGGATTCAAGGTTGAGCAACTATTCATGAATTAATTTAAATGGAGTCTAGAACTCAAACATAATAATAATACACACCAATTGCTCACCAATGGTTCATCTAGCAACCTAGAGCACTGTCGTGAATAAGTTTAACTTGGAATCATAGATTAGGTGATCAAATTAATCTAAGAATTATAAATCCCTATTGATGAAGACATATAAGATTCGGCCCTATTTGGCTCAGTCACTAACAATCCTAAATCACCATTGAAAACCTTAACCTAGCTAATGGACTACTCGGCCATGGAGAAAGAAAACACAACAATCAATGGAAAAGAATTCATAGTAATATTATTGAAAGAGATGAGAGTTTAGTTTTCTTCTCAAACAAGTGTTGTTGAATGATTCCCCGGATTGTACAAGCAAGCCCACGGGCAGAGACGTGAAATCGGAATGATAAAAATGTGGCAAGAGTTTCGGAAACAAAAATCCTAAAACAAAACAATGAAAAACAATGGAATCCCCCCAAAAATGTTTTCAAGGTGAATCGTGAGTTTTTAGGTCTCTGGGGGTGACGAGCGTGATTCCCTAGGCGGTTGGGTCCCTCTTATTTATAACTGTTTGTTTTAAAACTAGGTTAAAATCTCGGGCCCCCTGGCGAGCACCCTGTGCGAGCATGCGGGCAAGTAGGGCGAGCAGGTGCTCGGTCGGGTGGAAAGTACCCTTTTTGCTCCAATTCTTCTCCTTTGCTCCAAAAAGCTCCAGCAATTCCAATCCATGTTCCAAGACCTCCTTGAACCTGAAAAGACACAAAAAGAACTAGAAAGACTCGAAAAACAACAGAAAACAATAAGCAAAATAGGCTAAAATCCCAATATATCAACTCCCCAGACTTAGACCTTTGTTTGTCCTCAAACAACACAAAATCAAGAACAGAAAAGTGCCTGAAGATCGCATGGAATTCACTCGCTTGTTGGAAAAATTTCTGGACTTCATACTTTCGTCACCGGGCCTTAGAATATGTACCGTAATTAGCCATAGGGTTCCTAACCTTAGTCACCCACAACTCAGCAAAAACTTTGGAATCCTCAATATCATCTCTTGAATAGATTAATGAAAATGAAAGTACAGTGATCTTACCCAAAGGGAATCGTTTCAAGGGGTGCCGACTTCTTCTAACCAAGACCCTCTCTCGTATACTCATTTTCTCAACTCATTTCCTCTCTCAAGACTAGTTTTTATAATTATATATATATATATATATTATATTTTTTTGTTTTTTTTTTTGTTTTTTTGTTTTAAGCTCTATGAGGTGACAAGGGAGATACGGGTTTACCCATCGTCCCCTGGTTCCTAGAGAAGTTTTTTATGGGACGAATCTGATGAGGTCACAAAGGAGTACGGGATTACGCATCATCCCCTGGTTCACTTTGAAACTTTTAGTTTCCCTTACAACATGCTCCTGAGGTCGCAAAGGATACACGAGTGTACGCATAGTCCTTTGGGTCACTTGGGCATGTTGCTTTGATTAAAGAGAGGAGAGTTAGAGAGTAAAGAGTATACTTGCTGGAGAGTTGCGGTGTCTTGTATGGTTCGAAAAAGTCTTGGCCAATGAACATCAAACCCCTGAGAAAGAAATTAAAGATCAAGATTAAATACCAAATTAAAGTTGAGAAGATGTTGGATCAACCTAATTTCCGACAAGTGTGGGGAATATTTAATCCACCCATAATCTTTCTGAAACAGAACTTTGGCCAAGTAAGTCATACAAGTAATCCCTAGTCCGAAAACAAATCCAATAGATCAAGTTCATAATTCCCAAAACTCAAAAGCAGACTCGATAAAAACCGAAAATAAGTTCTAAAGATAAGCCAAGCAGCACCAAGACTCGAAAAATCAAAAATAAAATGGATGACTAACCGCTCCCCCGGACTTAAATCACACCGACCTGGTGTGAAAAAGTTCAAGAGATTGGCGACACAGTAAAATACAAATAAACATGGATTGTACAATTATGGTAGAAGGGATAGAAAAGATATCACTGAGTAGAAGCGTCGTCGTCATCGTCCGTCCTTCTCAACAGCTGTCCCGAGTAGGTGCTCGAGTGTGAAGGAGCAGGTGCTCGGTCGGCAAGAGCAGGTGCTCGACAGCATCCTTTTGAGAGCGCTTGCATGATCATCTGCATGAGTTTGTTGTTCTTCTTTGTGGACTGGATCATCCACTTTCTGTACTCGGCACCATCAGCATCGTCAGAAATGGGAGCAAGATCAAACTCACCTTGGGAGGAGGTGTCATGGTACGGCAGAGCAAGGCGCGGGATTGATGGACCAACACCCTCGGAGTCATGTCGCGGCTGCCGTGAGGTGCTCCTGCGAGAGGTGCTTAGTGGGGCAGCTAAAGAAATCTGGCTCGGATTAGGGACTAGATACTCCGTAGGTGGTTGGGACGCAAGATCATTGATGGAAGAGAGCTGCGTGACGGCAAAATTCGGAAGCTCAATGAAGTTGGCTTTCCCGGTCACAGTGATGAACTGGTACGTGCTCGGCTTGATGATGATCTTGGAGTTGAGCAGGTGCTCCATGTAAATTCGTGACAGCTCGGGGTTGTAGGAAGCTCCGGATAGATCTACCTTGAGATGGCGGAATAGCGTGGTGAGCAAACTTCCAATACGCTCAACTCTTGGTGCCTTGTTAGGCGCGGTTGGGCTGTCTTTGATCGCGCAAATCGTCTCTGCAAACCGGATTCCCAAGTTTGAGCGATAATTCTCGTATTGCTCTGAGTCTCCGTCGCCTTGAATTGGTCCACAACCTAAAAACAACAACAACAATTCGTCAATGTGAACCTTGTTACCCGCAGCTCGGGCAAACAACATGTTGCTGAGGATGCGTGCGACAATGCAGAGAGCGGGATGGCGAAGATACATGCTTGGCTGTGTATTTATACATGCCTAGCTGTGTATTTATACATGCTTAGATGTGTATCGTTAGTAACCCGTATCCGAATCGATTCGAACCAAATACCATATGATGCACCACGAAGTATTTGTACAGACCCGGCTTTTGCGAGCATGAATCGGCTTTATTGTCCAGTGTGTTGGTCTTACTTTCTCGGATCCAACGCTTTGACGAAGATTATTGCATCGTCATGCGCACCTCTGCCCCCTCGACGAGCTTTGTGGGCTGACCCGACTTTATGCTTTTGACCTCTCCGCCTTACTTTCTCGGGCTTCGATTTTGCAAACACTCGTATCCCTTGACGGAGTACTAGATATCGGTAACGTGATCAAGGTTCCGATGTTGTGTCGAATGATACCCACGACGATATCATAACACGAAAAATTTATAAAAATAAATTTTATTAATATTATAGCTAAACCCGAATAGGGCTGCCTACGTACCCACGAATGGGATCAAGCCATGGTGGCAGTTCGTTGTAAAGCGTATAACAGGATTCGATCGAAAACTTTCCGAATGCTTATTATAGCAGCTCGGAGAATTTACCGAAGAATGTAAAAGGATATATATATATTTTTTTAAACATTTTCTTCAAATAAACCGTCGCTGTTTCTTGATCGAACTCTGCTTTGAAGGACAACTTATTTTGACGAGTTCGGAAATAATTTCAGTTGTAGTTGGTTTGTCCGAAGTCGTTATTGCTATGACCGCCTTTACCGGGCTTGCATGTGACAAACTCTTTTACTGGAATTTCTTTCAGAGCCAGCTCCATCCTTTCTCTGAGGTAAAGTTATGTCCGAGATTTGAGTGTCGTTGTTCGGATTTGATTTTGATTGATCTTGTTCGGCTTTCTCTGCTGGTCGGAGAGTTTGCTCCATGGTGATGCATTTTCTCGCCTCTGTTTGATTTCCTTTGATCCTAAAAACTCCTAATGGTGTTGGAAACTTTAAACACTGGTGGAAAGTGGACGCCACTGCTTGCATTGAAAATATCCATGGGGTTCCAAGAATGACGTTGTAGATAATTCCCTTTTCGATTACATCAAATTCCACAATTCTGAGTGTACCTCTGGTTGAGACTAGTAACTTAATTGTTCCAACCGTCGGGATAACCTCTCCCCCGAATGCCGAAAGATTCTTCAATCTAGGGTTAATTTTCATATCTTTCGACCATATGCTTTGTAAAGTATCAACACTTATTATGTCGGACGAACTTCCGGTGTCGATAAGAATACGGGGTATTATATGGTCAGCTATTTTAAGTTTGATGACCAAAGGATCTTCATGTGAAAACGAGCTCCTCCTGGAAAGTGAATCCTTCGTTATTCGGAGATTGACTTTGAGTTTTATCTTGGCTTGTGACCACATTAATTTTTTGAACTGGCTTCTCCGAATAACAACGTATTGGGTAGTCATTCTCTTCTGGCCTTCTAAATTTTCCTACTTCCTTCGGAGTTGGCTCGTTTCCTATAGTCTCAGAGCTACTTTTTCTGTTAGTTTGATATTGATCAAAAAAGTGCTCCTGAAGACGTCTCCATTATTTTGTCTTGTGGCCCGAGCATTCAAGATAATCGCACCATTCCTGAGTTTTCTTTTTCGTGCTTTCACTTTACTGTAACTTCTCTCTATCTTGGAAAGGTTTCTCCTTTCTTCTGAGATATGGGTCCGAAGTTTCTACTCGTTTCTTGGCCCGGGAACCGTACCTATTCCAAAAGTAGTACTTCAATTCGTCGAACGAACAATTCTCTGTTAGTACGGTCGTAACCCAAGCTCATGCTTCGCCATCCAAACTCTTTAAGAACTGTTTACAACACATAATGTCTTCTTCTTCTGTTCGAATGATTTTCGCCGTAAGAATTCAATTGGATCGCCTACTCCGTTAAAGACTAGGAATAATTGGTAAGCTTCAGTTTGATTATTTGACCTGGCATAAACCAAGGCCTGTCTTGACAGCTTCTTACTGCTAGATCTTTCCTGGTCGTCCTCGGGTGGCGTCTTCCTATGTGACCGACGATCTAAAGAGGTTCGGATTCCTTGATAGGGCTCCAATTTCTTCCTTTTGTTATTTTCAGAATTGTCAATGCTTCTTACTTGAAAAGGAGCAACGAATAACTCTTTGTTCTAGTCATTCCTTTTTGTTGAAATCATTCTGTGGACTCTTGGTGTGGAATCCTTTATGCTTCCGAAGTAGTGTATTTCGGAATCCAAAGCTCGCCTCATAACTGTTGCTTTTTCCGATATCCTTCCTATTTTCGAAGAAAATACCTCCCCCCTACCTGGCGCGCCAAATGTTGATGCAGGGGTTCAACTTTTGATTATAAATAATCAAAAGGTTCGCAAAAAGTAAAGAAAATTAGAAGAAGGATCTTTCGAAAAAAGGACTTTTTATTAATGATTTTTGAACAATACAAGGGTTCTAGTTCGGAATGTCGAACTAGTTTAATTGAAAGAAAAGAGTTGATTATTCGGAGTTTTGAGTCTCTCTTCTCCCAATTCTGAATGTCCCATTTGTAGGGGGTGGATACCTATATATATGGCCGTATAGTCGGTGTTCTTAACCCATGAGCTAACCAAGAGATGAGGATAATTTCCTTTATTCCGTATACGTAGGGATATGGAAATATCACAATTTCGTTCTTTTAGGAATATGGAAATATTCCGAGTATCCCATGACTTCAGGAATAAGGAAATATCCGTGTTTATCTCGTTCGAACTAGAACCCGACGTGTTAGGCAATATACTTAATACCCCCCTTCTGGCACTGGGTCAGACTCTTACTATCGTAGATGAGACAACATCCGAGATCTTTATGGTTCCGAGGTCGGAAACTAATAGAATTCCCTTCTCGAACCATGTATCTGAGGACTAACACCCCCTTTCGGCAAGGGCTTATAACCTGATAACGGATCAGGGAGATCGGTAGGGATCGAGTCTCAATTATTGCCTAGTTACTTTAAGGGGTGCAAATCCCACCATCAACATGCACCATATCAAGTATCTCGTTTCCTAGAAGGTGCAGAAGACTTAAACGAGACTCTGTGTTGTTTCCCTACAAGACAATGCACACATTTCTGCAAACTCAAATCAGAGATACCTGGAATAGCATCTTTCTTCGACAACACAGTCAATACTTTCTCACTCATGTGACCGAGTCTCTTATGCCACAACTCTATGGCACCATCATTCTACACTGCATTAGCAATGTCTTTGGAGACCTTAGCCTACATGAAATAGAAAGATAAAGACTTATCACCTCGAGCCACAACCATATAACCCCGTGAAAGTTTCCATTTACCACCATCGAATAAAATATAGAAACCTTCATCATTAAGTCTTACCGTAAATATCAAATTCAACCGAATGTCTGGGACATGCTTAACTTCCTTAAGCATAAGTCTAGTACCAAGACTAGTCTCCAAGCAAATATCACCAATGCCAGCAACCTAAGCCAAACCATCATTACCCATCTTCACAGAACCATAACTACATGCAGTATATGTAGTGAACAAATCTCGCTGCGATGTACCATAAGTAATAGCTCCTATATCAACAACCCAACTGGTGTCCTGGCTTGCAACATTGATGGCATCACTTTCAAGAAGAATAAGATACTGATCTTTGGTGACACTCACCCGATCTTCACCATCTTCTTGCCGTTTTTCTTGCTGCTTGTCCTTTTTCAACTTCCAGCAATCTTTCTTCAAGTGCCCCTTCTTATGAAAATAGTGGCACTCCATGTTAGCAAATTTTTTAGACTTGCTTATGCTCTTGTTCTTGTTCTTCTCCCCCTTGACTTAGTAAACAATACATCTGAACACGAGGAACTAGAATTTGACTGTCTTCTTGTTTCCTCACTCAAGACACTGTTCTTCACTTAGTCCATCGAAATAGCACCATGCGACGCAGAGTTACAAAGAGACATCCTAAACACTTCCCAAGAATCTGATAATGTACCAAGAAGCCACGAACCGTGAATCTCATCTTCAAACTTGACTCTCATGTCAGATCGTTTGTTGAGCAATCCCTGAAACGCATTCAAGTGCCGTCATCGGAGTTCCCTTCTGATACCTCAACTCCATCAACTTCTTGATCATGAGCATCTTGTTATTCCCGGTCTTCCGAGCATATAATCCGTTTAAGATCATCAGAGCACCGCATCTTCGTATTATGATGAATGTGCTGCAACTGAGTGGGATTTAAAGAAGGATTTCCTACTCCCAACAAAGATGAGTAAAAGTCAACACAATGATCCTTCACATCCTGGTGGGAGTCCAGCCTAACAGCACCATTCAACAAATAATGAATATGATTCTTCGATTGTCTCGCCATAACTGACCGGAAGAAAAATCTAGTACACATGTCACCAGAAGTTAGCCAACTAACTCGCGACCTTTGGAGATAAAATTTCTCTTCCGCCAAAGCTAAGGAGGACCATTTATCAAAAGCATCCATCTCTTGTTGGGCCAAGGCGGGAGTTGGATGCTTCAACAGACTTCCTTGGCAAGCCTTCAATGTTTCCATCGCTGCAGCAACTCGTTTCTCAATGCCGGAATAGTTGTCCTTATGCAAACGACAAATATTCCTCTTAAAACCTTTAAGCTTCCTAGCAAAAGAAAACATCTCGGAGCCTCTTATTGATACAGAAGACCAATAGTTAGCTACCATAGAGAGAAAGGAAGGGTGGTCCAAAAGGAAATTGGAAAATTTGAAAGATGGCTTCCCTCTAGCTGAGTGATTAGACAGAGAAATGGAACTCGGGCTATGGTATGAGAACCTTGGCTCTCCAAAGTGTCCATAAGATAATGAAAACTTCAACATCCACTCTTCATTGACCAAGATACGGTCCAACTTCCGAGCAAGAGGGTTCTCCTTCTGCTTGTTCCACCAAGTGAAATGAGCTCCTTTGAAAACTAAGTCCTGCAACTCCGCTGCGAGCAAGCAGTTTCTAAACATCTTCATACCTCCAGTTATTCTCGTAGATCCTGAAGAGTCATCTTGAGGATCCAACTTCTGGTTGAAGTCTCCCATCAACACCCAAGGTTTATTCATAACAATCGCGTTCTTTGACAAATCAATAATCTCCTGCCAAAGAAGAAGCCTTTCCGATTTCATGTTAGACGCATAAATGAAAGACATAACAATCTCCATGTCTAGTCCTGGAATCTGAACAACTCATGAGATCATTTGTTTAGACTTCGATATAACCGTAAACAAAACTGAAGCCTCCCACAAGACCCAAATTCGACCTAAATCCGAAAATTCATAGTTGCATTCCAGATTCCATCCGGCAAAATGCTTCTTTAAAAACCTATCCGCTTTATCTACTTTCACTTTGGTTTCGATCAGAGCTCCAAAAACAGCTTTACACTCTCTTATCCACCGCCTACAAGCTCTACGCCGATCCGATTTGTTGAAACCCCTAACGTTCCAACTGAAAATTTCAAAATTTTGCCCTGACATTGGGAAAACTTAAGTAGCTTTGGGGCGAGCGCCCCTATCCCTCTTTCTCTGCCTTGGCGAGTGATATTTTGTAAAGCCATCATCTACATCATCCATAGCTTCAGAATCTGATTAGATATACTCCAAAGCATCTGAATCAGCCTCCATCACCTTTTTGCCAAGACGCTTCTCACCCTCAATCTCTGCCACCACAGGATGGCGAACTATAGCTTCAGACGGTTCCTTAATAACGATACCCTTTTCTTTACTCCTTGAAGCCGCAGAGCTATTATGCTTCCCAATCTTCTCCTTAAAAGAGTCTTGACGTGCGTCCTTATTATCTTCCTTCAACACCTGCTTATGGCCACGAAAAGACTTAGAATTATCGGTTGGCTTCCTCCTGGGGTACCTTTCCGGCGTATGCGATTTGGATTGGCAGACAGAACAAGATATAGGCGCACCAGGGCACCTTTTTGAACGGTGACCAACCGAATTGCATAAAGAACATATTGGTGGTAACCAAGGGCTGGAGATGCTAATTCTCTGAATATGACCTTATTCGAACTGGGCGCTCACAAACTCAGGCAAGCGTTCCCTAGGATAAATGAGAGTATAAACCTTGGCCACTTCCAAATTCGATAAATTTAAAGTCTCTTGGTTGCAATGGACCGGTTTTCCAACCAGAGAAGCAATCCGCTTAAGGGATTCATCGTTATAGAATTGAAGCGGAACGTTCCGTAGCTCTAGCCAGACAGGGGCTGAGGTTAGTTCTGGTAACTCTGGAGATACGCCTGGTTCCCATTTGGCGACAAACATCGTTTCGCCATCGAAATGCCACATACCTTGACTCAACACTCTGCGTCGTGTTGCCGCATTAGGGATCCAAAACAAAAAGGCTTTGTCACTTAGACGCGAAACCGAGATATCCCTCAGCCGATTGCTCAAAATCCCATTTGCAATAGCATATGCCGCTCCTCTAGAGGGCGCATCTCCATAGAATTGTCCAATTATGAAGTTCTCCCACTGCTTCTTATTCCTTTCAATCATAGCATTTGGAATCTGAATGCATTTCTCTCCCGATTCTAGAATAAAACTATCATCCTTTTCATCGGAAGTTGAGGAACTTACCCGCAGAACGTCCTTCCAAAGAGGCTTGACTTTAACAACATTCGGAGATGAAGCAGTCTTCGTCCCTTCAACCACTGGAGACTGCCGCAAGTCCACAGTCAATTGGATCCCAGAGGACCCGACATCTGTAGTCTGAGCCTCGTGAGGCTCCATTACTTGGTCCTCCAAAGAAGACATCTTTGGGTCATCAGACGGCGAGGAGCCAGGAGAGAGTTGATGAGCAGAATTGACAATTCCGGTCATAGGAGACTCTAATTCAGTGTTAGGAGTCCTCAATTTCATCTTCTCTGAAATCGAATCATCCTTTGCCGCAACTACAGAGGGTTGCAAGTCCGAACCCGACGCCACGTGCTTGAACGAGGTGGCTCCAGCCCCTTTGGATCGCGTCGTAACAGTCTGGGCTGATGCCTATGCTAATGTGTTTTGATTCAATTCTCATTGTATATAACTTATTAGCATGCATAGAGGTCAATTGATTTGTTCACAAATCCCTTAGCCCGGCTCTCGTGCGAAACCCGGCTCTCGCGCGAAACTGAGATAATTTGTTCACCTAATGATATCAGATCTAATCTATCTTATTCTCATAAATATAGATTAGTCTAGAGCTTAGAATCTAGTTGATCAGACAAGATTTCAAGTAATTTAAATCATTAATTACGATGATAGAAACATGCAAAACGCCCTAATATGAATAAACCCTAAATCGTAATTTCCATCCTTTGAGCAACCCTAAACCTAACAATAGATTTAGCTAGACATGTTGCAAGAAATCAAAGACATAGTTGTTTGAGAAAGTATAAACAAATCCAAATAATAAAGAGAGAGGAAAGGAATTCTTCTCCAAAACAGATGAATCTGAGTAGCAGAGCTCTCACAAGGAACAAGTCTTCAAATCTCCAAATCTCCAAGTCTAAAGCGTAAAAAACCCAGGTAGAAACTCATACATGACCTAATTTTTCCTTTTATACACATATGGGACGAAATAATTAGTTTGGGCCAGAAAAAGGAAATTTTCAAAGCCCAAACACAAAAATAAGGCAAACTCGGATTAGTCTTCTCGTGGGTACGTCGGTCGACGCAGTCCCATAACAGATTTTCCATTTTTCTTCAATTCGATCCAAAGTTTCCCTTTTTATCCATTTTGTCCCAAATGCTTCAAAAGATCTTGTAAGCCACGAAGATATCTGAAAAGACTCTTAAAACATACAAAAACTGGGGTTCTTAAACCCGAAAAACCACAATATATCAGACATTTACTAAGAGCCCAAACGATTCAAAAGGAGCCCCCCAAGGAGACATTTATCCAAGGTATAAACAATACATCAGGATAATTAGGGTGATCAGGCGTCCAATATTTGGGAAAGAACAAGGAACCGAAAATTCTTTGAAATTTGAAAAGAAACAACCGACCAGGCTGCGGTCGACCGACCTACTCAACAGGTCGACCGACCCAATTGAAGACGGCCGACCAATTCTACCAGTCGACCGACGTGTCTATTCAGAAGCAGGAAAACAAGGTTTTTTGCGATACAATTCTTTCAATCGTTTATTCGTATCTTGATTGCCTCACTTCAACACTACGAAAGCCTAATGCCACGAAAGAATCCATGCATCCCGTTAGTCTCTGAGCTTGGAAGAATACCATGTGTGACGAATACATACAAGGTAATTTTCAGTTCAAAACTAAAGACCAAGGAAGGAACTACGACAAAAAAGAAGAAGCAGATTTGCATGATCAGACAAAAGCCAAAGGGATCTATTGAAGAATTTTCAAACCATGCATTTAATCCGCAAGGCCCGATGAAAGATAAGACGCGAGAAGAGCTAACCAAGGAACTATATTCAAGGTACGCTAAAGGATTAAAGGAAGCAAAAGACGCAGTTGATGAATTTGAGAAACTAATAGGTGGCGATTCATCCATTCGAAAAGAGGAAGGGCAAACCAAGAAGAATATATTGCTGGGATGCGAGAATCCCGCTTCAATAAACAATGTCGCGCCTCTGAAGGCTGTATGCACAACAAGCGAACCTTACGCTGGAGCCGGATTTGGACGAGGAACAGGAGATTAGTACACTAATCAAGTCCCAATACCCAACTTCAGTACACTAGAGTGGACAAACAACAATCATCAAAGACACTTGCAACAACATCCACACCCAATGAACCAAGGAGGGTTCATTCCGTTCAGGCCACCTCAACAAAAATTCCCACCACCACCACCACCACTACCAAGCCAGTTCGATGTCACGATGGAAGCAGTACAACAACTAGCAGATATTGTAATGAAGATGATTTCGATATATGAACGCATATTAGAGGTCGCGGATAAATCAAATGCAAAAGTAGATAGCATGATCAACAATTTCAGACACATGAAGGATCAAGTGGCCCGAAATACAGAAGGTATCAGAAAAATCAAGACAAGTCTTCCATGGAAAGCAGAGAAGAATTCATACCAAGTTTGCACACAAGAAGATCACGCCAAAGAAGAGGAAGTTGTGCACAACCTTGGAGTTACAAGAGTAGCCAAAGTCGACACACATGGCAGCATAAAGAGTTTATCAGTCAACATAAACCCACAACATGAATGAACTCACTCGACCATTAATCAAATCATAAACGACGGTACTCAAAAGCTTGCGGCCGACCGACCAAATCCACAGTTGACCGACCAACACGTTCATGCCCCCGCGCTAAGTTAGAACACAGCAAAGGAAAAAAGACTGATAGAACGCGAACGATTGGCCACTCTAGAGTTTAATACAAAAGAGGAGATTGCGGACATAGAGAATGTATCCACATGCCATTCGACAGATATCAAGGATGATCCCGATGAACTTGTGCTACATTGCAAGATTGGTGGCAAAGAATTCAAAAATTGCTTAATCGCTATTAGAAACGATGTGAATATTATTTCCCCTACCATTGCTAAAACTTGGGGAAAGATCGAGCGCATCAGTCTAATGTTAAGACTCCCTGATGGATCAACAAAACAAGCAGCATGAGTACTTCAAAACATATCCATCCAAGTAGAAGACCTTTTCGTTAAGACCGATTCTGTGATAATAAGACATGATGCGAACCCCAAGGACCCTTTCATACTAGGTAAATCATTCTTTGCAAGAGTTGGTGCAACAATACATGAGAAGTACAACACAATCGCGCAAGAATTAGAAAGACAAATTCTCGCGAAAGACGAACATCAGACGGACGCTCAGCGCAAGCCTACTGACGGACCACCACAAGCTTGACAAGTCAACACCGTTATAGTCAAGCTATTTACTTTAAAGAAGCGATTAGTGGGAGGCAACCCACTGGTATGTTTATTTATTTTGTGCTTTTTATTTAAGTTTTCGGTTTGTATGTTAAAAAAAAAAAAAAAGATCTGTACGATGAACAGTACCCGAGTCGACCGACCCTATTCCAGAGTCGACCAACCCTCATACCAGATGAGCCCAGATTGGACAGAAGTTCCCGAAACTTAAAACCTTCCTATCTACCTCAATTCTTCATGGAATTGAACGATTTTTGAGGCTATTTTGGGTGGAATTTTGTGCTCTATTCATTTTAATACATGTTTTATTCATAACTACTATGGTACGTGTCTGAACTTTACTTTTATAGTTCGTTGTTTAAAGTTTCATCCTTCTTCTTTCTTTTATCCCATCGGGTGGGTGTGATTTAAGTCTAGGGGAGGATGTGCATCCGTTACTAATGAAACTTTACTTGTTTTCTTAGGTCTTAACCATTTTTTTAGTCATTCGGTTTTATTGGTTTTGGGAAACAATTATTATATTTAGGACACAAACCACATTAGCAAGATTTTGAGTGACCATTACTGCATAAATTCAGTTAAGTCTACGACTAATGGAAAATCTGGGAGTAGATCAACCTACCAGAAACATCCATGTTTCTTGAGATTGAAATGCAAGTAAGCCAAAGCTACTAAACTTTCTCATTATAAGAGTTAGTCCTCGTTTAATACTATTATAAGATAGTCTGTGTGATTATGGTTTCCAACTCTCTCTTTAGATAATGCTATTAAAAAAAAGAAAAAAAAAAGAGAAAGGTTAAATGTGGTCATTAGGTACCCATTGATGAGACTGAGGATTAATATCCAGGGATGCCATTATTCATCTTGGAAGGGACTAGAGTAGGGTGAGGATGTGACAATCCAAAAATACCTGCCCTATAGATTTAGGGGGTGTATTGAATTAAGGATTTTAACAAATCCGGTGGATTTTAACAAATCCGGTGGATTTTAAATATGGAGAGATTTTAGGATATTTGGGAGATGTTCAGATGATTTGTGTGATATTTGGAGAGATTTCCTAGTGAGATTTCAAAAGATATTAGAGTGTTTTGTGTGATATTAGAGAGGATTTTTTTCTAACAATAAATCATGAAAGCGAAAAAAAGAAGAATTTTCAAAAGCATAACAAACAAAAAAAAACACGAGAATAACATCATTTGTTGCATCAAGCTCCCATATGCATAGCATCTTCCCACATGGTTTTTGCAATAGATGCTCTCCAATTATTGGCATTCACTCTTTGTTGCTCTTGAGTACCATTTAAAACTTCATCATCGTTATATTGTTCATCGTTTATGGCTTGTTTATCATTTCCTTCTTGTTCACCATTTCTTGCTTGAACACCAGGTTATTCATCAATGGTATCTTCCGGAAGAAACATGTCTGAACGACATTCCCTACGAAGATAATTATGCAAAACAACACATGCAAGTACAAGCTCCACTTGCGTCTTGTATGAAAATGGTGGGGCAGATTTGAAGATGAGAACTTGATTTAAAAATGCCAAAAATCCTTTCTATTACATTTCTTAAGCTTGAAAGACGATGATTGAACAACTCATTTTGATTTATGGGATCATTTCCTTCTCCTCTAAACTCTTGGAGATGATATCGAGTACCTCGAAATGGAGCTAGAAAATTACGACGATTGGCATATCCACAATCAACCAAATAAATCTTTCCTGAAAGTACAAGTGGAATACCCGGAAAGAGAGAAAATTTGTTTAAGATCAACAGGCTATGAAGAAGAAAAAGAAGAAGAAAGGATTCGATAATGATTATGGGATTTTTAATAGAAATGTTTTTTTTTAAATCTCTCGTCTGTTCTCCAAATACCACCTGTAGAGGTGTGAATTTTTATGGTTCTTATTTCAACTAAAATTGTATGTGAAATCTCCTCAAATCTTGTTTACCACTTTTCTCTTAAAAATTGTTAAATTTTGAATAACACTGGATTTGATATGATTTTTACAAATAATTGATTGAATAACACTGGATTTGATATGATTTTAAATGAGTTTATCTAAATCCCATATTCAATAACACCGGATTTTAGAAGGTAATTCAAAATCCTTATTTGAATAACAGGGGATTTTAAAAGAACTCTCAAATCTTATAAAATCCCTAATTCAATACACCCCCCTTAATTCTCAAGCATGTCTAAATAAATAATCCTAGGGAGAGGGAAGAAACATGTGTGTTAAGACTTTCTTATCTTGGTATTGAAAAGGGAAAGAACTTCATTCTTTGGGCAGTACTTCTATGATGTAGAAAGAGGTAGCAAAAGCCATTTGGGTGGATTAATCTGCGAAATTGTGGTGTGAATTTGGGAAAGTTGCTAAGCTTAAGGGAATGTATATAGTGGTCTTGATTTGGTTGATTCTTGTTTTATGTGGATTATAAAGACAAGTATGATGTGGTGTTCTTATTAATTTCCTATGTTTTCAAACACTTTTTCAAGCAACCTTAATATTTGCTTGAGGACAAGCAAGGGTTTAAGTCTTGGGGAGTTTGATGTATCATGGATTTTACCGATATTTTACCATGATACATGTGTTTTTATCAAGTATTTTTAGTGTCTTTTAGGTATTTATATAGGTTTTACAATAAAAAGACGTTTTGGAGCAATTGGAGCTAAAGTGAAGAGAATTGGAGCAAAACTAGCAAAAGGAGATGCAGAGGTAGAATCTGAGACGAGCCACATACCAAAATGAAGATATGGAAGTTAGTTTACATTTCTAGTTTGAATCAAGCCCATTAGATTTCTAAATCCCAAGATATAGCCGTTTTACTAAAGACATGTCATTCTGACAGGATTTTCAAGCCCGACCCGTTTCTCTCCAATCAAGCCCGAATCAAGTTTTAAGGAGGTTCTACCCTAAGGCCGACCTATACAACTATAAAAGGAGCCTTAATAAGCAGAGGGAGCCACGTTCATCATAATTAATCAAAGATTTTATTTGTTTCCAAATTGTTCTTCTATTTGTTACTAGTTTTCTAGGGTTTACTTTATGCGCTTTGTTCTTTTGAGACTCTGAAGAAATGAAAGAGATTGTTCCCTATCTCATTTACAATTGAGAACCTTTGATCTCCTATTGTCTAATTCACTCTTTCATGCAATTCATTAATCCAATAATGATTTGTGTTATTGTTACTATGTCTGAGTAGTTTTCTTATTAGATATAGGGTTTTCAAAAGGGTTTTCAATGGATCAATAAAATGGTTTTCTATATGTGGGTTGGACCACGTGATTCTTCACTACAAGAGGTGCTTAACACTTAGAAGTAACCTCCATTAACCACGTCCAGGTATCTAGGTTGATTCTGGTTGCGGGAACGGATCGCAGGAGACCCTAAAATCTGTAGTGAGCAAGGTGATTTCCATGTCATAGCTCGCGCTTGTCGGAATACCTTTTCAACAGATCTAACTTGAAATTTATTGCTTGTTTACATTCAGTGACAATCCAAAAGACTTTTTGAGACAAAGGCGCTGTCATAACTGACCATTAGACATCATATAATCGTGTTTAGAGTTTGAGAATAGCTTTCATTAACTGTGATCCTTTGTTACCTACTGAATTCCCCTAAATATAATGTTTTAAATTCTTCAAAACAACCTACTGCGATTAGTTACTTTGGTTCTTTTTACTATTTTACTTATTCACACACTCAATTTGCTTAGAACAACTCTTAATCATAATCATTTGAATTAGCCTTAGCTCTATGTGGGATCGATAATCTAAATACTACAATTGTACATTGTGCACTTACAGTTAGCTTGAGGTGAATTGCTTCACACATCATAAAGTTAGCAACAAGTGTATTGTATCCTTCACTAGTAGAAGCTCTCCATTTTTCGTCTATGAGTGCATGTACAATAGTAGCAGGCTCAATATCAGATAAGATAGCAAGAAGACCATACTTGGGATTAGACTTGACAATGTTGTTCATGGATTTTGTTGTCATGTGTTGAGGTGGTGGAGAAGCCACAAATTGATGTGATGTCTCGGGAGAAGTAACAATCATGTCATCAGATGAAGCATGAGATGGGCTTCTTGGCGGTGAAGGAATCCCGGTCGGGGAAAACACCAATGTAGATATTGGAGAAGGAGTAGCTGGCAACAAAGTCTCGAGTGGCAACCTATAGATAGGTACAATAGAGGCTGATGGTGTAGAATAGGAAGAGGAGGAAACCTCAGGTAGTGACGGTTTTGGTGGAGTAAGAGGAAGCTCGTTTTCTTTGAACAAGGCATGCTTAGAGACGTAGAAATGATATACCAAAAAATAAAACGACACTATAATTATAGGTAACTTCTTACCATTGCAGTAAGTGCTTTATCATTTCTATATTTACCAAATCACAAACCGGTACTAGAAATTATACAAAAAAAACGATAATTTCAACTTTTTTGTACATCTATTTATTACATTTTTTAACCTATTTGGACTATTTTATAACTGTTTACCGTTTCCGCTTCCTGTAAAAAATCCGTACCACTTTAGGTCCCCATTCGGAGTGATAGAAGTCGTTTGCTCCATCCTTACCTCTTTCATTTCAAAACCATATATAGTTTTCACACCTTACATTAGCGTGTGCATGGTTGGCCACATCTCAAGAGGATTTCGGCTCTATATAGTAACGGTTGAATGCGGCAGAATCTGTTTTGGTTGAATCTGATGGAATAAAGCAAACCTTAAATGGTAACAATTAAATCCAGCGGAAAATTTGAAAACTAATTAACTAAATTATCAAACATAATTATCATGTAAATCATAATTATGGAAACTATGAAAAATTTAATTGATGAATTAATATTAATATAAAAAATATTTTATGGCTTGTTTTTGCTATTTAAATTGTAATATTTCATTTATGGCTATTTCTCATATTTGAATCCATATTTGAGTTTTTACTAGTTTTATAAATTATATACTATCTTTTTTGGTATTTCAATTCTTTATTTTTTGAACATCTTGATATTTCAATCCTTACACACACATATATATATATATATATATATATATATATATATATGTTTGACGATTTTAAAAATGGTATTATACAGGTAAAAGTAAAAGTTCGGGTATTTAACAGATCGATTAATTTTAATCGGGTACCCATTTATCCGAATACCTGTTTTTTACAGGTCGGGTATGGGTACTAGAAGTGTATTACCCGTAAGGGTCGGATCCGGTAACATGTACCAAAAAATTCAAGGGTACCCGACTCGTGTCCATCCCTACTTAAGTAACATATTTCTTGAAGAATATTTTTATCATAATAATTATAATATAAATGATAATAAATATTAAAATATAAAATTACTTAAAAAAATATTTCACTACTTTTGAAATCCAAAAATTCTATAATTAGATCAATTATTTTTGACAAAAATATAAATCAATTCTTTTAGTTACTCACTTCTTGTTATAAAAAGAAAGTTTGTCGTTCCTTACTTTATCAAGTGAGGTGACAAAATTTCTTGCCACCATAATTCCACAACAATTCCACAAAACATATACTACCATTTACACTCATTTACGATATTCTAAGAATGTGATTGGTAATTTTGTATCGATACCGTAAATAAAAATGTATCATTTTCTATTGAGGCCAATTGGTATGTGCTCAATTATTAGCATTTTTAACTATTTTGCAATCATTACCTTTTTATACCATCATAATACCATAAATATATATACATAAGTGTACTTGCACGTCAGTATACATAGATCTATATATATGTAAGGGTGATTTTTTGCCCTTGACAAAAAAAAAACGGTTTAATTTTTGCAGATTATGAGGGTGAGCGGGAAGAACAGAAAAAGGTAATAAATTGGTTCTGTGTCTTCATTTCTGCAGGTGTATATGTTTGGACCAAACAAAAAACTCATCTTTTTGCCAATTTAATTATTTCTTATATAGCACTTCGTTTCATATCATTCCATTTACGTCACCTCATGATGATAATGAGATACAATATGAATCGGAAGCCGAGCCAATATTTATTATAGTAACTCGGATTAATTCCCTAAGAAATTGTGCATAGCGATGTTAAGACCGTCCAAAAGATACACAAATCATGCCTTGATATTGTTAATTTTGTAATACACTAAGGGCATCTTTATTGGCGATCCAATAGGGTCTAAAGTGTTTATAAAATTATTAAAATTTGTGTAAAAGGAAGAAAGAGAGTATTTTTGTGGGGTATATTGAAATATAAAATTTGAGTAAAATGAAGAAAGAGAGTGTGTTTAAATATAAAATTAATAAAAGTTGAGTAAAAGGGAGAGAGATGGATCTAATATTGGATCTTTTGGAGAGTGTGTTTAAAAGTAAAAGAGTGTGTTTAAATATAAAATTAATAAAAGTTAGAGTAAAAGGATGAAAAAGAAGGTATAAAGTTGAGTAAAAGGAAGAGAGAGTGTGTGTTTTAATAATTTTAAAATCACATTAGACCCCAAGGGATCTGCAATAAAGATGCTCTAATATATTTGACTTGGTCACATGATTAAACCCTAAGCTAACCTGATAACAGGTAGATTTGTTCCCCGAGATTTCATCCCTATAATCTCGACTTTGTCTTCTAAGTTCTCTTTTGAAAAATTAATCATGACTTTGATCGGTAACATAAGTTATCAATGATAAACTCATAATTACGACTTTAATTAAGGGGTAGATTGGCTGTTGGAGGTTGGCAGGCCCGGCCCAACATAAATGAAGGCCTAGGGCAAAAAAAAATTTGAGACTTTTTCTTATTAATTTTTTTGTTTTTGTTTTTTTATAAAACAAATTAGAGGTTTTATATCATTAAAAATATCATTTTTTCAAAAATTGACCTTTTTGAAAAAAAAAAAATCAAAAAATTGGGTTTTCTTTAATACTAATTTCGGATTTATATAATATTTTGGGCCCTTTTGGATGATATTTTGGATGAAATTTAAGGCTCTTTTGTATGTAAAATTTTTAAAAATTGAAATGGGTCATTGCACTTCTGCCCACCCCCTTTGGGCCTGGCCTGGAGGTGAGTTAGCACCCACTTTGGAAGGGTCCGGCTCGAATTCGCTTCTGGCCCAGATCCAGAAAAGCCCGTTAGAAGCTCATGAAGAGGTCGAGACCGAGCTCGGATCGTGAGGTGCCACGTCGATGGACGATCGTGACCATGTGATGAATGAAACTAAGGTCTACGATCTAACTCGAACTGCCCAGGTGCTAGGACGCACCGCACGAGCAACCACCGAACAACTGGCCATTGGCAAAGTGACACGTCGATCATACGAGTAGAGCACAACCACTTTATGAAGTGAACAGTTCGAGCACAGGCGTAATGATAACCTACATACCAACCCGGCGTCCTACCTAGTTCGGGGAATGCAGAGAAATGATGAACATCGAAAAGAACGATCACCTGCTACGAGCTAAATCTTCGAGTCCTCTCCCTATAAATAAAGAAGGTCATTCAACGAGAAAAGCACACCGAAATCACCCAAGACAGCGAACAAGAATCTAGAGAGATGTAGCTTAGATTCCTTTTAACATTTTTCCGACTTCTTAGTCGTTAAGTGTTAGATCCCGATCTCAGACTTATATTCAATCTTGTAATTCCCGAGCTACTTGTAACCAATATCATTTACATAAGAAAGTACTATTCAGAAACATATCTCTAAATCTCGAACTCGTTTAACGACATATCTCATCGTAGAATCTTCGGCCCTCCAAATCCCGAATATAAATCCAACCTTCCGACTTCCACTAAACTTCTTTGGTAAAACATTTGGCGCCGTAGGTGAGGACATTTCAGGAGCATTCTTACGAAGTGCGAGATAACAAGCAATGACAAACGACTCAACACTCGCTACTTCGAGCACGCCGAACATGACCATGGCAACACTTGGGACGTCCGCCTCGATCCCCCTTGATGTTGCCCAGACAATCTCTCATACATCGATGAGCCATATCATTGGAATGTCAAGCGTTCCGGTCACGTCAGTTATCGCCTCGCTGCCAGCGACCCAATATGCAACTATCTCGACTGTCGTTTCTGCAATGGCAAAGACCACCTCTTCATGACTCAATCAGGCGGGCACCGGCGCTCAAACTGGGGATCTCGCCGGAATCCTTTCCCCTCGGGATGAGCAGAGGTCGAGTTACACAACACCTCCTCAAACTGACCCGGTGAATGATGTGCTCACCCCAAGAACCGAGCTTGGAGGAATTCTATGAATTCTGACCGATCGGGACTGTGATAACCGAGCTCAGCTCGGGACCCTCGAGGCATCTATGAGATGCGCTTCCGAAATTGGCTACTATGGCATCCAAAGGAGTCTACTGGAATACATAAACATCGCCATACAACAAGGGCCAGAGCCGGGATGCGGCCCTGGTTACAACCCTTGCCATTCATCTTCGGGATAAATCACCCAACGTTCTGCAGTCATGTCGTGAAAAAAAAATTGCCCGAAGCCCACTTTCTCGGTGGCACTAACCCGTCACAAACAGTCGTATTATTCGCGAACAACTACCTATAACTCGAATACCGAGCCGTCAGCCCTGGTTTACCCCAGACTCCATATCCAGACCAGTGACTGCGACGCCGATATAGAGTATTTACGTCAGCAACTCCGAGCAATAAACTCCAGAGTCCATCGGACGGAAAGGGCGGCGTGTCATCCAAAACGCACAGAGTACCCCCTTCACTAGAAGCATAATCACGTGCCCGCTACGGGATACGAGCAAGGTAAAAATCCCAAGGTTCGAGGTAATTCAGACACCGGGGTTCATCTGTTGGCGTTCCATATCGCCGTGCTGAAAACTCGCTTCCCGCCCCATGAAAAGGAGGCTGCTGCCGACTGTTTGCCGAAAACTTAGGAGGGGAGGCATTACGATAGTTCTCACACTTGCGCCAAAAATCGATTAACACCTTCGACCAGTTGGAATCAGCCTTCGCCACCCACTACGCCTTGTTCGTCAAGCGAGAGGTCAGTGCTGGTGAGTTATGGAGGATAATCCAGGCAACGGGAGAGTCGTTTCGAAACTACGTTGATTGTTACAGGGATGTCGCGTCACGATCGTATATGCCAGATTTTGTGTCGATTCCTGCACTGCAAAACATGCTCTTATGCGGCTTCCGTTTCAAATTCGAACTCAATATAAATGAACATCGCACACTCGAATACGCTCTCTTCAAAGCTCAAGCTTTCATCCGAATAGAGAAAGCAGAGTTCCCATAGAGACCGCCCCATCAGCTGTCATTCCTAGTCCACCTCAGGCTTGAAATGACTCGTGCCCAAGCCAGCAAAATCTGGATATGCACACAAAGGGGCACCAAGCCCAAGCATACCTCATCGGGGAGACCTCCGAGAAAACGGGACCAGACAGAAAAAGACAGCGGAAAAATGACCACGATCCCAACACCTATTGTGACTTCCATCGAAGATCGGGGCATTCGACCCAAGAATGCCGCCATCTAAACACTCTATTGATGGAAGACTATAAGAAAGGCAAGATCAACCTCCCGCCCCCGAGTAAGTAGTTCGATCGTAAGCGTGGGATACCGCGGGTAAACCATATCACTTATGAGGAATATCCACCCCCGGTAGAGCAGCCACAAGATTCTCGTATCGCTCAGGCAGCCGAAGAAGCACTTCCTCCTCCCCTGCGGAGACGTATCAACATGATTATGGGGGGACTGATGGATTATAACGATTCGATTAGGGCCATCAAGATATACGCCGCAAGTAAATAGAAGATCAGTTTCGTGCTTAATCTCAGGTATGGGGACACCAGTGTAACTTTCAGTGATGCCGATCTCAACGGAGTGGATCTCCCGCATAACGACCTCCTTGTGGTTGCTATGCTTGTCACAGATTACGAAGTTGCTCGCATCCTTATTGACACAGAGAGCTCTATCAACCTAATCTTCAAAGGCACCCTCGATAAAATGGATCTAGAAGATTATCCCATCAAGCCCAAGTACCGACAGCTTACCGAGTTCAACGGGGAATCATCGATGACCATCAGGACGATCATACTGCCCATTGGTGACCGCTACACCATGCGGCAAATTTCAAGTCCTCGATAAACCAACGATCTATAATGTGATCCTCGAAACACTGTGGCTCTACCTCCTTAAAGCCGTAGCTTCGACCTACCATCAATGTGTGAAGTATCCAACCAGATTTGGTACCGCAACTATTAAGGGTTGTCAGGCTGAAGCAAGAATATGTTTTGCCAATGAGCAGAAGCTGAGAAATGAAAGCCCACAATGCCAAGTGGTTCGTAGGGTCACCGAGACTCCCTCTCTTCAAACCCCAAAGAAGTGGAATCTTGCAACCACATCAATATCTGACCTCTCAAAAGCATTCAGAAACCTCTGCCTCAGAGAAGAGCCTGATTCCAACCTCATTATGACCTGCACCAAATCAAGCTACTGCTGTAAATAACACTGTAAGCTCGGTTGTCCAAGCGGCAAATGTCAAATCAGCCTCGGCACATTAGATCGCTTACCCTCCGCATCACCCAATACCCTACTGCCATAACCATCATGACTTCAGGCCTTCCACCAAAAAATGCCGTGTTCCCAATATAACAACTTCCACGCCGCTCTAAGCAAAAAAACAACCGAGGTCCGATACTCGTGTCTCTTTGTAACCAAACTACGAATGGCTTGATCCCCCTTTTACGGAGGTACGTAGGCAGCTCATTCGGGAATGCAGCTATACCCTTAATAAATATAAACATCCGGCGAACACGAGCCTGATTTGTAGTATCTTGCCACTAAACGTGTCCAAAATTACCCGCGAACGTAAGCCGGGCCCATCCCGCAGATATGTGCTCCCTTGGACGCGGTTGGGCTTATCCCCCTATCACTAATTGCGTTCCGAAGTGAACTCCGTGGCCCTGACATAAAGTCCATTCTCTAAGCCGAGTCCGCTCGCACCTAACATAAAGTCCATTCACTACATATCCAAAGTCGTTCTCCCAATCCTAACGTGATCGGGGCATACTGTCGGCAAAGCTTGACAGTCACTAATTACGTTCCAAAGCAAACGTAGTTGCCAATTGAATCTCCATTCTTTGAAAACAAATTCGATTATGCAGAACATGTATATCAAACAAATACATCTTTTAATTATAACAACAGTAGAATATCACGAAACAACTTGTAAAGACGGCGAAAACAAAAGTTTGAACTTCATTAAGGAAAAGGAATCTGAGGCCACAAACATAGCCTCGGGAGAGAGCCGGAGAGGTTAAGGGAAAAACAAAGGAAATCAAATAAAAAATAAACCGAGCAAAAGTTATGCCTCTTTGCTCGGTGATGAGCCCCTTAGGTATGTGGCCTCTTCCGGGGAGATGGCGAAAGCGTTCTTCCCGTGCTGGTCGAGCATCCCAAGGTCGGGATCACCTTCGTCCACCTCGCCGACTGGCAGGCTGTCCACTTCCCTCTGAGCTTCGTTGATATTCGAAGCGAGCTCAGCATCGTAATCACTAGGGATTACGACTTGCTACTCCTTCCAAAGAAGGGTGACGCACTTCTCACACTCTTGTACATAGTGAGAAACGCTAGTGCCGACATTAAATGCCTCTAGTTCTCGATGTACGATTGAACTTATCTAAAATCGGTTGGGCCCAACGAGTGAGCTCTCGCCAAACCTTTGTTTCCATAGCCCCGACCTCGCGATGAAGCCTAGCATCTGCAGATGCCTGCTGACCGGCCAACGTCTTCTCATGCTCTTCAAGATGACGCGCATAGCACTGTTCGTCGCTCCATCAGGACCGAGTCCCTCTCCCGAACCGCCCTGTTGGCTTGCGTAACGGCCTCCAAAGCGACATCATTTGCCTCCGCTAGATCACCACTGATCTTTTGCACCTCATGAGTAACTCGGTCGTCCACCAAGCTCTTTATCACCCGAAGCTTCTCCTCGTAAACCTCGGCCTCCTCACGTAGGATTTTAACCTTCTGATCGTAATTAGCGACCGCAAGGTTCTGGGACGCTTGAGCATGTAAGACATGAAGGATGAGAAAGCAAAAAATTGAAAAGAAAGCAAAAAATCAATCGATAACCACATACTATATATCTTTAGGCGAATGGGCTGTTCCCGAAAATGAGAGTAGCGCGAGCAACTATGTATATAGCGATATGCAAAGATTGAGAAGATATCAAGTCAGGTTCAGAACGAGAAGATAAAAATTACAAAATCTACCAGGAGACGAAGACAAGCCGGACAAATTAGAGCCGTCTACGTCGGCTAAGGAAGCTCGACCCCTCCTCACGAAGAAATATCTAGTATACCAGTCCCGTGTCTGCCAACGATCGCCAACGATCAGTTTGAAATCCTTGAAGGATACATAAAAATCCTCTATAAGGTCGTATGAGCGATCATTCGGGTCAAAGCCTCACATTCGTCATGGTCGATTGTAATTCCCAGCTCGCTCCCCGCAAAAAGGATCCCAATCATATTGCATATTGAGGCTGGCGATAGCTCACTACAAGAAAACAGTCCATAAGTGACTGCGATTTGTGACTGAAAAATCAGTCACTAATATTTGTGACTACTTTGAGACGAACTAGTGACTGATTTGCGACGGAGAAAACAAGTGTCGCAAATTAGTCGCAAATTTGCGACGCCAGAATCTGGTCGTAAGATTGTCGCAAATTAGCGCGACAACATTGCGACATATATTCTGTGGTTCCGTGGTAGTCACATATCAGTCACTAATTTGCGACACTTTTACAACGAACATAATCGTCACAAATTTGTGACACATATGTTACCAAAACAGAAGTCATAAATTAGCGACGCCACCGTGGGTGTCACAAAAGCGTCGCTAATTCATGTCGGCAGAAGAATACAAAAAGGAATCTATATCGGCCAAATGGTTACGAAAATTTAAAACGTGTTTAGTAACCGGTCACCTAACTCAGAGATATTTTTCTTAAGGTAGTGGTAAAGTAGAGGGTAAAGCGTCACAAATTTGTGATTCCGGTTTTAGCGTCACAATGTAGAGGGAAATTATTTTGCATATAAATACCATGTATCCTCCTCTCATTTCATTCACTCAAATCTCTCTAATTCACACTTCTCTCTCTCTTAATACAAAAAATGTGTGGGGGAAAAATAGTTTGGGGAAAAATTTTGTTGTTTGAAAAAATATTCAGCCAGAAAATAAAATAAAATGTGGCCTTATTCATCGCGGTCTTGGATGTACAACCGATTCAATTCAGTTACCAACAATATATCTGCTGAATTTGTGGAGGGGGTCGACCAATTCACGAGGTTTGCAGCAGCCCAAGAATTTGCTCTCAATAGTGGAGGTAAAATATACTGCCCTTGTGCTACCTGTAGAAATTTGCGTAGACCAAAACCAGTTAATACTGTAACGAATCATTTGCTTAGTAATGGCTTTATGGAAGGATATTACGTTTGGACAGAACACGAGGAAGATTATAATGTAGTAGGAGTAGGTAGTAGTAGCAATTACGAAAATGCCCAGTTTAGTATCGGTAATGATCAAATTAGTATGGGTAATGAAGAGATGAATTATGATGGTAGTAATGTTTACGCTGAAATGGTTGAAGACGCATTTAATGTTTCTACGCCAATGAATGAATATCAACATGAACATGATCAAACTAGAAATGATCATGTTTATGAAGAACCTACCGGTGACGCGAAAAAATTCTACCAATGTATGAAGGTTGTCGAGAAGGTCATTCGCAATTATCGTTAGCGTGTCGACACATGAACATCAAATCAGACCATAATTTGGCAGAAGTTTGCATGGATTCATGGTCAGAAGCGTTTACAGAGTATTTACCTCAGCCTAATCGTGCAACCCGATCATACTACGAGACGGAAACATTGATAGGAAAGCTAGGGTTACCGGTTCATAAATACGATGTATGCGAGGATAATTATATGCTTTATTGGAAAGAAGACGCGGCGTTGGAGAATTGCAAGTTTTGTGGAAAACCAAGGTATATGCCTGATACCAAGGTATATGGCGGAAGAGAGTGCTAATTAGTAAAATGCGGTATCTTCCTATCGGTGATAGGCTGAAAAGATTGTACCTATCAGAGAAGACTGCAGCGGCAATGAGATGGCATGCTGGGCACGAGTCACAAGACGGAGTTATGTGTCATCCATTTGATGCGGCAGAGTGGAAAATTTTTGATCAACTCCATCCCGGTTTTGCGGGGGAGACAAGAAACGTACGACTTGGATTATGTACAGATGGTTTCAATCCTTTCGGTATGTCGAAGAATCATTCGTTGTGGCCTGTGATCTTGACTCCGTACAACTTACCTCCACATATGTGCATGAATGAAGAGTATTTGTTTTTAACAATTTTGAACTCAGGACCTAATCATCCATGCGAGAGTCTTGATGTTTTTCATCAACCACTGATCAAGGAGCTAAAAGATTTATGGAATAATGGAGTCGAAGCGTACGATGTATCATTAAAGGAAAACTTCAACCTCAAAGCCGTTCTGCTGTGGACGATTAGTGACTTTCCAGCATATGCTATGTTATCGGGATGGACGACACACGGAAAACTAGCTTGTCCCATTTGCAAAGAAGATACAAATGCATTCTACTTGCAAGCTGGTCGGAAGACATGTTGGTTTGATTGTCATCGTAGATTTTTGCCGCAAGATCACCAGTTACGAAGGAACAAAGTTAATTTCCGAAAGGGACGTAACGCTATAAATTTATCTCCACCAGAATTGTTGACGGGGGAACAAATATACCGCAGTATACAGAACAGCAGAGCAAAAAAAACATCTGAATGTGGTGGAAATGGGCATAAAAAAAACCTCCCGGCTATGGAGATTGGCATAATTGGCATAAAGAAAGCATTTTTTGGGAGCTTCCGTACTGGGTGGATCTAAATCTACGACATTGCTTTGACGTGATGCATATCGAGAAGAAATTTTTTGATAACATCATGTATACTGTGATGAATGTCAAAGAAAGAACAAAAGACACGGTGAAGTCAAGAGTAGATATGGACATACATTGCCACCCACCTGAACTGCAGGTGGATGAGTATGGGAATGCTCCATTCCCTATTTGGAGATTGCCCACAAGAGGAGTAGATGCATTACTAGATTGGCGAAAAATCAAGTCAAATTTCCACATGGTTATGCAGGAAACTTAGCAAGTTGTGCATACATCAATGCCCGAAAGTTTTTGGGAATGAAAAGTCACGACTGTCATGTTTTCATGGAGCGGTTGCTTCCGTTCGTATTTGCAGAACTTCTTCCAAGAAACGTTCACCAAGCATTGTCAGGTACGTATACATATAGAAAGTCTTTTGTTACTTTTCTGGTGCTCTGGTTGTTGATTTTGAGATATGTTTTTCAGCAACTAGAGCATTTTTTCGTGACCTTAGTAGTAGATCATTGGATCAAAGCCGGCTGCAAATTTTGAAGGAGAATATTGTTATGATACTTTGCAATTTGGAAAAAATCTTTCCACCAGCATTTTTTGATGTCATGGAGCACCTACCTATTCACTTGCCATACAAAGCCGAGCTCGGGAGTCCCGTGCAGTATCGGTGGATGTATCCGTTCGAAAGGTTCTTTAAACATTTGAAAGGAAGAGCAAAGAACAAAGCCCGTCCAGCAGCATCGATTGTTAAAGCGTACAGGAACGACGAGACATCTAATTTCTCTGAATACTACTTTCCACCAAACTTATCCACAGCTGCAAGAAGAAGGTAAATAATTAAGAACAATATAATTTGTTTTCTGCTGTTGAATTCTATGCATAGCATATTAATTAACAAATAAATTTTGTAGGGCTTCTCGATACATGAAAGGTGAAGTACCCATGTATACTGCACCAGTGCCAGATATATTTACTGGGGTCGGTCGCCCAAGTGGAAAATGTACTGAATTTTGGTTGAAAGACATTGACTATACGATATCGCACTCATATGTTTTGCGTAATTGTGAGTATTTTCGACCGTTCGAAAGGTATTAAGGTTTTCTTCTAAATAATTGTTGGTTATGTCATATGGTTTCAGATCGTTTAGTAATTTGTTGTTTCAAATGCAGCTACTTGGATGCACATATTCGAGTTGAAAACCCAGGACTATCTGATGAAGAGGTCGCAACGAAAAAAGATGATGAATTCCATTCATGGATGCGCCAATATGTAAGTATTCCTATTATTTAATTTTTATTTTTATATAATTAAATATTATATAATTCTCTATGTAGGTGCAAGCGGTAAAACATGAACGCAATTTTCCAATGTGGGTTCACGAAACATTAGATGGTCCTGAGAATAAGGTGACGTCGTGGCCAATGTATTTTACGAGGGGGTATATGTTTCACACGCGTGAGTACGGAGAACGAAGGAAAACAATGAATTATGGAGTTTGTGTTCGAGGACAAAATTATTCAGATGCCTCCGTTGAAGAAGATTTCTATGGCACAGTTGAAAAAATTATCGAACTCACATACCCCGAAATCTTGAATTTAAAGATAATCCTTTTTTACTGTCAATGGTATGACCCTACGCTCGATAAAGGGACCCGAAAGAACGAGGTTGGCGTTGTCGATGTGCTCTCATCTCGAAAATATTCAAAATATGAACCATTCATATTAGGTACAAATTCACGTTCCTCTAAACTTATGTCATACTTATAATTTGTACTAACATGAAATGTTATTCATTACAGCGTCTCAAGCTGATTAGGTTTGTTATCTTCCCTATCCAAATCCAAAGTGTTCTCGGAGAACATGGTTATCCGTTGTGAAAGTGAATCCGCGAAATCGAATTCAAGGAAAGTTTGTGGAAAATGAGGAAGTCATTTTGCAACAAACGGTCGATGAGAATACCACATCTACGATTCATGAATTAAATGTCGAGAGTTTAGTTGATGTGACTTATCCGATGGAATGTCTTGCTTACGAAATTGAAGACGAAGATCCTATCGATGAATTTCAATGTAATTTATCTGACCACGCCTCCGACGAAGAACCTTACGATGAATAATGTGACTATTTATATGTTTTTATTTGTATTAAGTGTGACTATTATATGTTTGTATGTGTATAAGTATGTAATTTAAGAAATTTGTATGAGTGTGTAATTTGCTTGACTAAAATAAGTTTTTCATTAAATTTTTTTTTTTTAATCCCATATACATATACAAGGTATAAGGGAGGCTAACGATTACATTACAACGGCACAACAGTTTACACTACAATACATACTATCACAAAACCTGGGTTCGAATCTGGGTATCCACACCCTTTTGTTATATTTACTGGAAAATATAGATAAATAAAAGGCAGTATAAGAGATAACAATTATATTACTATGGCACATCGGTTTACACTACAATACATACCATCACAAAACCCGGGTTCGAATCCGGGTAACCACACCCTTTCGTTATATTTACTGGAAACTATAGATAAATAAAAGACAGTATAAGAGATAACAATTATATTACTATGGCACATCGGTTTACACGGATCAAACTCACAGCCGAGCCCGAGTTCGATTCTTGCCGACCACACCGTTTTTTATATATTCGTAGTGACTAATTTGTGACGCTTTTGTGACAACATAGGGCTTAGGGTTTCAGATAGGGTTTGAATTATGTGAAACCCTTAATAGGCGTGGCAAATTAGTCACTAATCAGTCGGAAATGTGGGTGTAGATTCTTGCCGACCATTTGACATTTTTAACATTTAAAACGAAAATGCATGCCTCCATGATTCATAGATGTATTCTACCTTCTACAAACTCAAATTCAAAGTTTCCAATATGTGGGTGTACATTTTTTATGAAAGTAAAAAAAATCAAACTAAGTGACAATCTCATTTCATATACTTTAGGTTAAAAGTACTTGTTACTTTATGGTAGAATAGGTTTGATTCATGTGTTTCTAAAATTTCTTTGTTATTGATGGTATAAAAGATATATCAATTTTTTAAGTGTATATGGCTTAGGGAAAGGCTAGATTTCCTAAATTTTGGCTCTAAATGTTTAGAGTTTAGGGATTTGAGTAGTGACTAACTTGCAGTCGTCACAAATCAGTGGCAAATTTGCCTCTGATTACCGACCCATTTGAGACTGATATTTGGGCCACTCTTTACACTAAATTGGCCCTTTTGGCGGTCCATTTTGCCGCCCAAACTAAAAAATTACCCACTCATTACCGACTCTTTAGCGACGCTGGTGAAGAAACTTTGATAATATCAGACACCCAAGAGTCATTTTCTGATTTTACTCTTCTTTTCTCTCAACCCCTCACGATTCCGTGCTAAATTCTTCTCTTTCTCTTTGTTGTTCATCTGGATAACTCGATTTCTTCATCGAATCAGTTATAGATTGAACATTTCGATTTTGTTCTTCGGTTTGAAAACCCTAATCTCTTTGTCTTCTTAGTTTTAAAACCCTATATCTCTATCTCATATTCGATTCAAACCCTAATCTCTATTTCAGAAACCCTAATCTCTATTTCAGAAACCCTAATCTATATATCTCTCTCGTTTTTGATTCAAACCCAAATCCAAAATGCTAATCTTCCGAGAAAGCCTAATCGAGATGGCTGGGTCCAAATCCGTTAGAACCCGAGGAGGTTCTACTCGGTCAACCGTCCTCCGGTAGACTATCCCGGGAAATGTAAAGGGATTTTCGGTGGTGGTAAATCTAGAGCACAATCAACCTCACCTCAGTCGGCCAACGCAGGAGATGGTTCACCACAAGGAGTTAGGTCAACAAACTTGGCGAGTTCTTCACATGACTCCAACATGAATAATCAGCGTTCTCCCCCTTCTCAGAACAACAACAATCTCTCCGGCTCTCGACGCAACCTGCTTCCACTCCAGTATCCACCACAAACCGCTCTGACTCAGCGACAATCAAACTCTCAACCGCGAGCCAACCTCAATTTCAATCTGCAACCTCACCGCTTTAATGCTTCTAATCGGCCTCAGGAAGCCGAAGATGAAGAGGACGATGAAGAGGAAGCAAACGATGAAGAAGATGATGGAGATGGACTTGGTTATGAAGATCCTGTGGATGAAATCCAAGTTGGTGGTAATGGTGGGGAAAATGAAGACTATGAGGCATTGTTGGACGCTGTGTTAGCCCATCCAGGGCGTGAAAGACTACCCTTCCTCAGTGAGGAACCTTTGGAGGATACATTTTGGTAAGTCTATCAAAACACCAATTTTTCCACTGTTTATTGTTCAGAACACTACTAGGTTGATCAAATTGTGTGTATTAGACTGCTAGGTCGACCAAAATGTGTGTGTATTAGACTGCTAGGTTGATCAATATGTGTGTGTATTAGACTGCTCATTTTTTGTCTCTTAGACTGTTAGGTTGCTAAATATTTGTTATTTGTTAAACAACCGATTGTAATTGCTTATGTGTGATTTGTTTAACCTCTGTTTATGTGTGATTTGTGATTTGTTTAACCTCTGTTCTAATTGCTTATGTGTGATTTGTTTATATGTAAAACATGCTTATGTGTGATTTGTTTAACCTCTGTTTATGTGTGATTTGTGATTTGTTTAACCTCTGTTCTAATTGCTTATGTGTGATTTGTTTATGTGTGATTTGCTTATGTGTGATTTGTTTAACCTCTGTTTATGTGTGATTTGCTTATGTGTGATTTGTTTAACCTCTGTTTACATTTCTGAGCAAGGTTTACTCGGGACAGAGGCTTACTAACCCGTGTCATTTCTGGAATATTTCGTCGGAAGTTTGATGGCCCATACTACAGTTGGACCGTCACACCGATCGACAAGCAAGAAAGATATTTCCGAACTTTTGCGGTAATATTCATTTCTATTAGACATGTTCAGTTGATTTTCTTAGCTCAATCATTTCATTCTTTTATTAACTACTTCTTTTTATCTGTAGAGCAACTACAATTGGGATTTTGGTATCACTCTGGTTGTGAGGGCTCACTTCAATCAGATTGCAATTAAGAGGATGAGAGGAATAGTCAACCAAGTTAGGACCCGTAAACCGAGGGTGAGACCAATCTGGATTAGTGATGAGAAGCTATGGGCTAGAATGTGTGCCTACTGGGCCACTACACAAGCTCAAGAGAAGAGCACTACGGCTTCCAACTCAAGAAACTCAGATCGTAACGGCCGTGGCCCACACAAGCACAGAACAGGCCAGTCTTCCTACCTCACTATTCAACAAGATATGGTAAGCATATTTCAGTCCTCACATGTTTGTACATTTTATTATTTCCTTCTCTTTGAGACTGATGTAAATAATGTGTCTTACCTATTCTGACAGGAGCAAGAACTACAGCGACCAGTCTCTTGGGGTGAAGTGTTTTTGAAGACACACACATTGCCGGATGGGAGCTTCATTGATCTTAAAGCTCAGGAGGTTGCTACAAATTATGAGAACACTCTGAGAAAGGCGATGGAACAGCCTGCAGATATGGAAGAAGATTCAGACAACTCCTCTCAACGGAATCTGACCGTCGAAGAAAAGAATGAGATCTTCTTGAAGGTATGGTCCCTCTTATGTTCTGTTTATTATGTTTTAATCTAAACTGTTGTCATTGTTTATTAATCCTTGTTTTTGCTATTGTAGTGCACTGAGTTTGATCCTAAGGGTACTCCTTATGGAGTAGGTCAGCTCTCACACATGCCTAACAAAGGAAAGAGAAAGATCAGCTATGGTGAATCATCTTCACAAGGCCTGCAAGAGTTGCAGGATGAGCTTAAGGCAGCACGGCAAAGAATATCTGACCAAGATGCAGCGAATGAGCGACGTGATACGGAGAATGCACGTCTTGCTCAAGAGCTAAAGGCAAGCCAGGATCGGATCAGTGACCTCGAGAAGAAGATGCTCGACTTCATGCAGCAAGCAGCACCCACAGTTCAACAAGCTTCACCACAGGTTCCAGTTGTCATCACTCCAGCATCTGCAAGTGACCCTCCATGTTCAGCCAATGACACCACCGAACCACCGAAGTAAACCTCCCAATCTCTTTTACTCTCTCTAAAACTCTGAAACTTTAAAACTTGGAAGTTTATCTTCCTTTTTGAACTTGATAGCATATTTTGTCAAGCTAAGTGCTTGATTTGTATATAATGGTTGTATATAATGCTTCTGGTTTTATTTGAATGATTTTTGGTGTTTTTTTCATTTGATTTTGAATGGTTTTTGGTAGGTTTTTCTTCTCAATTATAGCATAACAAAACAACAAAAAACGACACATAATTGTAACAAAATTACAACTGAAAAGTGACCAAATATACGACCAAACAAAACCATGGCGTCGCAAATTAGAGGTAACTTAGTCACAAAATTGTGACTACCATGTAACTACGAACTATTCGAAACAAGTGTGACAACGTCGCTCATCAGTCGCGGTTTTATGACTACCAAATTAGACACAAAACTGTCACAAATTACCGACTACAAGAGCGAGACAGAGTGGTTGCAAATTAACGACGCTAAGAGTAGTCATCTATCAGTCGCAAATTACCGACTACAAGAGCGAGACAGAGTGGTTGCAAATTAACGACTACAATATTCGTCGCAAATTAACGACTACATGAATCGACACAGATTCGTCACAAAATTACGACTAATATATGGTGTCACAATTCAGTCGCTTATTTGCCACGCCTTCGAGGAGCCTCATATCAGTCACAAATTAGCGACTGAAATAATGTATTCACACAAGCGTCGCTAATTTCCGACTTATTAGCGACGCCGAAAATTAGCGACGCACGTTTTGCGACGCCGAGTTGGCGTCATAAAGTAGTCGCAAATGAGTCATTAGTGACGAATTTGTGACGCTTCTGGGAGTGGCATGGCCTATTTTCTTGTAGTGGCTGCACGAGGGCGACGTTCCGAGCTGGCGACGTTCCGAGCTCGGCAATACCCGGTAAGAATCGTAGAAAGGGGGAACCAGAGTCCACATTCCGAGAAAAAGGAATCGTATAAAAAAAAGAAGCCGCGAGGCGGAGTCCAGGGGCGATCACGAGAATAAGGGATTCAGAACTCAAGTCGGCGCAAATTTCTGAATACGAAAACAACTTGTTAATAGTTTCCCATGAAGATAATGACAAACCGATCGCCTTCTTCTCACACGTCCTTCCCCCGACAATATTTTCCAAAAAAATCGACACCCAAAATGCGAGAAAGATTTTTTACCTAGCAGCGATCTCAAACAGAGGAAAACAGAAGCAATAGAATGTAATGAAGGAATGATGAATCCAAAACCCGGAAAAGGACATTATATAAGGAAATTCGGGAAACCGAAGAGGCGTTTGTTGAAGTGACTTCTCCCCTTCCCCTTCCTTATTTCTAGTGAAATCTAAAAACCGACCCAACCATATAACGCCACGTCATCAACCTGGAAAAAAGTTGAATAATCACTAGTAGAATTCTGAAAATAGCCACGGATTTTTCTGTGGCTATAGCCATTTTTTCGTGGCTATTTGAACATAGCCACAGAAAAAATCTGTGGCTATAGGGTCGTGGCTATATGGGTCATTGCTAATCCGCGGTATTTAGTCACATATTATCAAGGGATAAATCTGTGGCTAATATGTGTCTATATATAGCAAGGGAAAATTCGTGGCTAATATGTGGCTATACATAGCAAGGGATAATCCGTGGCTAATATGTAGCTATATATAACAAGGGATAATCCATGACTATATATAGTAAAGGATAATCTGTGGCTATTTAAAAAAAAAAGGAAAAAAAATAAAACCTACCTAGATCCGACGGTTGCATCGGCGGTGGATCCGGTGGCGGATCTAGATATATTTATAATAAAAAATTGGAAGAGGAGAAAGAGGAGGAAAATCAATGGTGGATGAGGGAGAGGAGAAGGAGAAACAATGGAGGATGAGAAGGAGAAACGATGGAGGAGGAGGAATAGGAAAAGGAGAAACGATGGAGGAGGAGGACGGGAAGGAGGATTCATGGCGTAGGAGGAGGAAGAAGACCAATGACGGAGGAGGAGCGATGGCGGAGGAGGAGGTCCGATGGCGGAGGAGAAGAAAAAGAAGAATATGGAGGAAGAAGGAAGAAGAAGATGAATAAGGAAGAGGGTGAAGGAAAATGGGAATAAGAAAACTCAGATTTTTTTTTTAAAAAATAGCCACGGATTATCCCCTGCTAATCTGTGGCTATATGAAAAATTTGAAATTTGGAGAATTTAACCAAATTTTTTCGAATTTTTTGTATTGGATTTGTAGCTAATCTGTGGTTATTCTCTGACTATATATAGCAAGGGATCAATCTGTGGCTAATCCGTTGCTATATATAGCAAGGGATCTAGATAGGTTTTATATAAAAAAAAATTGAAACCTACCTAGATCCGACGGTTGCATCGGCGGTGGATCTGGTGGCGGATCTAGATATATTTATAATAAATTTGTGGCTATTTAACAACTGAATAGCCACAGATTTCATGTTCCACAAAATTCGTGGCTATTTAGAAAATAGCCACGGAAAAGCCGTTGCTATTCCCTTGTTATTTCACAGTTTTCTACTAGTGCATTGCATGTGAGGAGATCCCTCACAAACCACGCCCCCTAGATTCGGAGGAATCGAAGCAAATTCGGCCCAAGCCTAATTCTCTAGCGGTCCAATGACCCTGCGCCATGTCAGCTGACTCGGCTTGGGGGGGTGGGGGACTAAATGTTGGAAGTGGGTTTAGCACCCACCTTGGAAGGACCCGACCCGAATCCGCTTATATCCCAGATCCAAAAAAGCCCATTAGAAGCCGAGGAAGATTTCAAGATCGAGTTCGGATCGTGATGTGCCACATTGATGGACTATCATAACCACAGGATAAATGAAACGAAGGTCTACGATCTAGCTCAAATTGCCCAGGTCCTAGGATGCGCTGCACGAGCAACCACCGAACAATCGACCATTGGCAGAGTGACACGTCGATCGGACTAGTGGAACACAACCACCTTATGAAGTGAACAATTCGAGCATATGCGCAATGATTACCTACATAGGTTGGCGAATGCAGAGAAATGATGAACATCAAAAAGAACGCTCACCTGCTACGAGATTTATCTTCGAGTCCTCTCCCTATAAATAAAGAATGCCATTCGACGAGAAAAACACACCGAAATCACCCAAGACACCGAGCAAGAATTTAGAGAGATATATCTTAGATTGCTTTTAACATTTTCCCGACTTCTTAGTCTTTAAGTGTTAGATCCTGATCTCAGACTTATATTCAATCTTGTAATTCCCGAGCTACTTGTAACCAGTCTCATTTACATAAGAAAGTACTATTCAGAAACATATCTCTAAATTCCGAACTCGTTTACCAACCTAACTCATCGTAGAATCTCCGACCCTTCAAATCCCGAACATAAATCCAACCTTCTGACCTGCACTGAACTTCTTTGGTTCAACATTGTGGCATGTTTCTTTCAAATTACTTACTCTTTCAAACTCATTGATAACTCAAAAGTATTATGAATAATGCATCAAATTGACATGTTAGAGTTTGAAGGAGTAAGTAATTTGAGAGAAAGTGGCCAACCTACCCTATAGGTAGCGAGAGAATAGGTTATTATATAGAATTTTACCTCATGCGGGTCCGATGGATAACTTGACTATAGATGCGAGCCGGACGAGTATGGAGCACTCTAGCATCTTTCACCTAATTTTTTTTGTTATGTAAGACATTTTGCTGGAAGGTAATCTCGAGATGTCCAAAGACTGTTGCAAGAGGTAGCGGGATGCCTTCATACATTTTTTTGTCTGATGCGTTCACTACAAGAAAACAACCGCAAATCCGACGGAAGTAATTCCGTCGGAAATTTTCCGACGGTAATCCGACCGATTTCCGACGGAACGGAAATTTTTCAATTCCGTCGGAAATCTGTCGGAATTATTTCCGACGGAACGAAGACCGTCGGAAATCGGTCGGATTATTGGACCGTGTAACTAGCCGTTGCCGACACCGGAGGAGATTCTGGCCAGTTGTCGGAAATCCGTCGGAAAATATAAATTTCCGACGGATTTCCGACAGACTCCCAACTAGTCTGTCAGAAATTTGGAGGAAAAAATAGCCGTTATATAGCCGTTATTATATCCGTTGTTTTTCCGACGCTTTTCCGATAGATTTCCGACGGTCAGCGTATTTATATATATGATTCCACACATCTTCATTCACTCACAATTGAGGAATGGAAGAAAGCCATGTTGGTTTGATTGCCATAAAAGGTTTCTACCGGACGACCATCCCTATCGTCGGTCTAAAAGATTATTTAAGAAAAATAAACAAGTGTTTGATGTTCCAATTGATGAGATAGACGGTCGTACTATATTGGAGCAGTTGAGAGACTTTGGTGCTGAGAGGACTCCTGATTGTGGGGGTAATGGGCATGAACCGTTTTGTGGTGTAGGAGAAGCTCACAACTGGCACAAGAAGAGTATATTTTGGGATTTGCCGTATTGGAAGGATCATTTATTAAGGCACAACCTCGATGTGATGCATATTGAAAAGAACTTCTTTGACAACATCATGAATACGGTGTTAAACATCCCGGGAAAGACAAAAGACAATGTGAAGTCTAGGATGGATGTTTCAAAGATTTGCTACCGTGCTTATCTTGATCGTCTTCCCGATGGTACATATCCTTTTCCTCCGTACCGATTGCAAATACAAAAGATAAGAGAATTTTTCCGGTGGATTGAACACGAAGTTAAATTCACTGATGGATATGCAGCTAATCTGGGTAACTGCGTAGACTCGCGATACCTAAAGTTTTTGGGACTGAAGAGTCATGATTGTCATGTACTGATGCAGAGGCTTCTTCCATTTGCTTTTACCCATCTTCTTCCTCAAACTGTCCACGAATCCATTGCAGCAATTGGTGCTTTCTTTAGGGATTTATGCACGAGGACACTTACAGTTGAGGGGATCCGCAATTTAGATGTCAATATACCAGTGATCCTTTGCAATCTTAAGAAGATCTTTCCGCCGTCTTTTTTTGATGTTATGGAACATCTTCCCCTACACCTCCCCCGCGAAGCCGAACTAGGTGGTCCAATTCAATTTCGTTGGATGTATCCTTTCGAGCGGTACATGTTCCATCTAAAGAAGAAGGTCAAAAATTTGGCTCGAGTTGAAGGTTCTATTGTCGCACAAAGTATCAATGAAGAATCATCACAGTTTGCGGAATATTACTTTCTGCGGGAAGTTAGTACGAAGAGTAGACGTCCTGCTCGTTATGATGATAAAGGTGAGAGAGTCACGTATGCCGCGATTGTCCCTGAGATATTTTCGCAAGTTGGCCGAGTGATTGGGAGAGGGAAGAGACGCTTCCTATCACAAGATGAGTGGAGTCACTTACATATGTATATCCTAACGAATTGTGAGGAGATGGCGGAGTACGAAAGGTAAAAATAGAACTTATTTAAATACTTCTTATTTTTAATACCTAAGTAATATATAGGTTTCATATGTTATATATTTTTGTTTGCTTTCAGGATTTACATTGCATCACTACGTCGCTATTATCCAGAAATGACAGAAGACGAACTTGGAGAATCTAAGGAAAACGAGTTTCCAAATTGGCTGCAATATTACGTGAGTTTTAAAAAAACGCTTACATTTCTTAAAATTAGTGAATTAATTATTACTTAATTAAATGTTTGTTTATTAATTTGTCTAAATTATTATCTCAGGTTTCTGAAGGAATGAAGAATGGAGAAAGGTTTCCGACATGGTTACAAGAGATAGTTTCTGGCCCAAGCTTCGAAGCAACTTCATACGCTCGGTATTGAACTAGGGGATTTGCATTTAGGATTCATGAAGAAAGGCCGAGGGCAACTGCAGATTACGGAATTTTAGCTACAAGTGGTGATGTAGTCTACTACGGGATTCTCAAAGAAATATTGCAAGTGCGCTATCCAGGAATGTTGGGCATGAGGTGCATTGTTTTCTTGTGTGAGTGGTATGATCCGTCATATCCAGAAGGTGTCCAGGTGAGCCAATTTGGCGTCACTTCAGTAAATTCTTCTAGGAGACTGCAAAAGTATGACCCATTCATCCTAGCATCACAGGCAGACCAGGTTTGATTTTAAAATTTTATAATATGTGCCTTATAGATAAATAATGATATTGTAATTGCCTAAACTAAATATGTTTGTTTTAGGTATGCTACATTTCTTATCCTAGGGTAACACATCGAGGAGATCCTTGGATTACAGTGACTCCAATTAATCCAAGAGGGAGACTATATGGAGTTGCCGAGCAAGATGCTATGCAACCAACTAGAATTACTCCGATGGCTCCAGTTGATCATTCTTCAGCGGTGGACCTTTTTGTTGATTTCACTGAATTTGGTGATAATATCGTACATTCAGAATCAGAAGAAGAAGTAGAGAATTTGATGAAGACGAAGACGCAATTCCTTCGGAAGGATCTGATGAAGAAGAAGAAGTTGGAGAATTTTATGACGAAGAAGTTGGATAATTTATATATATATATAATTTTTTTTAAAATGATATATATATATATATATAATTCCGACTTATCTGTATATTTATATATATATATATATATATTTTTTTTTTAATATAAAATAATTCGATTCTTATGCAGAAGTGCACTACTCGAAGAAGCTGTTCGAGTGGAAGGATAAGTGGCAACTCGGTCAGGTGCCAAAAGCGATGAAAGAGAAGCCGGAGTTGTGGAACGGTTTCATCGCATATTGGCAACTAGAGGCTACCAAGGAGAGCTCTACCTATCACTCTACAAACCGGAACAGCAACCGCAAGGGCAAGGGTCCAACCACCCACAACCTTGGAGCTACCAGCAAGAAGACAAAGGCTAGGGATATGGTAAGTTTGTTATGTACGTCTTGATTTTTATTAATTTTTTTTTTGTTTTATACATTTATATTATCAAATAAATATCTAACAACTGCAGGCTAAGGAGTTGGGTCGGGAACCCAACAACTTGGAACTTCTCCTAGCAACACACACCGACAAGGATGGTGTCGTCCATGATCCGGTAGCTAAGGAGATTCAGGAGAGCGCCCGAAGAATGGAAGACGAGTACATTCTGTCTCAGCCATCCACCGACGGAACCCCTCCCCTCACCCAAGCCCCGGACGACATCATCAACCAATTCGTCTTAGAGGTATGTAAAATTTAAAATAGTTTTCAAGTCTTTGTCATTTACAATTTAATTTGTTCCGCAGGTTGCTCCGCAGACCAAAGGGCGGATTTATGGTCTTCCCGACGATGCAGGATCATCGGGGTCTTCTCGTTACTACAGCGATTCATCCCAGCTGACACTACAAGAAAACAGCCGCAAATCCGACAGAATTTCCGACGGAATTTGTTCCGTCGGAAATTTTCCGACAGTAATCCGACTGATTCCCGACCGAACTGAAATTTTTCAATTCTGTCGGAAATCTGTCGGAATTATTTCCGACGGACACTAAGACTGTCGGAAATCGGTCGGATTACTGGATCGGTAACTAGCCTGTGCCGGTGCCGGAGGAGATTCCGGTCGGCTGTCGGAAATCTGTCGGAAAAAATCAAACCGTTACTAATTTCCGACAGATTTCCGACAGACACCCCACTGGCTGTCGGAAATCTGTCGGAAACAATAGCCGTTATATAGCCGTTATTATATCCGTTTGATTTTCGACGCTTTTCTGACAGATTTCCGACGGTCAGCGTATTTATATATATTATTCCACACAACTTGATTCACTCACAACAACAACAACTTCCAACCAAACATTTGTTATAAAAAATCGTTAAGAGAGTGAGATGTTATCTTCTAGATATTATAGATCGTGGATGGATGAAGAGATGTATGATCCGGAGTCGAAGACATTAAATGAAAGTTATGCACGAGGTATATGCGAGTTCATGGCGGTTGTCGGAAATCGAAAGGTAATAAAATGTCCATGTTTAAATTATTGCAATTCGCGTAATGTTAAGGTAGAACAAGTTTGGCATCACTTGTATACCAATGGTTTTATGCCGGGATACAAAATTTGGTTTTTTCATGGAGAAACTAATAATGATGGTGCTAGTAGTAGCAGTGCACCATATGTTGCGGATAGCTTAGGCGAACATAGAACGGATAACTTAGGTGAACATAGAACGGATAGCTTAGGCGAACATAGAACGGAAGTAGATTTTGGTGTAGGGACCGCTGAGATGGTTCATGATGCGTTTAGAGAGAATTTGCCATCGATCGTAATAGGGGAGGATAGAGTAGAAGAACCAAATGAAGAATGTAGAAGATTTTATGATATGTTAGACGCAGGGAAGCAGCCCTTATATGATGGGTGTCGAGACGAACATTCACCTTTATCAACTGCTAGTAGACTGATGACCATTAAGACGGACTTCAATTTGGCGGAAGACTGTGTTGATGCGATAGCAGATTTTGTGAAAGATATTTTGCCTGAAGATAATCAGGCACCTGCATCATACTACGAGATACAGAAACTTGTAGTTGGTCTTGGTATGCCGTATCAGGTGATAGATGTATGCATCGACAACTGTATGCTATATTGGAGAGAAGACGAAGACCGGAGAAGATGTAAATTTTGTCGTAAACCGCGGTATCAGGAAACTGGTGGGAGAGTTCCAATTCCATATAAACGTATGTGGTACTTACCATTGACAGCGAGGTTAAAGAGGTTATATCAATCTGTGCGAACGGCAGAACAAATGAGATGGCATGCAGAGCATCGTCAAGATGGAGAGATTACACATCCTTCAGATGCAAAAGCGTGGAAACATTTTCAAATGTTGTATCCGGATTTTGCATACGAGTCAAGAAATGTGTACCTCGGGTTAAGTACGGATGGTTTCAACCCATTTGGGAAGCATGGAAGGCAGTATTCTTTGTGGCCCGTAATCGTAACACCGTATAATTTGCCTCCTGGTATGTGCATGCGTCGAGAGTTTTTATTCCTCTCCGTTCTTATTCCCGGCCCTGAGCATCCGAAGAGATCACTTGATGTATTCCTCCAGCCATTGATTTATGAGTTACAAATGCTATGGAGTCACGGTGTCGAAGCATTTGATGTTTCACGAAAGCAGAATTTTCTGATGCGTGCGGTCCTTATGTGGACTATTAGCGATTTCCCAGCATATGGTATGCTATCTGGATGGACTACTCATGGAACATTATCGTGCCCGTTTTGCCAAGACAACACTGACGCTTTCCAATTGAGGAATGGAAGAAAGCCATGTTGGTTTGATTGCCATAGAAGGTTTCTACCGGACGGCCATCCTTATCGTCGGTCTAAAAGATTATTTAAGAAAAATAAACAAGTGTTTGATGCTCCAATTGATGAGATAGACGGTCGTACTATATTGGAGCAGTTGAGAGATTTTGGTGCTGAGAGGACTCCTGATTGTGGGGGTAATGGGCATGAACCGCTTTGTGGTGTAGGAGGAGCTCACAACTGGCACAAGAAGAGTATATTTTGGGATTTGCCGTATTGGAAGGATCATTTATTAAGGCACAACCTCGATGTGATGCATATTGAAAAGAACTTCTTTGACAACATCATGAATACGGTGTTAAACATCCCGGGAAAGACAAAAGACAATGTGAAGTCTAGGATGGATATTTCAAAGATTTGCTACCGTGCTTATCTTGATCGTCTTCCCGATGGTACATATCCTTTTCCTCCGTACCGATTGCAAATACAAAAGATAAGAGAATTTTTCCGGTGGATTGAACACGAAGTTAAATTCACTGATGGATATGCAGCTAATCTGGGTAACTGCGTAGACTCGCGATACCTAAAGTTTTTGGGACTGAAGAGTCATGATTGTCATGTACTGATGCAGAGGCTTTTTCCATTTGCTTTTACCCATCTTCTTCCTCAAACTGTCCACGAATCTATTGCAGCAATTGGTGCTTTCTTTAGGGATTTATGCACGAGGACACTTACAGTTGAGGGGATCCGTAATTTAGATGCCAATATACCAGTGATCCTTTGCAATCTTGAGAAGATCTTTCCGCCGTCATTTTTTGATGTTATGGAACATCTTCCCCTACACCTCCCCCGCGAAGCCGAACTAGGTGGTCCCGTTCAATTTCGTTGGATGTATCCTTTCGAGCGGTACATGTTTGTGGGGGTCGAAACCAACACAATTAGAATTTGTAAGAGTTCGTGAGGGAATTCGGAGATTTCTATGGTAAGCTAGGATTGCTAAGGGTTTGAGAAAGAGATGTTGTTATTGATGAAAAAATTGAGTACAAGGTTTTTCTGTGTAAGAATTCCGATCCCCCCTTAGGGTTCATACAAGGAGGTATTTATACTATATCTAAGGCGGCTACGTTTCCTAAGCTTCTGCGGAGTCGGTTGCATCTACGTGGGCTTCGTGCTGCTGGGCTGAAGATTGGATGAGACTGAGGACGTGATCGATCATCGGGGCGAGGCCGTGGTCGCGATACGAGCCGAGGCCAGACTCGGTCCAGGCGAGGCCGTGGTCGCGAGACACGCCGAAGCTAGGCTCGGTCCGGGCGAGGCCGTGGTCGCGGGACACGCCGAAGCTAGGCTCGGTCCGAGCGAGGCCGTGGTCGCGGGACACGCCGAAGCTAGGCTCGGTCCGAGCGAGGCCGTGGTCGCGGGACATACCGAAGCTAGGCTCGGTCCTGGCGAGGCCGTGGTCGCGGGACACGCCGAAGCTAGGCTCGGTCCGAGCGAGGCCGTGGTCGCGGGACACGCCGAAGCTAGGCTCGGTCCGAGCGAGGCCGTGGTCGCGGGACATACCGAAGCTAGGCTCGGTCCGACCAGGAGAGGCTACGGTCTCTCCTTTGGCCGAAGCCCCGGTCCCTTCGTGCTTCTCCCAGGTTCCCTATGTTGCTACATGCTTCGCTCCACAAGAAGACCTAGGCGCCGTCATGCCGTGCCTTGTCGAGAGTCCGGAGGACCATTTCTTCCGCTGACTTGTCTTTGGATGTTGATGTTGAGCGGGTGAATACCGACCCCAACAGTTAGCCCCCCAGCTCGGTAGTGTTAGAGCTAATAGTGCCGAGGTAAAAGATGTGTTGAATATCAGCGTTAACGTTCGAAGTCAAGGTGCTTGTCTATTCTACAGTAGTAGAAAGTGACTTTTTCGCAAGAGGTTTTAAGACTTTGTAGGTGTTGTGAAGATTTTAAGACTTCATGCTTCCTTTGTCAAAGCTGCTGCATTTTCTGCAGAAAAGAGATTTTTTTTTTTTTTTTTTTTACTCGAAGATTTTAAGACTTCGTATTTTCTATGGAGATTTTAAGACTCCGCGTTGCAATTGCTAACGTCAATGACGTTTCCGAGTAGAAGCCAAGCGATTTCCGGAGGAAAAAGTGTTGCGTTGTGTTTTTTGAACGGAGGCGGGACCCGTGTAGTGAGAGAAAAAGAGAGGATAAGGTTTTTTTTTTTTTTACCTTCTCCTTCTTCTTTTCCTTTCTCTTTCCTCAAGAAAAAATTTCTTCTTCCTCCTCTCTTTGCCGTCGCCGACCGTGCACCACCACCGACCGTGTGCTCTCTCGTCGTCGATTGTGAGTTCGGGCCTTCATCTCTTACTCTTTTTTCCCTTGGTGAGTTTCCTTACTCCATTCTCAAGCCATCTCTTAAGTCCTCATAGCTTCTTTGGAAATCCAAGCTTATAGATCTAAGTTTACTTTCATGGAAAAATCAAACTTTGTTGTGTTGAATTGATGATTGCTTTGGAGAGTCATTGAACCTTTGGTTGCTATTGATCTCTAGTCTTTGATGGTTGATGGAATTAGCCTTGGATTTGTATGGATTTTTGAGAATCCTTCTTTAAAGCTCATGTAGGAATAGAACTTGTTCTTGATGGGTGTTCTTGATAAAGGATGGAAATTGTTGACCTTTGATTTAATTTGTTGACTTGTGTAGGTAGATTTGTTGTTATGGAACCACAAAACCTCGAGCCGGTTGATCGCGGCGGTGCGATGCTTAGAACCGAGCCCGTGGTCGTGTCGACCGATCGGGTTGATCACGCGGTCGCGTCATTACGCGACACCGAGCTCGCGGCCAAACTTCCTCGCCGAACCGAGGGCATGGTCGCGTTAACACGCGAAACCAAACTTGCGACCGAGCTTTCTCACCAAACCGAGGGCGTGGTCGCACCTCTTCATCGGTCCAAGGACGTGGTCGCGATGTCAAGAGGAACTGACTCCGTGCTCGCGCCTTTGGGTTGGGCCGACCCCATGGTCGTGACTTTGAGTGGAGCCGAACCCGTGGCCGCATCCTTAAGTGAGACCGAGCCCGCGGTCGCATCCTCAAAGGAGACCGAACTCGCAGTCGCAACGCCACTGACCGACCACGCGCTCGGTCCATCGGACCGGACTGACGCTGCGGTCGCCACGACGAGCGAACCCGATCGCGCGGTCTCTCCTCCGAGCCAAATCGGTCGTGCGGATGCCATACCACCCTTCGCATCGCTCAAGAATCTCGGAACTAGAGTCCGTTATCGCAGCAAAACCACCGTTTCGCGGAGTCGTCTCCACGGACCCGATGAGAGCGATGAGGATATCTTTGATGGCTTAGCGGATATTGAGGAGGAGAGGAGGCCTAGTGGTGATGAGGATTTGATGGCCCGTAATGGTGGGATCAGACTCTCTTTTCCCCTCAATGATGAGGATCCAAGGCTCCCCGATGGTGCAGCCAATGCTTTGGCATCGGACTCTTCTTCGTTCAGGTCGGTTGCCTCCGATGATGAGGACGGTGATGATAATGTCTCCGCAGAGGTTGAACGACACCCGGTGGTCAAGAAGAAGAATGCGCGTCCGGACCCCCTGGGATCCACTTTGTCTGATGAGACGGCGCTGCAGACTCTCAGAAAAAAGTGCGGGATTCTGGATGAGATCCAGTTAGTTGCTCCCGACCACACTCAGCGGGCTGACGCTCCGCCTGCAGGACACTTTACCTTGTATGAGAACTTCATCGAGCATTGTTTGCTATGGTTCCCGGTACCTGGCTTCCTCCTTCGTTTCTTAGAGGCGAACGGTGTTTCCCTTGCTCAGATCAACCCCAGAGGGTTGAGGCATGTCATCGGGATTTACGTGCTGAGCACGGAATGCAACGCGGAGGTTAGCATCGGGCAACTGTCCTCTCTACTGGACCTCAGGCCCCGTGGCCGTGTAGATGAGCTGAGGTATTGCGTCACCCCGGTTCCGGGTCGTACTCTTATTAGTGGTTTCCCGAGCAAGGATGACTACTTCGAAGACCGGTTCTTCTTCGTCAAGATCTCCGAAAAAAGTGTTGAGGCTGATTGCATTCCCCTCCTTAGAACGAGCTGGGAGAGACGAGGTAATTCTATACTTAGAGAAATCCTCTTTTGCACAGTGTTCGTGCCTTGTGTACTAATGTGTAGCTTTGTTTTCGTAGTGAAACCAGCATCCCAGACAGTGAGCCGGAGTGAAGCGGCGGCTATCCACAGCGCCCTGGCCTCTGGAGATGGTGATTGGGTGAAGTCTTTCACCTGTCAGAGGATCCGGAGAGCGCTCTCCATTCGGATCTTCCCAGGGAAGGTCCTTGGACGAGGCTCTGCTAGAGTCTCTGCTTTTCAGCGAGCCAAATCGGCGAAGGCGGCGTCGATGAGCGCCGCAGTCTCAGCGAGGGCAGGCTCGCAGACGGGTGCTCCGTCATCCACAACGCCCAAGACTCCTATTGCATCAGCTCAGCGGTCTCGTGGTTCTAACCTCACTCCTGATGACATTGCTAGGCGGCGTGAGCAACAGCGGAGGAGGGCCCTTGGATCGGAGGGTAAGGCGGGAGGCACTCCTGATGAGGTACCTCCGAAGCGACAGAAGGTGGGTCCTTCTTCGGCGTTCGTTAGCGATCCGATCAGTGATGGTGCTGCAGCTGCGCACTCTTCAACTCTTGGCTCTGGCGAGAGGGCTCTTGCGCTGGCGAGAGCCACAGTGGCTGAGGTTTGATCTCTCTATCTTTCTTTCTTTGTCTTTGTTATTGTTTCTCCACTTATTCCAGCGTTATGTTTGCTTTCCTTTGTATGCGCAGCTCTCCACCCAGCTGGATGGCATAGCTTTCTGCTTTGAGGAGGACTCTCGTTCTCGTGACCGTGAGGTTAGCGAAGCCAGGAGGGCTAATGCGGAGCTTGCTGAGAAGGTCCTAGCCCTCGAGGACGATGTCGCTTCCGCGAAGCAGAGATCGGATGAGTTGAGCGGGAAGTTGTCCAAGGCGTCCTCGCGGCATGCGAAGAACAAGGAGGAGATCACTTCGCTTAAGAGCAAGCTGTTGGAAACTGAGAGTCTTAGGGACGCCCAGATCGAGGAGGCCGTTTCTAGGGCCAAAGAGGAGGCAAACCGTAGCTTTGCTAGCCGGACCCGACAGGTTGCCAGGTCGCTCGCTAGGCTTGAGGGGACAGCGAAAGATAACATGCTGGATCTTGCTGAGATCGATGCGAGCTTGGAGCTTATTGAGCGTCTCCGTGGGTCTGATGGAGCGTCTTTGGATGCTGCAGCAGAGCTTTTGGTCGAGAGGAAGATTCCGATCTACGACGCTCGTGATGTGTTTGATGAACTTGTTTCTAGCGTGAGGCAAGCTTTGGAGATCTCAGAAGATGCTGATGTTCCCAACGGAGAGGTGTGACCGATGAGCGACCGTTGCTCTTCTATTATGACCTAGTTTATTTATAACCTTTTGTTTCTAAAAACTCTTGGTGGACTTGATAATTTTCGGTTGTAGCATTGGATGGTTTGTATCCTTGCTATTATTTTGGAGCCTTGCATTGTGGTGAATGCAAGATGACTTGTAGCTTTTGCTGATGTTTACCCTTGATGGTTACAGATTCAGGTTTTGCTTTAGATATTGTTGATGCTGTGCCTACACTTAGGAATTCTTTAAGCTGTTTAAGCGTTTCTGTCATGTGTTTGCCAACACCAGCGTTGGGCTAGGTGAACCGAGGGCCATAAGACCCCGTGACTGATCCGAGGTCTGAAGGCTTCTCATTGTGCTTGCTCACGTATGAGGCTCTTGTTGAGACTATGAAAACGCTAATGCGCTCATGCTCTTTATTACCAACGTTGCTGTTGGGTTTTGCAAAATGGTGCTGCTCTTCTAGACACGTCTGTCCGAGAGCAAGTTCACCTTGGCTTCGACCAGCGCTTGTCCTGGGTTTCAGAGTGACACGCTCAGGGTATAGGCCGAACGGAGGTCACTAGCAGCTGCATTACCAACGATGTTTGCTGGGTTTCTGAGTGGTCAGGTGGGTACATCCGCCCCGTACTGAACACTGGTACTTATATAGCGCGCTTGAATCCGTTGTGGATGTTAGTGTGTTCGCATCTCCGCATTCATTACTGTGGCCAGCAGCAATGAAAGCGGAACGACTCTGATTTAAGCCATGAGGCTCGCGACTGATAAAGTTGTTTTTATGCCACTGAGGCTGTTGTAGAAGAGCGGAGTACGGGTACCCCACTCCCCCCCTTCGAGACGAAGGAGGCTGCGGACTTTGTCTGAAAGCAGAGTAAAACACCCACTCCCCCCCCCTAAGGCGGAGGAGATCATAGAGTTCCTCTGGCAACGAGACTGGTGAAGCGTAAAATCCCCCTCTGTTGATGGAGGGGGGCAACTGAACCTATCCGAAGACAGGCTGCCTACGTACCCTTTGCAGGGATCAAGTCGCCTCGTAGTTCAAGTAAAGGAGAGAAGACTAATGATAGTACTTCTTCAAATGCCTTGCGTTCCAGGAATGGAGGATTGGAGTCCCGGTCATGGTGGCGAGCTCATAGACACCAGGACGAACAACTGTTGTAACTCTGTATGGGCCTTCCCAGTTAGCTCCGAGCTTGCCAGCGTTGGGTTCCGCTGTGTTCTGGAATACCTCTCGCAGGACTAAGTCACCTGGGTAGAAACTCCTTTCGTTGACCTTGGAATTGTAGTACTTGGAAGCGGCGTTCTGATAGTTGGCGATCCGAAGAAGCGCTTGGTCACGTCGTTCATCGAGGAAATCCAACGCGTCAAGGAGCATTGTGCGGTTGATAGGCTCGTGGAGAGGTAGCAACTGACGGCGTACACCAGGCGAACAGACTTCGGACGGGATGACACACTCGGTGCCATAGACAAGGGCGAAAGGGGTTTCGCCTGTTGCTCTGCGGGGAGTGGTGCGGTGGGACCACAATACCCCTTCAAGTTCGTCGGCCCAGCGACCCTTCTTCGCCTCTAAACGCTTCTTAAGGCCATCAAGGATTGTCTTGTTGATAGCTTCCGCTTGCCCATTGCCTTGAGGGTAGCGAGGCGTAGACTTACTAAGCCGGATGTTCCATTTTGAGCAGAACGACTCGAACCGGTTGGATATGAACTGCGAACCATTGTCAGTTACTATCTCGTATGGTACTCCGTGACGGCATATGATGTTCCTCCATACAAAGCTCTCCACTTGAACATCTTTGATGTTAGCATAAGCTTCAGCTTCCACCCACTTCGAGAAGTAATCTGTTAGGACGAGTAAGAACCTCTTCTGCCGTGACGGGTGCAATGGTCCAATGATGTCCATGGCCCATCTCATGAACGGATAAGGTGAGGTGACGGAGGAGAGCATTGCAGTCGGTTGATGGATTTTCGGAGCGTGCCGCTGGCACTTTTCACATTTGGCTGAGAACTTAGTGCAGTCACCTACTATAGTAGGCCAGAAGTGACCATGTCTCTTGATCTTTATAGCAAGTGCTTTCCCTCCTGAATGATTGCCACAAGAACCACTATGAACCTCTTCCATTATCTATCTTGCTTTCTCTCCTTCTACACAAGTAAGCATTGGACCAGAGAATCCCCATCTGAAGAGGTTTCCGTCAAGGAGAACATAACGCGCGGCTTGCTTTCGTAGTTTGCGAGCAGCCCACTTGCTGCTGGGCAATTTGCCATCGGCGATATATTCTCGTATCTCACTTATCCATAGCTTGTCACAGCCATACTCAGATTCTTCAGTGTCAGCATCCATTGGGATTGCTTCAGTATGATGTGGGCTGTTGGTGTCACGCATGTCAGCGTCTCGGATTTCTGGTTCTTCTGCCATTTCTATATCTTCGTCAGTAGCCCCCACAAGGGCGTCTGCTTGCTTCGCTGCTTGGGAACGTGTCAGGATGGCGAGTGCTGCATCCTTCTTGATGCTAGGGAATTCGATGAACTCAACTGGGATAACCCGCTTTAGAGCTGGATCCTCTGGCGCAGTGGTAGCGGAGGCCAAATTTGCCAATGCATCAGCATCCATATTCTCACCTCTAGGAATCCTTGTGAGGATAAACTCTTGAAATGAAGCAGCCAAGTCCCTTACTATCTTCAGATAAGCTTCCATTCGGTCGTCTTTTGCGACATACTCGCCGCTGAACTGACTGGTTACGAGTTGTGAATCCGAAAACACGTGAATGTGTTTGATTTGTAGCCCTTGGGCGAGCCTCAGACCGGCGACAAGGGCTTCATACTCTGCCTCGTTGTTAGAAGCTTTAAAACAAAGTCGGAATGATTGCTCAAGGACCTCTCCAGTCGGTGACAGGAGTCGTATCCCAACTCCGGAACCGTTCTTTGAGGACGAACCGTCTACGTATAGCTGCCAAATCCCTGGCGGCACCTCCTTGGAATTGCTATCCTCTGGAAGTTCTATGAGGAAGTCCGCCAGTACTTGAGATTTATTGCACGTCCGCCCTCTATATTCGATGTCGTACTCGCTGAGCTCTACAGCCCACTTGGCCAGCCTACCGGACTGACTTGGGCTGTGTAAGACCGATCGTAGCGGGAAGGTGCTAAGTATAACGATTGAGTGCGATTGGAAGTAAGGCCTTAGTTTCCTTGAGGCCATGAGGACGGCTAATGCCAGCTTCTCCAATTGAGGGTATCTCGTTTCAGCATCTGTGAGTGTCTTGCTCACATAGAAGATAGGCTTCTGCTCGCCTCTTTCCTCACGCACAAGGACGGCACTAACTGCTGTTTCTGAGACAGCGATGTAGAGAAAGAGAGGTTCACCAGTTACTGGCTTAGCAAGGATGGGAGGCGTCGCCAGATACTCCTTCAGTTGCTTGAAGGCGTCTTCACACTTCTCTGACCATTCAAACTGCTTATTGCCTCGTAAAGTGTTGTAGAAAGGCAGACACTTATCAGTGGATCGGGAAATGAACCGATTGAGTGTAGCCACTCTCCCAGTCAGCCTCTGTACTTCGCGTTTATTCTTTGGTGAAGCCATCTGGATCAAGGCATCGATTTGTTTCGGATTGGCTTCAATACCCCGGCGAGTGACCAGGTATCCAAGGAACTCACCAGAGGTTACAGCAAACCGACACTTCGTTGGGTTGAGCTTCATGTTGTGGAGGTTCAGCTGATTGAAGCATTCTTCTAGGTGGGAAATGTGATCTTCTTCCTCGAGTGATTTAACGAGCATGTCATCAATATAAACCTCCATGGTCTTTCCCAACTGGTCTTGGAACATCTTGTTCACCATTCTCTGATACGTTGCACCAGCATTCTTAAGGCCGAAGGGCATTACTTTATAGCAGTAGATACCTCTGTCAGTGATGAAGGCCGTCTTCTCACGATCCTCAGGGTGCATTAGGATTTGATTATAGCCTGAAAAGGCGTCCATGAAGCTAAGCAGTTTGTTACCCGCCGTTGCTTCCACTAAGCGATCTATGTGAGGTAAAGGGAAACTGTCCTTCGGGCACGCTTTGTTAAGGTCTGTGAAATCAACACAGACGCGCCACTTCCCATTTTTCTTCTTTACCACAACTGGGTTGGCGAGCCAGTCGGGGTACTTGACCTCGGTTATTGATCCTACTCGCAGAAGCCTTTCGACTTCATCATTCACAGCCTTTGCTCGCTCAGGACCCAACTTCCTTCTTTTCTGCTTGACCGGTTTAAATGTTGGATCTACGTTGAGCTCGTGGCTCGTGACGCTGATGTCTATCCCAGGCATGTCTTCAGCGGCCCAGGCAAAGGTGTTGATGTTCTCCCGGAGAAAAACCACCAACTTTGTTTTGAGCTCCTCATCAAGAGCAGCTCCGATCTCAACGCATCTCTCCGGGTGCTGTTCATCAATGCACACAGAGATCACAGGCTCGCAGGTGGGTCGCTCTTCTTCTTCACGACCCTCTGCAATCTGTAATTGCTATAAGAGGGTGGTTAGGTCCTTCACTTGATCGGACCCGGCCTTCGCTTTCTTCCGTGGCCCTTGTGAGTCCGAGTCGTCTTTCTTTTGGTCGTGAGCTTCTGGATTCGATCCCTTGCTCTCTTCACGGTTGCGCAACTTGTGCTCTGCTAAGAAGCACGTGCGTGAATCCCTTTGACTACCAAAGATCGTGTGAACGCCTTGGCTGGTTGGGAATTTCAAGCAAAGGTGGTATGTCGACGGCACTGCTCGCATCTGACTGAGCCATGGTGTCCCCATAATCAGATTGTAGATGGCAGGATGATCGGACACTGCGAAGTTGACCATCTTCTTAACGCCTCCAGCTTGGACTGGCAGGCGAATCGTTCCCCGTGTCCAGGTTGTTTCACCTGAGAAGCCCGTTACAGGCTTTGGCTGTCCTGTGATGAGGGACTGGTCGATCTTCATCTTCTCGAGTGTTTCCCGAAAGATAACATCCACTGAGCTTCCGGTGTCAATGAGGACTCGAGCGACATTGAAGTCGTAGACGGTCAGGTTGATTACCAACAAGTCGTTGTGCGGATGATCGATGCCTTCAGCATCCACTTCGTCAAAAGTGACGGGATCACTAGCACGCCTTGTTGTTGGAGATGTCGAGATGTTGGCGCAAACCTCAGCGCGCCGTTGATAGGCCTTGATCGCAGCTTCGTTATCGGCACAGTATTGCGATCCTCCCAGGATCACGGAGATAGTACCATGGGTGCTTCTGTTTTCGGGGTTATCTCCACGACGCTGTCGCCTGGGGTTCTCAGTCTGAAGCTCAGTAGCATCTTGAAACTTCTCCTCTGGCTTGAAGTCCGACAGACTGATGTTACCCTTGAGGGTGCCTTCGGCCAGCCTAGCAGCTAGCTGTCGACCCAACTCTCGGCACCTCGCGGTGGAGTGCCCAGTTGCTTTGTGGAAATCACAATACAACTTCTCATCATACTCCTTCGGGTCTCTTATCCAAGTGAGATTTCCTCTGCCACGTCCCCGACCACGGCCTCGACCTCTGCCGTAGCCGGGTGAATCGATCTGGTAATTGTGAGCTCCGCCTGCTCCCCCTTCAAACTGAACGAAGGCGGGATTACTTCTTTTAGAAGCAGCTGGGGTCAGAACTTGGGAAGGTTCGCCTATCTGCTTCGCTTTACCACCCCTCTTGGCGCGAAGCTCTTCTTCGCTTCGGGCAAAATCAGCTGCGCGGTGAAGGGCGTCCTGAATCGTCGTTGGAGGGTTTATGGTGAGCTCTTGCCAAAACGGGGATGGACATCTCACTGCACCCCTCAACGCTTCCAGTGCGGATGTGCTACTGATTCCATCCACCTTAGACAAGGTGTTCTTGAACCTTGTCATAAAAGACCGCAAGCTTTCACCTTCTGCTTGCTTGTTGGTCCACAGGTCCGCATCGTAGATCTTCCGTTCAGCGAAGATGTTATAGTGTTGGACGAACATCTCGGAGAGCTGCTGGAAGGTGTGGATAGAATTCTTCTCCAGCTTGTAAAACCACTGGAGGGCAGGTCCCTTCAAGCTTTCCACGAATAGCTTGCAGTATCCGATGTCCTTCTCGGAATCTCTGAAATTCGCCCTTCCTAGGGCCACCTCAAACTCCATCAGATGATCAGCGGGATCGGAGGTCCCTTCGTAAGTCGGAAGCCTAATCCTTCCCGGGTCAGAAATCCTAGCCCCTGAGATGTTATCTGCGAAGGGGGTGTTCCGTGCCTTCTCCAACACGTAAGCGACCCCGGGAGCCTTCCCAGTGCTCCGATACATCTGCAGCTTAGTCGTCCTTAAATCTGAGACGACATGATCCAACTGGGCCTTCAGGGCGGCGACCTCTTCATCACGGGAACCTCTAGGAGCTCTGCGCTCTCGCTCCCTCCTGCGAAGCTCTGCTATGATTGCATCGCCTTCTGCGGCAGCCGCATCGTGGTCAACTTCAGGGTTGACTCGGGTTCGCCTGCGAGGGGGCTGATCGTCGTCTGACCCCTCTATCACTCGCTCAGGAGTCGGATCGAAATCCCGACGAGGTGGCGGTGGAGGCAGATCCTCCGGATCCGAGCGATCAGTCCGAGGTGGCAGCTCCTCGTGTTGACCCCTCCGAGTAGCTCGCGGTGTATTGAATCTGAGGCGCGTCGGACGGACACGGGACCTTCTGCGCTTCCTCTTCTTGAGCGATTGCAGCTTGCTGGCCGTATCGTCAGTCTTCTTCACCAGAGTCTCAAGCATCTGCTTGATATGTGTGAGGTCAATTGCGGCGTTAGGAGCGGGAGGCACCGTGTTCTCCGTGGAGTTGCTTCTGTCTTCGTCGTGCTGGTGAGACGAAGATCCTTCGTTGCTCATGGTGTTGCTCGACATTGTGATCGTGTGTTGGAAACCCTAACTCTTGAGTGTCAGAAATCTGCGGTCTTTCCCCTTAGTCGGCGCCAAATTGTGGGGGTCGAAACCAACACAATTAGAATTTGTAAGAGTTCGTGAGGGAATTCGGAGATTTCTATGGTAAGCTAGGATTGCTAAGGGTTTGAGAAAGAGATGTTGTTATTGATGAAAAAATTGAGTACAAGGTTTTTCTGTGTAAGAATTCCGATCCCCCCTTAGGGTTCATACAAGGAGGTATTTATACTATATCTAAGGCGGCTACATTTCCTAAGCTTCTGCGGAGTCGGTTGCATCTACGTGGGCTTCGTGCTGCTGGGCTGAAGATTGGATGAGACTGAGGACGTGATCGATCATCGGGGCGAGGCCGTGGTCGCGATACGAGCCGAGGCCAGACTTGGTCCGGGCGAGGCCGTGGTCGCGAGACACGCCGAAGCTAGGCTCGGTCCGGGCGAGGCCGTGGTCGCGGGACACGCCGAAGCTAGGCTCGGTCCGAGCGAGGCCGTGGTCGCGGGACACGCCGAAGCTAGGCTCGGTCCGAGCGAGGCCGTGGTCGCGGGACATACCGAAGCTAGGCTCGGTCCGGGCGAGGCCGTGGTCGCGGGACACGCCGAAGCTAGGCTCGGTCCGAGCGAGGCCGTGGTCGCGGGACACGCCAAAGCTAGGCTCGGTCCGAGCGAGGCCGTGGTCGCGGGACATACCGAAGCTAGGCTCGGTCCGACCAGGAGAGGCCACGGTCTCTCCTTTGGCCGAAGCCCCGGTCCCTTCGTGCTTCTCCCAGGTTCCCTATGTTGCCACATGCTTCGCTCCACAAGAAGACCTAGGCGCCGTCATGCCGTGCCTTGTCGAGAGTCCGGAGGACCATTTCTTCCGCTGACTTGTCTTTGGATGTTGATGTTGAGCGGGTGAATACCGACCCCAACAATGTTCCATCTAAAGAAGAAGGTCAAAAATTTGGCTCGAGTTGAAGGTTCTATTGTCGCACAGAGTATCAATGAAGAATCATCACAGTTTGCGGAATATTACATTCCGCGGGAAGTTAGTACGAAGAGTAGACGTCCTGCTCGTTATGATGATAAAGGTGAGAGAGTCACGTATGCAGCGATTGTCCCTGAGATGTTTTCGCAAGTTGGCCGAGTGATTGGGAGAGGGAAGAGACGCTTCCTATCACAAGATGAGTGGAGTCACTTACATATGTATATCCTAACAAATTGTGAGGAGATGGCGAAGTACGAAAGGTAAAAACAGAACTTATTTAAATACATCTTGTTTTTAATACCTAAGTAATATATAGGTTTCATATGTTATATATTTTTGTTTGCTTTCAGGATTTACATTGCATCAATACGTCGCTATTATCCAGAAATGACAGAAGACGAACTTGGAGAATCTAAGGAAAACGAGTTTCCAAATTGGCTGCAATATTACGTAAGTTTTAAAAAAACGCTTACATTTCTTAAAATTAGTGAATTAATTATTACTTAATTAAATGTTTGTTTATTAATTTGTCTAAATTATTATCTCAGGTTTCTGAAGGAATGAAGAATGGAGAAAGGTTTCCGACAAGGTTACAAGAGATAGTTTCTGGCCCAAGCTTCGAAGCAACTTCATACACTCGGTATTGCACTAGGGGATTTGCATTTAGGATTCATGTTGAAAGGCCGAGGGCAACTGCAGATTACGGTATTTCAGCTACAAGTGGTGATGTAGTCTACTACGGGATTCTCAAAGAAATATTGCAAGTGCGCTATCCAGGAATGTTGGGGATGAGGTGCATTGTTTTCTTGTGTGAGTGGTATGATCCGTCATATCCAGAAGGTGTTCAGGTGAGCCTTCTTCTAGGAGACTGCAAAAGTATGACCCATTCATCCTAGCATCACAGGCAGACCAGGTTTGATTTTAAAATTTTATAATACATGCGTTATAGATAAATAATGATATTGTAATTGCCTAAACTAAATATGTTTGTTTCAGGTATGCTACATTTCTTACCCTAGGGTAACACATCGAGGAGATCCTTGGATTACAGTGACTCCAATTAATCCAAGAGGGAGACTATATGGAGTAGAGACTATATGGAGTTGCTGAGCAAGATGCTATGCAACCAACTAGAATTACTCCGATGGCTCCAGTTGATCATTCTTCAGCGGTGGACCTTTTTGTTGATTTCACTGAATTTGGTGATAATATCGTACATTCAGAATCAGAAGAAGAAGTTGGAGAATTTGATGAAGACGAAGACACAATTCCTTCGGAAGGATCTGATGAAGAAGAAGAAGTTGGAGAATTTGATGAAGAAGAAGTTGGATAATTTATATATATATATATATAATTTTTTTTAAAATGATATATATATATAATTATGACATATCTGTATATATATATATATATATATATATATATATATATATATTTTATATAAAATGATTTATATATATATATATATTTTTAAATGATATATCTGTCGGAAATCCGTCGGAAATATATATATATTTCCGACGGATTTCCGACAGAAACGGATATTTATATAAATAATTTTTTTTTGTTATTTTGAATATTGCGTCGGAAATCTATCGGAAATATTTATACATTTCCGACAGATTTCCGACGCAATATTCATATCATGCTCACCTTAAAAGACGACACGTGTTACCCTTACATCTGTCGGAAATCTGTCGGAAATATATCTATTTTTCCGACAGATTTCCTACAGGTTTGGGGATTTCATGTCAAACTCTTGAATTTCGAGAAGACAAAGTCTCGACATACAATTCTGACAACTAAAGTGAAAGATAATTGAGTAAATAACCTTCTCGATGTTATACAGAACATGTTTTGCGATTTTGTCATGTTTTAACCAAAAGCGTTTCATACAGTTACATATACAAAACAATAGATGTTTACGGAAAATACTAAATGTTTAGAATTTGAAAGTAACAATGACCATTACAAGTATTTTATCTTCCAAATATTGCTCCAACCATGCTATTAACTTGTAACTACGAATACGGATCATAAACAAGCTTAAAACCCCAATTCTGTCGGAATTCTGTCGGAAAAATATTCATTTTTCCGACAGATTTCCGACGGAATTGGAGATTTCAGGTAAAAATATGTACAAAATGCTAACAATTTTTCCAAACCCTAAAACAACAAAAAAACATTTTTTAAATTTCCCATACCCTAAAACAACAAAAAAACATTTTAAAAATTTTCCATACCCTAAAACCACAAATCTGTCGGAAATCTGTCGGAAAAATATACATTTTTCCGACTGATTTCCGACGGAATTGGAGATTTCAGGTAAAAATATGTACAAAATGCTAACAATTTTTCAAAACCCTAAAACAACAAAAAAACATTTTTTAAATTTCCCATACCCTAAAACAACAAAAAACATTTTTTAAATTTCCCATACCCTAAAACAACAAAAAAACATTTTTTAAATTTTCCAAACCCTAAAACAACAAAAAAAAACATTTTTTAAATTTCCCAAACCCTAAAACAACAAAAAAACATTTTTTAAATTTTCCATACCCTAAAACAACAAAAAAACATTTTCTGGGTTATTAACAGCCGCTTCTTCTCCCCCGAAGAACACAATTCACAGTTACAAAAATCTCTAAAATCGCCTCCTCCGCCTCCGCTGCTCGCCAATCGACGATTTGGCCGTTGTCTTCGCCGGATTTCGCGATTCTCCGCCTCCGATCCTCTCCCCCACCGAGCCTCGCCTCCACCGCCTCCGTTTCTTCATCTTCTCCGCCGGTCGCCGGAATTCGTCGCCGGAAACCAACCGTTCCTTCTTCTCTACGGTGCTTCAATGGCTGATTTGCCATCACATTTGTAAGATTCCAATTCCTAATTCCTTTTGGTTAGTGAATTAGGAATTGATTTAGTGAATTAGGAATTGATTTTGTGAATTAGGGTTAGATTTTGTAAATTGATTTTGTGAATTAGGGTTAGATTTAGGATTATGAAATTTTGTGAAATTAGGGTTATAATTTAATGTTAATTTGGGTTAATTATTGAATTTTGTGAATTAGGGTTAGATTTAGGATTTGGGAAAAATAAATTTTGAAATTTTATATATTTAAAAATAGGAATAATATAATGAATTTATATATAAATTTAGAAATTTTAAGATAATGAATTAATTTTTGAATGTATATATGAATTTAGAAATTTTTTAGATTTAGGAAAAATATATAAAGAAATTTTAATATAATGAATTTATATATAAATTTAGAAATTTTAAGATAATGAATTAATTTTTGAATGTATATATGAATTTAGAAATTTTTTAGATTAAGGAAAAATATATAAAGAAATTTTAATATAATGAATTTATATATAAATTTAGAAATTTTAAGATAATGAATTAATTTTTGAATGTATATATGAATTTAGAAATTTTTTAGATTTAGGAAAAATATATAAAGAAATTTTAATATAATGAATTTATATATAAATTTAGAAATTTTAAGATAATGAATTAATTTTTGAATTTATATATAAATTTAGCAATTTTATGTATTTAGATTTAGGAAAACTATATAACATTATTTAAAAACCTTATAAAACTTTACAAAAACCTTATAACATTATTTAAAAACCTTATAACATTTTACAAAAAGCTTATAACATTATTTAAAAACCTAATAACACTATTTAAAAACCTTATAACACTATTTAAAACCTTATAACACTATTTAAAAACCTTATAACACTATTTAAAAACCTTATAAAACTTTAAATTTTAAATTTTAGAATTTTTGAAATTTAAACCAATGTTTTTTTAAACCATTATATTTTTATAATTATAGATTTTTCATATATTTAAAATATAATATCATATAAATCTAGGGATTACGGTGGTTTCGCCACTGCATCTGGCAGCGGCCAACCACGTCGTCGTCCGAGTAGATCTCGTTCGACTTCGACGTCTGCACCTACACCGTCGTCTACACCTCTAGAGACGCCGGTGACACCAGCAGCCACCACAGCACCGACGCAGATTAGCGTCGAGGACTTCATGGGTCTTCCTGGACGAGAGAGGTTGACTAGACTCCATCCAGACCAGCTCGGTAGAGACAGATGGTAAGTTTTTTGTTTCATTTATGTTTTTTTTTTTAACAAATTTAATTTAATTGCGACTAATGTTACATTTTTCCCGTAGGTTTGGTGATTCTCGCAGCGGGATTTCGAAGTCCCTCAACAAGATGGAAAACTCTTTGCTCAGCCGTCCTTATGCGACGTACACCGCCATGCCACTGGAGGATCAAGATATGTGGTTTCGCCAATTTGCGGTAAGTCATCTGTTTTCATAATTTTTACTTTCATTTAAATTATTATTATTTATATTTAATTAATTTTTCTTTTTGCAGCAAGAATTTAGGTGGGACCCACACATGACCGCTCTGGTCAGGCGGGAATTCGACTCTTATGCAGCACTGCACTACTCGAAGAAGGTGTTCGAGTGGAAGGATAAGTGGCTACTCGGTGAGGTGCCAAAGGAGATGGTTGAGAAGCCGGAGTTGTGGAACGGGTTCATCGCCTATTGGCAACTACAGGCTACCAAGGAGAGCTCTACATATCACTCTAGCAACCGGAACAGCCAGCGCAACGGCAAGGGACTTTCCACCCACAACCTTGGAGCTACCAGCAAGAAGACAAAGGCTAGGGATATGGTAAGTTTTTTATGTACGTCTTGGTTTTTAATTTTTTTTTTTGTTTTATACATTTATATTATCAAATAAATATCTATCAACTGCAGGCTAAGAAGTTGGGTCGGGATCCCAACAACTTGGAACTTCTGCTAGCAACACACACCGACAAGAATGGTGTCGTCCAGGATCCGGTAGCTCGGGAGATTCAGGAGAGCGTCCCTAATGTTTGGAATCACTTATATAGATATGGATATAAGGTTTGATTTTTACATGGAGAAAGCAATTATGAATATGGTAGTAGTTGTAATAATGAACCTTATTTTGCGGATAGCGTAGGAGAACATACAACGGAAGTAGATGTTGGGGTAAGTACGGTTGCGATGGTTAACGATGCGTATAGAGAGAATTTTCAGTCGGGTGGTTATGAGGGTGATAGGGTTGAAGAACCTAATCTAGAATCTCGAAGGTTTTTTGATATGTTAGACGCATCAAAGCAACCACTATACAGCGGTTGTAGGGAAGGTCTTTCACCATTATCTTCTGCTAGTAGGATGATGAACATGAAGACTGATTACAATTTGTCTGAAGAATGTGTTGATGCAATAGCTGATTTTGTGAAAGATGTTTTGCCCGGCAATAATCTATCACCGGCATCTTACTACGAGGTTCAGAAACTTGTGTCTGGTCTTGGTTTGCCCTATCAGATAATAGATGTGTGCATCGACAACTGAAATATTATACTGGAGAGAAGATGAGAACCGGAAAAAATGTAAATTTTGTCGTAAACCACGATTCCAGGACACAAGTGGCAGAGTAAAGATTCCATTCAAACGGATGTGGTATTTACCATTAACAGAGAGGTTGAAGAGGCTGTATCAATCTGAACGCACAACTAAGGCAATGAGATGGCATGCAGAGCATAGCCAAGATGGAGAGATTACGCATCCTTCTGACGCGGAAGCGTAGAAACACTTTCAATCAGTATATCTGGATTTTGTATATGAACGACGGAATCTATACCTTGGCTTATCTACTGATGGATTCAACCCATTTGGAAAGCATGGAAGACAATATTCACTGTGGCCGGTAATTGTAACCCCTTACATTTGCCTCCATCTATATGCATGCGTAGAGAGTTTTTGTTTCTCTCAATTCTAGTTCCTGGCCCATATCATCCCAGAAGGTCACTCGGTATATTCCTCTAACCATTGATCTATGACTTACAGATGTTGTGGGAGCATGGTGTTGAGGCATTTGATGTTTCAGTGCAGCAGAATTTTAACATGCGTGTCGTTCTTATGTGGACCATAAGCGATTTTCCGGCATACGGTATGTTACCTGGATGGACAACGCATGGAAGATTGGCATGTCCTTATTGCCAAGACAATACTTCAGCATTCCAATTGCAGCACGGAAGGAAGACTTCATTGTTTGATTGCCATAGGTGTTTTTTACCAGCGGATCATCCATATCGTCGGTCTAGAAGAAATTTTACAAAGAATGCACCAGTGTTACATGGTCCACCTCCTGAGATAGATGGTCACAGCATATTGGGACAGTTAAGAGATTTTGGTGTTGAGCGAACTCCTGATTGTGGGGGTAATGGGCATCACCTCATAGACGGTTGCGGGGAACATCACAATTTGCACAAGAAAAGTATTTTTTGGGATTTGCCTTATTGGAAAGACCATCTATTGTGACATAATCTAGATGTCATGAATGTGGAAAAGAATTTCTTTGATAACATCAAGAACACCGTTTTAAACGTCCCAGGGAAGACTAAAGACAACTTGAAGTCTAGGTTAGACTTGCCATTGATTTGTTCAAGGGAATCTCTTCATGTTTTGCCTAATGGTAGAATGTCGATGCCTGCGTACCTGTTAGACGCTGGTTAGAAAGAAATTTTTTTCGAATGGATAAAAAAATATGTTAAATTTCCTAACGGATACGCAACTAATCCACGTAATTGCGTGGACTCAACAGAAGGGAAGTTTATTGGAATGAAGAGTCATGATTGTCATATTGTGATGCAGCGTCTTCTTCCATTTGCATTTGCCTATCTTCTTCCAAAAGACATCCATCAAGCAATTGGAGGTATATTGCATACTACCATGAGTTTCTTACTAATATACTGTTACTATATATGTACCAACTTGTTTACTTTTTGTTTGTAGGAGTCAGTGCTTTCTTTCGAGATTTATGTTCACGGACACTTACATGTCACGGTATCCGTAATTTAGAGGCCAATATCCCTGTCCTCCTTTGTAATCTTGTAAAGATATTTCCACCGTCTTTTTTTGACGTTATAGAACATCTTCCTATCCACCTACCACGAGAAGCAGCATTAGGAGGCCCTGTTCAATACCGATGGATGTATCTGTTCGAGCGTTACATTTTCCACCTAAAGAAAAAAGTTAAAAATTTGAGCAAGGTTGAGGGATCTATTGTTGCACAAAGCCTAAATGAAGAAGTGTCACACTTTGCCGAATACTACTTTCCATCAGTAGTTCGGACTAAGGGTAGACATCTGGCGCGACATGATGATAGAGGTGAGAAAGCAGTGTATCCCGTGGTTGTACCTAAGTTATTTTCCCTAGTTGGTCGAGTAAGTGGAAAAGGAAAGAAACGCAAACTATCAGCACAAGAGGTCACACATTTGCTATGTTACAGGATTTACATGTCCCTAGTACAAACTTACCATCCTGATAAGACAGATTCCGAAATTGCTGTCTTAAAGATGAAAAATTCCCGGGGTAGTTGAAATTTTATGTAAGTTTATTATAATTCCTTACTTGTAAGCTTTCCAGGTTTTCACGTTTATATGTTAATGATTTCTTACTTATATCGTTCTTTAGGTTTCCGAAGGTTTAACAAGTGGTAAATCTCTCCCGACATTGTTACTGGAGTTTGCTAATGGTTTACGCAGCACCGCGACTTCATATCCCAGGTTTTGCACTAGGGGATATTCGTTTAGGATTCGTGAGGAAGGACGACGGAGGTCAACTTCAAACTATGGTATTTCGGCACAATCAGGTGATACCGTGTACTATGGCATTTTAAATGAAATCTTGGAAATCTGCGATGCAGGAATGTTAGACTTGAGGTGCATTGTGTTTATGTGCGATTGGTATGATCCATGTAATGGTCGTGGGGTTCGAATTGACCCTCTTGGTGTTATTTCGATAAATTCTAGACGGAAACTACAAAAATAAGATCCATTTATCTTGGCTTCACAATCGGGCCAGGTAGCAATTCAATAATGGGTTTTCCTACATGCTATTACGATAGGTTTTGTTATTGATGTATATACAATATTAACTATTTATTAATAGGTTTGCTACATTCCATTTCCTCGAGTTGCCTATCGTACAGATCCTTGGATCACAGTAACTCCAACTAACCCGAGAGAAAGAATATATGGAGTTCCAGAACATGATGCTCTACTACCATTGAGAAGTATACAAATGTCACTTGTTGAGAAGATGGATAACATTGACTTTGTTATTGATATCACACATATCGGTGATGATCTAGTTTATTCAGACGAAGAGGAATCACGTGAAGAATTTGATGACGATTCAGACTCCATCCCTAGTGAAGGTTCCCCAGGAGATTTGTATTAATATTTTATGAATAAATGTTTGCTTATGAATGTTGTCCTCTCAAAATTATGCGTTCCCTCTAAGCTAATGTACTGCAAGGAAGGACAAAATTTGCAATATTGTGCATTTAATTATCAAATCCAATTAAGGAACACACAAATTATTTTTAAAAAATTAGCAAATTTTCCGACAGATTTCCGACTGACCATCGGAAATCCGTCGGAATCCAGTAAGGGAGAATTTCGGCAAGATGGCCGGACGGATTTCTGACGGTTTTGGAATTAAATGCCGACGTTTTACGACGGTATTCTGACGGATTTCCGACGGACACCAGTATTATATATACGGTTGGACAGTTCTTTATTTCATCAGAACTTCAAAAACATTATATCAAAAACCCACTGGTTTTTTTGCAGTATGTCGGAAGATCTCGTTGAACACCTACGTTACACAGGTACAATATTTAGTTTGTTGAATATCATGAAACAAATGTACTAATGATTTTGTTTGTTGGCACATTTATGAAAATGTATTATACTGTTCCAGCGAGGTTACAGCAGTTTCCCTTGGAAATTCCATTGTCTGTTGAATTGGAAGTTATTGATAAAGGTTTAAATCATTTGGACATTGTTCGTAAGGTGAGATTGAGTTTTATTGTACAAGAGGTTTTATATGAAATTAATATGTATAATCGGTTCTGTTAAATTAAGTAGGTAATTGCAATTATTGATGGTTACAAGTGTACTGAGGAGGGAGACGCTATGGTCATTTTAAAGGTAATTGGTAATTATAATGTTAAATATGATTTAATAGATATTTATGTTGCTTAAAACTTTAAATGAATATGTGTTGATGTAGGATCCAAGTTGGAGAATGGGTGGATATATTCGAAAACAAGTGTGTCAACGCGCAGTTTTTGGCCCTGATATCCGAGTTGGGTCACTCGTTTTATTGCGGAATGTAAGTTTGAAATATGTTTTATTTAAGTAAATGAAGAATAGATTACATCATATTTGCCTATTTTGTAGGTTCAATACGTTATGCTTCAAAACATATAAGGGATTTGGACTAAAGAAAATTCTATTTCTCCACAAAACAGTAATGAAGATACTCCTACTAAAGGAGACTCGTATGTCGAGGATACTGAAAACAAGGAAAATCGTGTGGAAGACACATACGAACCTGACTCTGACGAGAGTTATAGTGCGTACAGTAGTCTAAAAGATAAACCATCGGGAATTGGGGCGGGACGTAGTAGTTTAGAATTATTTAGGAAGAAAAAATAAATCCATATATGTTAGTGTTTTACATGATATTATTAATATAAACGTTCTTTTGTTGGTGTAATCTCCAACGGTACATGTTTTAATTACGTACAATGTAGTAAAATTTTTAGTTTGCAAAAACATTTTACAAAATACAAGACAAAAATATTAAAATAAAATAAATTAAAAACAACTTCCGTCTGAAATCCGTGGGAAATTTACGACGGAATTCCGACGAAATTTGTTTTAAATTTATTTTATTACCTCGGTTAAAAATAAAATAAATTTAAAACCAATTTTTTTAACCGAGGAAATAAAATAAATTAAAAACAAATTCCGTCAGAATTCCGTCGTAAATTCCCCATGGATTTCCGACGGAAGTTTTTTATACCGCCAATCTCCTCGTGATCATCGAAAAGGTGCCGAATTCCGTCGGAATACCTGAATAAAAACTGTCTCTTCTTCTTCCCGACGCCAGAACGGAGAAATAGAAGAAAAAAAACTTTTCTTTGCCGGAAAACGCACATACACCGCCGAATTCATTCCAATCCTCATCCTCCATCACGAATTCAACATACCAATGTAAGTTTGTGATGTTTTTAAAGTTTTTTTGAAATTTGGTCTTGATAAAAAAAATTTCATAGATTAGGATTATTATGCATTTCAGATTAGAAGAACAAATTTTGTGCTTTTGTGATTGATTATGAGAATTTTAGGAATATAGAAATTTAGGGATTTAGGGATTTATAGAATTTTAGGAATTTAGGGATTTAGAGATTTAGGGATTTAGGGATTTATTGAATTTTAGGAATTTAGGGATTTATAGAATTTTAGGAATTTAGGGATTTAGAGGTTTAGGGATTTAGGGATTTATTGAATTTTAGGAATTTAGGGATTTAGAGAATTTTAGGAATTTAGGGATTTAGAGATTTAGAGATTTAGGGATTTATGGATTTATTGAATTTTAGGAATTTAGGGATTTAGAGAATTTTAGGAATTTAGGGATTTAAGGATTTAGGTATTTTAAATCAATATTAATAATCTATAAAATTATAAATATTACGAAATCTAAAAAAATCTTTATTTTGTAAACTCATTAATCTTGAGAACAAGTAATACATCTTAAAATCGAACTTATTTCCCTAAAACTCAAAATTCCAAAATCCCAAAATCCCTAAATTTCAAAATCCACAAATTCCCTAAACACCTAAATCCCTAAATCCCTAAACCCTAAATATCTAAATCCCCAAATCCCTAAATCCCTTAATGTCTAAATCCATAAATCCCTAAATCTCTATATCCCTAAATCCCTCAATCTCAAAATGCCTTAATCTCAAAATGCCTAAATCCCTAAAATCCTAAATTCCTAAATCTCTATATCCCTAAATCCCTCAATCTCAAAATGCCTAAATCTCAAATTGCCTAAATCCCTAAATTCCTAAAATCCTAAATCCCTAAAATCCATAAATTTCAAAATCCCTAAATTTCAAAAGCGAAAAAAGCAAAGGGTAGAGTACACCTGATTAGGAGCCTATCAGCTCTGATACCAAATGATGTAAGATGGCCTGTTTAAGGAGCTATCTCACGGTGGAATGGAGCTTGCTGTTGGGCCAGAGGGGCTCTCTCAACAAGGCTGGTCGGGTGGGCGGAGTGATGTGGAAGTATGGAACCAGACAAGCGAGCCGGAGGGGCTCTTCTAGGCTGGTGAAGACGTGGAAGGGATGGGATGAAGTCGCCACACAAACTTATGAAGATAGTTTGTGATAATACAAGAGTCTTCAAGGTCGCCAAAGGTTTCACACCAAGGAAAGCTTAGAAAACGTTTTTAGAGTGTTCTTAGAGAAGAAACTGCCGATTTTATTAATAGTTTGGTGAAAATACACTGCTGCTAAATGAGACCTTATATAATTGTCTAGGCAGCTCTTTGAACCCTAATACACCAAGTGCTAAAAGACCAAAAGGGCCTAACAACTAATTGCGAAAATAAAGACATAAATGTAAAGATTACAAGGCATTAAACTACTTTCTTAATCTAGCTGAACTGATTGACGAACCTGCAAGGAAAAGATCTCACATTTATTTCAATTCAAATACGTACCTTATCCTTTAGTTTAGGCGGTTTGGACTCGGCCGGCCGGGTATTCTTGTTGAGCTTCACGTCCAAGTTTGGACTTGTCTTGATCTTCTAAGTCTTCTTGATCCATATACTCTTGGACTGATGCTATGAACTTGTCCCTTAGCTTTCTAGCTCCTGCTCTTGTCTTGGGCAAGTGATTCATGCTTGTGATGCCTGGTTCTTCAGCCGGTTCATTGGATGTCTCGGAGCTGGTTTCTTCTGGTTCACTGATGTCCTCATCACAGATGCAGCCCTAAAATGCAACAATCAGTGATTACCTTTCCTTAACCGCTAAGATAGCCTATTGTATCTTCTATATGAAGCCTAACATACCTCATGGACCTCGTAGAATAACCCCAAGCTTCTTGGAGCCTAAAAATCACTGATTATCGCCCTAGATATACATCCTATGTAAGATGATATCTAAGCTCATGGTCTGCAGATTAAAACATAATCTTTCTGAAATCATCTTGGAAAACTTGACAACATTTGTTCAAGGAAGATATCTGGTTCAAAACACATTGCTAGTTGGATTATCAACTGCTACCACAAAAAGGTTCTAAAGAATTACTATTAAAGTCAAAATATTCAAGGCTTTTGATATTTGCCACCTCTAGCCATGGCTGTGTCAGGAAAATGAACGTCTTCAAATCCCCACTCATAGGGGATCATAACGCTTCGGCCTTTATCATGAGTCACTAGTGAGGAGTTCTCATCGGGGCTTAAGAATGTGTGTGTGTGTGTGACTAATTTTGGACCCCTTCTCCCTTTTCCCTTCTTCTATTTTAGTGCTAGGCAAAATAAAAAAAATTTCCAAGCAAGAGATTAAACAATGAATTGGGTGTGCATTGAGTTCAGATGTAGAAAGTGACAAAATACAAGTAATATTTGAGTCTGGAGACAACAAAGAGTAGGCTAGTTTTATAAGTGTGTGTGTGTTTGTGAATAATTATGGATCCCTTATCCCTTGTATCGTCTCATTTGTTTATAGCTTGCATCATGTCTTTCCCATCATGAGCTTGAGATCTCCCCATCACTTATTTCATATACATAAAATATATAATCCTTGGTCGACAACAAAAACACGTCTAAAAATTTTAATTCAAAGACACGATGTTAGTAGTATATCAATTCAAATCTCATATCAGGATATTAAACATATAAATATTATTTAACTCTAACTAGTAATGTTTTAAAATATGATATATGCTAGATGTACAATAGAATACTATATAGGGTATAAACATATACACGGTTGGTTATGTAAGAACAATACGATTTTTCTTTTTCGTAAAGAAAAGTTTCAAAGTACAAAATTTCAGTATATAATGCATATATAATCACAATTTAAAGTAAACATAAAATAATATCTATAATGAATACTATAAAAATAATCTATGAATATCAAAAGCAAATTCAAATATTTATAGACATTAAAAACATAGTTTAAGTCAAATAATTGAAACTCAAAAACATAAATAAAGGAAAATTTTCAACTCATATAATAGTGCGAAAATAATATATTAGGCCAAACACATGAATCTAAAATATTTTCTTAACTTTTTATTTCTAAAAATTGAAAACTTATCCATACCAAATCTATTATTAGAGCCAAGTTGGACCTGTCCAATTCCAACCAAACTGGAAGCGTTGTTTCGTGGCTAGATCTATAAGTTTGTGTGGGTGACAAATATGTACAAACATAGGGTAAATTGAGATAAAAGAGATTTGTTGATTAGGGTTCGGTTTTTTTTACTTTCCAAAATGACGTCTAGAAATAATCCAATAGAATAAGATTGCAATTCCAAATGCATATGGTATCTGCACTACAATGTCTGCCATTCTTTTTTAAATGAATTAACTAAGAAAATAAGTATCAAGCTTGCATGCTTGACTACCAAACGGCATCAAAGGTGCATCACCGTCTTCTTGACAACTACAGTCTTCATATATAGATAATTACCACCAATAGATATACAAATCTTGTATGATGGGACAACGTCACATACATGAGTGCATCTCACAATATAATTCTAGGCGTGTGCATGTTATAATTTACGCCTCTAGGTATAAACTCATGTCTCTAAACCTTAATAGCTCTCCAAGTCATGCATGCTTCAAGGCTCGTTAGTATCAAGGCCCGTAGCGAATCGTGTACCAAACACTACAACACACTTATGTTATGTGTCAATAACTGCATCAAGTACTGCTTCAGTGTCTTTGTCGACTTTGTGTATTTTAGTGCCTCAACCTCATACTTTGTTCTCTCCATGTTCTAACCATTTTTTAAACTAATCAGCATTACACTAACTAAAATCTGTAAAACACTTAAAAGTTAAAACACTTACTCGAAACTAGGTTTGGGTCATTTCATGTAACGGATAGAACCCGATCTGAACCGAACATGAAAGAAACTGACCCCAGCCCGATCCAAAAGTGAAAATACCTTGAATATGACGTATGAGCCTGGTACCGAAAACCCAAAAAACCCTAACTTGAACCCCAACGCCCGCCCTTACTCGAAACCTGGATGAACCGGGTTGGGATTACCAAATGAAAACCTAACCACATATTGTAGCATCCCAAAACTAATTAAGTCTGGTCCGATCGATCAACCCCAACAAAATAATATAAAGCAAATTCTAGACAGGGAAATTCTAGATTTCTCATTTCTTTCAGTAACCTATACAATGAGTCTTGTAAACTATTTTAAGAACCCTCTTGAAGATTTATATATATATATATATAACAACCATCATTAACAAAAAGAATTTAATCATCTTTTTATATGCCTCTTTCTATCTTTTTTTTTGATAGAAATGTAAAATATATACCAAAAAGGAACAGTTTGTTACAGAAGCTTGGTTAGACTATGAAGTTTCGAGAGGCCCAAAAAAGAATAAAAAAGCCTAATCGAAACAGGGAGTAAGAACATCGAGATCACTAAAAGCGATTACTCATAAGAGAACCAGAGCGATAAGAGATTCTTAAAGTGCTTGCGGTGAGTTCGAGCAAGAATAATATCTCTGATGCATTTATCAAGTTGACGAAAGAAAGCCTGGTGGAAGTGAGAGATACCATTGTGAAGGCGGGAGTTTCGCTCCTTCCACAGGACAAAGATGGCAGCTTGAGAAGTAAGACAACGAAGCGTACCAACTGGTTTTGGAGCTGGAAGCAAGAGCCAATGCATAAAATCAGACCAGTCCACAAATGACGAGAAGGAGTGGCCAAGCCGTCTAAGAAGCGTTGCCCAGATATGTTTGCTGAAGTCGCATTGCATAAACAGGTGGTCACGAGTTTCACTGTGTTGATTACAAATGCAGCAGAGAGTAGAAGAGTCAATACCCCAAGAAGCAAGTCGAGCACGAACCGGCAATCTGTCTTGGTGAGAAACCCAAAATGTGAATGCGTGTTTCGGAATGTGACCCTTAAACCACACCATTTTAGCCCAAGTGCAGGTATGATCTCTTGGTCTGAGCGTATCCCAAGTAAGAGATGAAGAGAAGGCAGTGCTTGTCAAACCGTCAATGTACCAGGAGAACGAGTCAGGACCTGAATCTGGACACGGCAGGGGAGTATTCAACAGCTTATCTCGCAGCAAGGCAAGAGATGGATTACGGGTTCTTGCAGATGGAAGTCTCCATCCCCTAGGAGAGCATGCATCAGCAATGGAGCTAGCAGCGTGAATACCAATGAGCTGAGGACCATCTTCACCAATGAAGTCAATAAGAGGCCCAACATCTAACCAGTGATCGAACCAAAAAGAGGCTAAACCATCTGACATCGAACACCGGATAAACCTCTTAGCCAATGGTCTAATGAGGAGAAGAGATTTCCAAACCCAGGAATCCGTAGCAGTAGCCTTGCTGTTCCAAAAACTGCCATTATTCATCCGATGTTTCTTCATCCAAGCCACCCATAGGGAATCATATTTAGAGAAAAGAAGCCAAACCAATTTAAGGTTTAGAGTTTTATTCCACATAATGAAATTACGCAGCCCAAGACCCCCTTCTTCCTTAAGCAAACAAACACTTTTCCAAGCAACTTTCACACCCCCTTCCTTAGAAATATCCGCAGACCAAAAAAAGTGATTGCACATACCTTTGATGTCCTTGATACAACCTTTAGGAAGCAAAAAAAGCAGACATCCAGAAATTGATTGTGTTGTATATTAGGTTTTTAGCCTATTCTGTTTATTGTTTTTTATTGTTTTTCGAGTCTTTCTAGTTCTTTTTGTGTATTTTCAGGTTCCAGGAGGCTTTGGAGCATGGATTGGAGTTGCTGGAGCTATTTGGAGCTAAAGAGATGAATTTGGAGCAAAATGGCGATTTTTCATAACCGAGCACCTGCTCGCCCGCCTGCTCTGAAAACCTGCTCGCAACTTTAACCTAGACCTAATTCAGAGGAGCTTTATTCCCAAAGGCAGCCGCCCTTAAGAGGGCCCACACGCCAAATCCTCTCCTTTATGGCTTGGTCAAACTCCAAATCTCTCTCCTTAAATCATTCTCTAAAATGCCTAAGACTTTCCCTATTTGGAAGATTTTGATTCTCCCCTTTAATGGAGAGATTATGACCGAGGCACAAAAGGGGAAGGAGATTTGGATGGAGTTATGACGACATTTTGGGCAGAGACTTTTATTATTCACTTTTAAATTCTTCTTCTTCTTACGTTCTCTTCTTCCCCTTAGCTTGACATTGTTGACTATTTTGCTTTTGGGATTTCTTCCGAACACTTGTTGCATTTCAATTGTTCCGATTTATTTCCTTCCTTCCGTGGACTACTTGTACGATCCAGAGGATCAATGCACGACATTTTTATTGGAGAAGAATTCTAAACTCTTACCTTTTTAATTATGAATTCTCTTTATTTGATTGTTGTGTTTTTCATCTCCATGTTTGATTAGTCTATTAGCTAGTTTAAGGTTTCAATGGTGATTTAGGATTGTTTATGGCTGAGCCAAATAGGACCAATTATTATGTCTTCACCAATAGGGATTATTAATGCTTAGATTAAATTGGCCACTTAATCCCTGATTTTTAGGTTGAATCTATTCATCAAAAGTGCTATAGGTTGCTAGAAAAATCATTGGTGAGCAATTAGTATGTAACCAACGACAATTGATTATTACCATTAATTGTGAACAAATTGAACCAATCCGTTAATGCTCGTCTTCATCATTACTAAATCCAAACGACAGTTTATGTATTTAGGTTGCTAGACGAAACTATTGATACGTCACGATAGTGGGGCAATAGTATTTTTATGTTTGAGTTTTAGACCGAATAAGATTTATTCCTGAATAGTTGCTCAGCCTAGAACCCGAAAATCACCGGAGATTTACCTTGACCAAGTGCTTTTATTATTTGTTTTTATACCGTTTAATCTTTTGTCATTGCTTGTTTCGAAAACTACCAACTTATTTTATCTTAGCTTTAAATTAAAATCTATAATTTCATAGTGTAACCTTGGTCTCTGTGGATTCGATACCCTTTGTATTATTGCGATTGTCTGTGCACTTGCAGATTTTATTTTGGGTTAAAACTTAGCACATCAAGTTTTTGGCGCCGTTGCCGGGGACCAATTGCGTTACCTTTGATTTTTGATTTTATTTATAGTCTAAGAATTTTGCTAATTTTGTTTTTATTTATTTGTTTTTGCTATGTGTCAGGTGCATGACCAGTAGAACAACGAGAAGAAATTTGCACGGAGAATTAATCAGTCACACGAACGAGGAGTTAGCTCGTCTTGAACCCCCGGCGAGCACCTGCTTTGATGGACCAAGCACCTGCTCGCACAGACCTTATGGCTGATCAGGAAGAAATGAGCGTTCAGTTACAGTTGTTGAGGGATCAGATTGCTCAGTTGCAAAGAAATCAACAACAAGTCCCGCAAGTACAGGCGAGTATAGGTGCATTCTATCAAAGCCGCTGGCGAGCACTTGCTCTGACAGGCCGAGCACCTGCTCCGGACCTTATGGTTAATCTCGTGATTTTGAGTCGCGATAAAGTTGGTGTTCTCAGAGACCAATATGGTCACTTTTGCAACAAGCAAGGGTATATACTGAATGAGGATGGATGTTACTCTTTCACGAAGAACTACGATGCCGATCGGTATCAGAAACCCCCTCAAGTCTCTTTTTACCAATCACCTCCTGCACCGACTAGGATGAGCGAGTTAAAAAGTATGATGATACAGATGCTGGAAGAACAACAGAGGGCCTCAGAGTACTGGAGAGGGAAATTTGAAGCACCAAGCTCTCATGACAAGGAGTTGGACATTCAGGTTGTGCAGAGTGTTAGTGGGTCATTTGCATCCCAGCGAGCACCTGCTCCGGCTGCCCGAGCACATGCTCCGGCTGCGCGAGCACTTGCTCCCGAAAATCTATCTTTTTGCAGTTCTTGGATCGAGCTGAAAGCTCCAAAGCTAGAGTTGAAGACCCTCCCAGCAGGGCTTAGGTACGCATCTCAGCTCGGCTCACCCTTGCATTGGTCGACACAGCTCAAATTTTCAGAATCCGTGGAACACAAAACGGACGTACCGATCAATACCCCAGCTGCATCGATCGACGCATATGAAAATTTGGCAGATGATATAGACATGGACACATGCATCGCTCGACACAATTCGTTACAGGAGACATTGAGCCTGGAAAATCTAACACCAATTCTGGAGCGAGTCCACATGCCTAAGGTATCGCACCCTCGACCACCTAAACATCTCATGGACCCCATATCTCCAAAGGAGCTACTTGGATTTCAGAAGATGGTACGAAGGATTCCACATGCACTGACCTTTGAAGAAGCTCTAGAGTACCGCCCTCTGCTGAGTCACTTCCGAGATTGCAGAGAAAGTATAGAAGAGATCGAAGTACTATTTCTCGAAACAAGATATACACCACCGCTGAGGAAATTGAAGAAGAGGGCAGATCTAGGAATATTCTCAGTTCCATGTTCCATCTCGGGAGTAGAATTCAAAGGGTCTCTCGTGGACTCAGGGGCTGGAATCAATGTCATGTCGAGCAAAATTTCAGAGAGGTTGAAAGCACATGCATCGATCGACACGGACCTGTGTGTCGACCGACAGGAGGCCAGTCAGCCTGATTTCGACATTCTGAAGAGTTTAGATGCATCCGGACCACCACCAGAGCCTCCAGTACATGTCCCTGATACCCCTGATCCTGATCCTGATCCTGACCCCAAGCCTCCCGAACACAATGAGACAGAAGTAGTTGAGATGTCACCTAAGGAAGCAGCTACACCTGGTAGTTGCCACAAGCGAAAATTTCATGACATAACATTTCATCCACCATGTTCAGGTGCTGTCATCCCCACTGCTGCATACGTGATTGATCCTGGAGATACTTATGGGGTGTACTCCAGAGGACCGAGACCACCACCTAAGCAATGGTGTGTTCTTTTCGAACCCCCTTCCATCATTGTACTATCGAGACCTCCACCGAGCCCTGATCCGGATAAGAAAGTCTCTCATCCTCATATGGATTCTTTTCACACCTAGACGGTCTACAAAGTCGAGCTAACGACTTAAAACAAGCGCTTGATGGGAGGCAACCCATCGGTAAGGTTTCTTGTTTCGATTTTAATTTCCATTTATTACTGACATTTTATTTGTGTTTTCAGTCTAAAAAAAATATATATATATCATCCCAGCGAGCACCTGCTCGTTCACACTCGAGCACCTGCTCGGAACAGCCATTGAGAAGGAAGCGGAGGACGGCTGATGACGACAACGAAGAGGCTTCTACTCGGTGATATCTTTTCTCACCTTCTACCCTCATTGTGCTATCCATCTTTGTTTTTATATTTGTGTCGCCAATCTCTTGAACTTTTTCACACCGGGGACAGTGTGATTTAAGTCCGGGGGAGCGGTTAGTTATCCATTTTATTTTCGTTTTTATTGAGTCTATTTTTGAGTCTTGGGAATTGTGAACTTGATCTATTGGAATTGTATTCGGACTAGGGATTGCTTGTATGACTTACTTGGCCAAAGTTCTGTTTCGAAAAGGTTATGGGTGGATGAAATATTCCCCACACTTATCAGAATTAGGTTGATCTAATATCATCTCAAATCTCTATTTGGTATTTAATCTTGATCTTTAATTTCTCTCTCAGGGGTTTGATGTTCATTGGGCAAGACTTTTTCGAACCGTATAAGACACCGCAACTCTCCACCAAGTAAACTCTTTACACTCTAACTTTCCTCTCCTTTATCAAAGCAACATGTCCAAGTGGCCCAAGGGGGTATGCGAAAAACTCGTGTATCCTTTGGGACTCGCGGAAGGCATGTTGTAAGGGAAACTAAAAGATTCGAAGTGAACCAGGAGAGTATGCGAAAAACTCGTGTATCCTTTGTGACCTCATCAGAGTCGTCCCATAAAAAACTTAATAAAATTTTAGAGGGAAACTAAAAGTTTCGAAGTGAGCCAGGGGATGATGCCTAAACCCGTATCTCCTCGCGGTCTCATCAGATTCGTCCCACTAGGTAAAAAAAAAAAAAAAAAAAAAAAACAGCATCAGAAAAGTGATGGCTGGAGGCATAGCCTCAGAAAAAAAAAAAAAAAATCATTTAACTATTTTGAGAGAGGAATTGAGTTGAGAAAAAGAGTATACGGGAGAGGGTCTTGGTTAGAAGAAGTCGGCACCCCTTGAAACGATTCCTCTTGGGTAAGATCACTGTACTTCATTTTCATTAATCTATTTAAGAGATGATATTGAGGATTCCGACATTTTGATGAGTTGTGGGTGAATAAGGTTAGGTTATAAACCCCATGACTAATTACGGTACATGGTCTAAGGCCCGATGACGAAAGTATGAAGTCCAAAACTCTTTCCAACAAGCGAGTGAATTCCATCCAGTTTTTCAGACACTTTTCTGTTCTTGATTTTGTTTTGTTTGAGAACAAACAAAGGTCTAAGTTCTATTTGATATATTAGGATTTTAGCCTATTCTGTTTATTGTTTTCTATTGTTTTTCGAGTCTTTCTAGTTCTTTTTGTGTCTTTTCAGGCTCCAGGAGGCTTTGGAGCATGGATTGGAGTTGCTGGAGCTATTTGGAGCCAAAGAGATGAATTTGGAGCAAAAATGCGATTTTTCATAACCGAGCACCTGCTCGCCCGCCTGCTCTGAGCACCTGCTCGCAACTTTAACCTAGACCTAATTCAGAGGAGCTTTATTCCCAGAGGCAGCCGCCCTTAAGAGGGCCCCACACGCCAAATCCTCTCCTTTATGGCTCGGTCAAACTCCAAATCTCTCTCCTTAAATAATTCTCCAAAAATGCCTAAGACTTTCCCTATTTGGAAGATTTTGATTCTCCCCTTTAATGGAGAGATTATGACCGAGGCACAAAAGGGGAAGGAGATTTGGATGGAGTTATGACGACACATTTTGGGCAGAGACTTTTATTATTCAGTTTTAAATTCTTCTTCTTCTTACGTTCTCATCTTCCCCTTAGCTTGACATTGTTGACTATTTTGCTTTTGGGATTTCTTCCGAACACTTGTTGCATTTCAATTGTTCCGATTTATTTCCTTCCTTCCGTGGACTACTTGTACGATCCGGAGGATCAATTCACGACATTTTTATTGGAGAAGAATTCTAAACTCTTACCTTTTTAATTATGAATTCTCTTTATTTGATTGTTGTGTTTTTCATCTCCATGTTTGAGTAGTCCATTAGCTTGGTTAAGGTTTCAATGGTGATTTAGGATTGTTTATGGTTGAGCCAAATAGGACCAATTATTATGTCTTCATCAATAGGGATTATTAATGCTTAGATTAAATTGGCCACTTAATCTCTGATTTTTAGGTTGAATCTATTCATCAAAAGTGCTATAGGTTGCTAGAAAAATCATTGGTGAGCAATTAGTGTGTAACCAACGACAGTTGATTGTTACCATTAATTGTGAACAAATTGAACCAATCCGTTAATGCTCGTCTTCATCATTACAAAATCCAAACGACAGTTTAGGTATTTAGGTTGCTAGACGAAGCTATTGATACGTCACGACAGTGGGGCAATAGTATTTTTATGTTTGAGTTCTAGACCGAATTAGATTTATTCTTGAATAGTTGCTCAGCCTAGAACCCGAAAATCACCGGAGATTTACCTTGACCTAGTGCCTTTTATTATTTGTTTTTATACCGTTTAATCTTTTGTCATTGCTTGTTTCGAAAACTACCAACTTATTTTATCTTAGCTTTAAATTAAAATCTATAATTTCATAGTGTAACCTTGGTCTATGTGGATTCGATACCCTTTGTATTATTGCGATTGTCTGTGCACTTGCAGATTTTATTTTGGGTTAAAACTTAGCACATCAGCCTTAAAAAATTCAGAGTTATACCCGTCTGGGCCTGGAGTTTTGTTGCTTGGAAGAGCAAATACTACAGCTTTTATTTCTGATGGGGTAAAATCCGCTGCAAGGAGCCTTCTCATGGAGTCCTCACACTTAAAAGGAATCAGAGAATGAATAAGATCAATGTCATCAGAGGGGATTTGATTAAGATCACTTCCAAGAAGTCCGGAGTAGAAGTTGACACAATGCTCAGCAATATCTTTCTGTTTATCAATCCTGGAGCCAGAGCCTTCAAAAAGAAAATGAATTTGATTAGAGGCCGTTCTTGCAGCAACCATTCTATGGAAGAAGGCAGAATTGCTATCTCCATTCACAAGCCAGTTAACCCTTGATCTTTGACACAAGAATCTCTCCTAAGCTAGAGCGAGCCTTAACCACTTTGAATGAGCTGACTTCTCTAAGGAAGCAAGCTGTGAGGATGGATTTTGAAGGAGGTTGCGCTGACAATCAGACAGTGCTTTTGCAGCTTCAAGGACCCGTTTTTCAAGACCAGAATAATTGTCTTTGTGGAAGGACCTGATTACACCTTTAAGAAGTTTGAGCTTCCTAGATAGAGTAAACATAGAGGTTCCTTGGACAGACAGCTCATCCCACGCAGCTTTAACTATACCAAGAAAGTTCAGATCATGGAGTAAAAAATTTGCAAATTTGAACGGCTTTCTCGTTCCTTGCCTCTGCAAACCCAAACAGACAAAGCTTGGAGAGTGATCAGAAAACTCAGGGTCCTTGAAATCACTGTAAGAGAGGGGGAATGAGGTTAGCCAAGCATCATTCACAAGAATTCTGTCAATCTTTTTAGCAATAGGGTTATAATCCTGCTTGTTCCACCAAGTGAAGTGGTTCCCCCTATACGATAAGTCTGAGAGCTCAATGTTCCTCAAACAGTCTCTGAACTCCTCCATTTCTCCAGAGATTCGAGAGCTTTCAGAGAAGGAATCCTCAGGATTTAAAGCTTGGTTGAAGTCTCCAAGAATAACCCACGGTTTGCTACTAACAATCTGGTTAGAGGCAAGTGAATTCATCTCACTCCATAACTCCCTTCTCCCATATGTGCAGTTCACCGCATACACAAAAGAAACCACAAAATCTTGATCAATATGTGGAAGCTTGACAACACAACTGATCATCTGTTTATACTTGAACAGAACTGAAATCGAGACCGATGGATCCCAAACAAGCTATATTCTTCCCAACTCCGCACTCTCATAATTTGTAACTGCATTCCAACCCGGAAACGTAGATTGGATAAATTTATGTGATTGATGTTCTTTCACCCTTGTCTCAATTAAACAACCAAAAAGGACTTTATAAAGCCTTAACCATTTCTTGAAATTCCTTCTTCGAACTGATTTATTGAAGCCTCTAATGTTCCAACAAAAACTATCTATCATAAATATTAGTGGGTTTTGGAGCCTTTGCTCCGATTAACATCACCTTGATTTCTGCCCGGGTTCTTTGCAAGCCCCCACTCATTTTTATTTCCCGACTGATTCTGCAGTTGTTTCTTTGTCCTCTTGGATATTACAGGAGTGAAGCTTTCCTCTTCCGAAGCACTTGATTCTTCTTCTGAGTTGCAGTCTGATGTTTCGGCCTCTGAGGTCGCTATATCCTCTGTACCAGAAGAAGAGTCTGATCTCTCTGAGGAGATCGCTTCCTTTTCCTTGGAAGTCGAAGGAAGGGTGACTTTTCTTGGTAATTTCGCCTGGTTTTGAAGTTTATCCAAGCCAATGTCAATTTTGATTGAACCGTCTTGGATCTGGTGAGATGAAACTCTCTTCTTCTTTGACTTCGATTTTTTTTTTCTTGGCTTATTCTTAGTCGTCTGAGTCTCTGTAGGTGCTTGTTTCTTAGCTCTTGTGCAATCCTCTGCTTTATGTCCCGATGAATTACAATCTGGGCAAGTAATAGGAGCTAGAGGGCACCGCTTGATTCTATGGCCAACTTCGTGACAGTGATCACAAATTGGAGGTAACCATGGGCTGGATACAAGGACACGTTGGACATGACCAGAGTCAAACCTGACATTGACAGCTTCCGGGAGAGGCTTAGTTGGGTCTATGATAGTGAAGACACGGGCAACCTCAAGGTTAGTCATACTCGCAGTGTTAGGATGGAGGACGACTGGGTCACCTACAAGACCTGCAATGTGCTCCAATCCTTCTTCAGAGTAGAAGTGGGGAGGAACGTTGTGAAAATCGACCCACACCGGAGCTGCCGTAAGCTCAGGGACCTCCGGCTCAACACCCGGCTCCCACTTCGCAACAAACATAGCCTGGTTTTCAATATGCCACATTCCCTGAGCCAGAACACGACTTCGAGTAGCTGGGCATGGGATTTTAATCAGGAAACAGCGATCTTTGAGCTTAGACACCGTGATGTTTCTCAGTCGACTGCTCCAGATGTTATTGGTGATAGCGTGAAGGGCTCCAGGAGAAGGAGGTTTGCCCCTGAACTGAGCAATGACGAAGCTATCCCATTTGTGTTGGTTCTTTGTGATAACAGAGTTTGGGATTTGGACGCAAAGCTCGCCAGAGTCCAAAACCAAGGCGTCACCTTTTTTCGACATCTTTTGGGAAGAACCGTGAACCACGTCTTTCCAAGAGGGTTTCCCAGACTGAGCGGAAATGGCTTTGTCGGGGACCTTAGAGGGAGCAGAATCCGAGATCCGGGGAGCAGATCCAGCCAGATCTGAGGAAGGGGGGCTGCTTCGCATTCGGAGACGAGGGAGGAGATACCTGCAATTACAACCCAGACTGGGTCGAAGAAGCAGGATGGTCACAAGGCGACGGTGATTGACGCTCAGCAAGAGAAGAGATCGATGGGAGATTTGACAAAGGATCCGACGGAGGCGGAACCTTTTTCGAGGGGTTGAGCTTCTGGGAAGAAAGAAGCTTCCCAATCGGAGGAGATTTCATGCCTGGGGTTCGCTTTTTCTTGGCCATGGGTTAACGCCGACGACGGAGGCCAGGGCCGACGTCGGTAAGCAGAGAAGAGTTTCTAGGGTTTTTCTCTTGATACTATAGTGTTTTTGTCTTTCTATCTTCTGAGTATAATGCAACAGAAAACTCAAACCGAAATAAAAGCTCCAATTCATTGTCGAAAGTCAACCCCTAGCGTACGGCTCAAGTTTCTCCTTAACCCTGGACCATAACAATATTAGTTCCCAAGTGTTTAAGCTGATTCGCATACCGTTTTGAATGAATAAGATGTATCAAATAAATTAGACATTCTTGTTTCGATCACTTGTACATCATAATACCTGAAAATGAAGCTGAGAAAGCCTTAAGCACAGTCTCCAATCTCTTCGGTGATCTCCCCAAATATGTTAGGGCAATCATCCCAGCTTTTTGCTTCTCGTGCTTCCCAATAACCGCCTGTATACTGGTAGCTTTCACTATTTTCTTGTGGCTCGAACCATCTCGGTCTCCACCTGCTTTCTTGAATCTTCCGTGACTGGGGATTCAAAAACAATTTAAAGTTACTAAAAGCTTTAACAGGTTTGTGTAGAGAAAGAATCACGAGTCTCGTTACCATTCTCTGCCTTCTCTCTAATCGTTGTTTCTCTTCATTTGCCTTCTCATATTCACCCTTCTCCAGATGGCGTTGATCTGGTCTGAGCCTACAATCTGTCGGAGGGAGCTTCTCCTTTAATCCAAAATGAACAAAATTACCACAAAATCATATAACTTTTAAACCAAATTTGAACATCAAGAAGAAGAAAATTAAAGCAACACACTGTAATATACCGCTAAACCAGGTGTCAATTCATTTAGAGTGATTGCGAATGATGTTAAGTTGTATCTTGTCACTTTAGGTGGCGGTTTTATCGCTTTCCACAGTAACGAAGCACTTGCCTTGTTGACCACATCACCAGCAACATAGTAAAGACTATCATCCCATTTACTGTTACAGTTTTTTTTTTCCAGTTACGTCTTCCACAAAACCATTAACCTATATACATATGGTCATGAAGTTAGTTCAGGTATTCAAGACAGAAAGATTGAAAAATGTCTACAATGTGCATCTCTGTGAAATCACCTGGTGGGGATTTCTATCGACAAGTGATTGCTCCTTGAACTTGAGCGTACAAGAATATTGGCGATTCCCACGGATTCGCATTGGTCCCATGGTGATCACAGTAGAGTTTACCAAGTAGGATATTGTATATAGTAGTTGTTACCTAAGAAAAAAAGATAAGCAGAGAGAGAGAGAGTTGTGAATATCATGGCCAGAAATAAAATGTGGGAAATGAAAGGAAATTTGTAGTTTATGTTATACATACTTTGCTCCACTGATATGTCTCTCCATCATCAAACTCAAGAGTCAAGATTCCAAAGGGTTCAAGTTGAATCTATCTCCCCCAAAACACTTCGACTTCAGGTTTGTGTCACCCGTTGGTTTAAAAACTTTGATTGGTTTAATGTCTTCCTTTTCCAAAATGTTTTTCCTTTTTATGATTCTTTGTTAAATTCTCTCAATTTCATCTTTTAATCGAATAAATGTTACTTTTACATCTATTGCAGTATCAATATAAGAATCCACTCGTTTATTTGAAATTTCAAATAACTAAACCGCCTCTTACTAATTTCCGCTTTAATATTCACCAAAAGTAATTAGCAATAACAATCTTTTTTTATAAATGTAGTAGGAATGTAACGATCACACTTAAAATTTCATTACCTAATCATTTCATTAGAAATTCCAAATACATCAATAATCCAAAGATGAGTGGAGTATACGAGTCTATAAAGAGGAAAATTTACAACATCTGACAAGTTTTACTATCATCATTTGGATTTTAATAATGGACTAGAAGATTGAATTTAATAAGAATTTTTACGGCACTTTCAAAACTACACCAAAACTTGAAGTCAATGCTAAAACTACCCTCTTCCTCTCCTCTCTTTCAAAATCCCACGAATTACCCTTAATGAATATGGGTATTAACGCAAATGCCACTCATCAGACTGCCTTTAGAATCTAACAATTTTTTCAATAGACCTAAGGGCATTCTCATATCTAACTTATTTACGAAAATGTCATTGTCATCAATTCTCAACCTCCATGACAACCATCATGGTCGACGAGTTAATGCAGTAAGTAACACGTTATTTCCTCCTTTAAAGCTCAAGAATAGAGCACTCCAACACTTTTCGAGACTCCTCTCTCCGATTTCTCCAAATTTTCCATTGAGTTTGCGATTCAAACCTACCGAAATCGGAAATAATGTCATAAAACGGCAAATGACGACTGGGCTTGCGGGAATTCGGTGGGATTATACGATCTGGGCGCTCAACGAGGGTGAAATCAAACTCGAAACCGATATAGGTACGATTTTTGCATATCGTCGAATTGCAGATCTGAGTTGTATACTCAGACTGCTTTAGAAGTCTGTTTACACCCAACTAGTCAACGAGAGGGTTGTTTTGCAATTGACATTTAATTAGTCAGACTCAATATGAAGTCTGCTAATTTCCTTTGAAACCAAAAAAATCAAGAAAAATCCTCTAATCGAGGCATAGGGTAGTTTTGCAATTGACCGGAAATTTGACTTTCTATTAAGACTTCATTTGCTGTCTGCAGGAAAATCAGTCACTTTGACCGGAAGTTGGCTGTCTATTCAGACGGAATCGGAAATCTGAAAAAAGGGTACTAGTAGTAATTGACCGAAAAATTTTCATATGTTGACCAATTTGGGGGGAAATATATCATACTTCTATTTCAGTCTTGGTTAGATCGAACAACTTTCAGACTTCTATGACAATATGAAATTTATGAATTTTGTCAGACTTCGTAGACAGTCTGATGTCGCAGATTTTGGTCAACGCAAAAAAATACACAAATTTATATCAGACATCCTTTGCAGTCTGAAAATATTCTTCAGACTGCGACGGAAGTCTGGAAAGAAAAGTCAAAGTTCAGTCAATTGCAAAAATACCTCACCAAAATTTTCAGACTGCAGCTAAAAGTCGGCCGATAAAAGAAATCTGACATGAAAAGTCAATATTTTGGTCAATTTCAGAAATACCTTTCAATTTTTGTCAGACAGCTGGTGCAATCTGGCGAAAAGTCAACGTATGGTCAATTGCAAAAATAGTCTTTTGGTCAGACTACCATAGCAGTCTGTTTTGGTAAATTCTATCAGACGGCATCCTAAGTCTGCTTCGTCACAATCTAATTGCAAAAATACCCTCCTTTTTAGACTGCCATAGAAGTCTGACTTTGTACTCTTTCAGACTTCTTTGGCAGTCTTGATTTTTAAATTTTCAAAACCGTTTTTTTTTTGTATATTTGTTATGCATTTCATTGATTTTAAATTTTTAATAGGTGTGTTACTTGTATATGTTTACCCTGTGTTAGTTTAAAATGTTTATGTTCGGTAATTATTTTGAAATAAATTTTTGATAAATTCTGGCAATGTAGCTAATAGAATCAGACTCCTTAAGAAGTCTGAAATTTCCACTAAGATCGCTAACGCTATTTTAAATTAATTTTTTGGACAGATTAATGTTGGTGAATGGATTGTGAGAGACTTCATATGGCATTTTGTGGTGGATCCTCTCAAAGGTGGGCGGTTTATCACTTCTTATATTTATGATCACATAATTTCAATAATTCTAACTACCTAATTTTGTCTTGGTTTGGTTCGTGATAAAATGTCTTGGAGCAATTGTATATATTTTTTGCTTCAAGTTGGATTTGATTCATCTAGACTCATATAAGTAAGAAAGTGTTTGTTTACGTTTGCTATATTATTTGTTAATCACAAGTGAAAAGTCAACGTATGGTCAATTGCAAAAATAGTCTTTTGGTCAGACTACCATAGCAGTCTGTTTTGGTAAATTCTATCAGACGGCATCCTAAGTCTGCTTCGTCACAATCTAATTGCAAAAATACCCTCCTTTTTAGACTGCCATAGAAGTCTGACTTTGTGTTCTTTCAGACTTCTTTGGCAGTCTTGATTTTTAAATTTTCAAAACCGTTTTTTTTTTGTATATTTGTTATGCATTTCATTGATTTTAAATTTTTAATAGGTGTGTTACTTGTATATGTTTACCCTGTGTTAGTTTAAAATGTTTATGTTCGGTAATTATTTTGAAATAAATTTTTGATAAATTCTGGCAATGTAGCTAATAGAATCAGACTCCTTAAGAAGTCTGAAATTTCCACTAAGATCGCTAACGCTATTTTAAATTAATTTTTTGGACAGATTAATGTTGGTGAATGGATTGTGAGAGACTTCATATGGCATTTTGTGGTGGATCCTCTCAAAGGTGGGCGGTTTATCACTTCTTATATTTATGATCACATAATTTCAATAATTCTAACTACCTAATTTTGTCTTGGTTTGGTTCGTGATAAAATGTCTTGGAGCAATTGTATATATTTTTAGCTTCAAGTTGGATTTGATTCATCTAGACTCATATAAGTAAGAAAGTGTTTGTTTACGTTTGCTATATTATTTGTTAATCACAAGTGATATACAAAGATAACTCCTAGTCTTTCAACAACAACAAAATGCCATGAGATTGCTTTCAAAGATGAAAAAGGCTTTGTTATTGAGCCATGGTTCAATTCGGTCGGATCAACCAAGTGAACACTTTGTTTCTCTTGATGTGCGTAATTGACTCTTGTCAACTATACAAGAAAAAAACCAACACAATAGATCCAGTAACTAATTGAGACAACAACAGAAATTCTAATTACTTCCATCAAAGTTAAAACAACCAAGACCTACTCTTCACTGTCATAGGAGTCAAACCCAAATACTTGCAAATGCTTCTTCAAAATCTCTCTTCTTGCTCATCTCTAAAGAAAATCCACCAGCCCTGGTTTGACGACTAAAAATACAAACAAGCACACAAATAGCAGCAAACAACCAAAAGTGACAACCAAACGTAACTAGCAATCACCAGAAATGGATTTAACAACATACAGAAACTAATCACAATAATAAGATCTCAATTAGTCAAAAGACTTATAAGGCACACAAATATGATTACCATTCCTAACTTCGTTTAAAGCAATAGATTCTTTAGCTAATATGAATAAGCAGAGAATAAATGAGGATAAAAAGTATATAAAGCAATATTTGATTCCATACTTGAACATCAACTTTGAGATACAAGCCTCTGGGAATATCATCGTCTAATATATGTTATCAAAGCTAACACAAGAGATAATGGAGCTAATGTAGGTTCCTTTAACCAACAAACATCTCGCATCAGCCTCATCGAAAATATAAGCTTCCTTGAGTTTCTTTTATCCTGTACAAAAAGGAGGAAAGTACAAAAAAAACAAATCCTTAGAACAAATCTACTAACCAAAAATATAATGTGCAATCCTCGAATCCTCGAATTATATTCAGAGCAATGATCGAATGATGTTATGAAGAAAAAGAAACAAATTAAATAAAGAAGAAATGAGTACGGATCTTACTTACAGCGAATCCTCGAATGATCGAATGATGTGAAGCGCAAGTGATATCTCTCGTCTGTCAAAAAGATTCAGAGCAATCTATTGTTAGATAATTAAAGCGACGGTGAAATTGAAGAGTGTTTTCTGGTAATTATCTAATTAAGAACTAGATCTGTCGCCATGTGCATATCTGAAGAAGAGAAAAGGAGAGAGTTTTTAGAAAACGAAAACAAAAGATCGAGGGTTTTTAGAAGAAAACAAACCTAGATCTGCGATGGTGGGATGGAGAGGAGGTGGCGGCTGGTCAGAGAAAGACTTCCCAGAGATCTATGTTGGTTCGAACTAGATGCGACGACGTAGATGGGCTATATTTTTGCTGGTTCGAACCGCTGGAGAAAGAGAGGGATTAGAAAAAATAAATTGGTTGAGATCTATCTACTACTTGCATTTTTATAAATAAATAATAATAATATCATAAATATTTTTTTTTGTGATAAAGTAATATCATAAAGTTATTAACTAGTGTTTACGTGTTTAGTCCAAAGAGTGGCCATCTTGGTTCACGGGATAACCTAATTAAATCCTCTTGTTTCTTGTCGCATCTTAGGAAAAGATCCAAATTATAAAAAAAAAGTCGGGTGATTTTAAAATAAAGTAATAACGATGCATACCAAGAGGGCAGAGAAATTTCCACCAAATTCCTTACTGGATTAAAATGTCCCTCTAAGAAATTGAATTAAAAGGCAAATTATCTGTAGTTTCAGAGAAAGTAAAATAAATGTAATCCGAAGTTTAGCTCATATCCTTGCTAATAACACCAAACGAAAAACAAATTTGTCTAACATTATTTATATATTTTTCATGACCGAAAATTATGGTTCGGTAAAATGGATAGAGAGGCACACGTCATGTATGTGCTTAATACAAACACTGATCGAGTTCTTATATCGTAGACGCTTTAATTTTAGTAGATGTATTATTATTATTTTTATTTTATTTTTGAAACCTTAGTAGATGTATTGTTCATATTGAATTATGTGTGGATGCCATTAGAGTTTTGTATCAAGTTAAACACCCGACTCAACCATGATTTATTAGCGAAAAAAATAGAATCCGTTTAACATATGATAAGCCTCGCTTACTTTGACATCCCTAACGAGTTTCATTTATTCTTTTCTTCTTAAGGCGATTAGCTTTATTTAGAGCCACAAGACGAATGGTAAATGTATTTTAGGAGAATATCCAACAATTGCGAAGTTTTGAAGTAAAACGACAAGCCATGGAGAATTTGAAATAAATGTGCATATGGGGCCATGATAATAACAGCAATGAAAATAATAATGCTAAAATGAATGCACAAATCAATTGTTTGCTAAAATTACACTCTATTCAAATGACGTCCCGTATAGTTTCAAGATTCTATCTATTTCTACCCAAAAAGTCTAATTGTAATTGAACTTTTGTATAGTTATTAACTTATTATAGCATTGACTTTATGATATCAGATATTTGATTGAATTATCAAATTTGCCATCCTCCCACGTCTCTCTAAACCCTATAAATACAAGCGGACTCTCCTCCTTTATCTTTACCTCTATCACTCAAAAAGCACTTCAATAGTCCTTAAGAGACCGATCCTAGCAAATCTTTGAAAAACAATGGCTTCAAAAAACTCAGCTTGCCTTGCCCTCTTCTTTGCCCTCAACATCCTCTTTTTCACCTTAACTGCTGCAACTGATTGTGGTTGCAATCCAAGTCCTAAGCCCAAGCCTATCCCAACTCCTAGACCAAGGCCGGTCCCAAGTCCTAAAGCTCCTATTCGTCCTTCTGTCCCAAGCCCATCGGTCCCAAGCCCTTCCGTCCCAAGCCCGAGCACCCCTGGCTCATCCGGAAACTGTCCCATAGATGTCCTTAGGCTCGGCGTATGTGCAAATGTCCTAAGCGGCCTACTCAACATTCAGTTGGGTCAGCCATCAGCTCAACCATGTTGCTCGCTTGTCCAAGGTTTGGTTGACCTCGAGGCAGCAGTTTGTCTATGCACTGCTCTTAGGGCTAACGTTCTCGGAATCAATCTTAACGTTCCAATATCCCTCAGCCTTCTACTCAACCGTTGTAACAAGAATGTTCCGTCTGGTTTCCAATGTGCCTGAACGATATCAACTATGCATACGTACACACAATTTCCTCTTCAAAATGTTTTAGTTTGAATAAAATGCATGCTCCCATGCAAGTGAAAAGTTTAAATCTGTTGTTTGAGTGAGAGTTATTTATACTGCTTTGTAAACTTTTTGGCGCATGTATGTTTTTGTTGTAACTTCTATTTTTAGACAGTTAAATGAAAGATTATGCATAGTCAATTAATGTCTTATATATTCATATATTTTCATTAAGATTTTCACTTCCATTTTCGGGTTGGAATGTTTTACATAAAGTTATCCAATTTTAAACAAACACGGTGAAAAATTTATTCAACGCAATCAAATGTTTGGATTCATTGAATATTATTCTACAGTTTTCACCTAATGTAACTATGGCACATTCCAAAATTACTTATAATTTATCTGACAAACACGCATAATCACAAAACGCAAAATACTCAATGCGTATGCAAACACGAGCGAACGCTGGGGTGACCTCTCAATGAATGAGCAAATGAGTTATGAAACAAAAGTTTAAACAATTTTGCAAATGCTAAAAATGCATTACTATGATTAAGATTAAATTAAATATTAAAATTTTAATCTCATAACAATATATATATATATATATATATATATATTTGTATTAAGTGGTTCTTAGTTTAGTGAATTAGTTGTTTCCTCCTCACAAAAAGTAGAAAAAACCATATTTCAAATCCACTTGAAAGGAAGTAAATTTCTAAAAGAAATAGAAAAACAGCAACCTATAGAGATTTGAGCATAGGCCCGAACTTGGAGGTTTTTTCCTAAATAATTTCAATCATTCGTCTATAAATCTGATTTCAAAATAGTCCACAACTAAGAAAAAATAAATCAAACTCAAAGTTGAAATTCTAAAATTTATTTTTATTATGAAGATCGGAATAAAAAAAATCTTATTTCTGAACTCTAACTCACATTATATATTTTTTTAAAGATAATTGAGTTCAATAACCCATAACTAATAGTCAAACTACCCTATAGTAAAAATAAATATGAAAATCATTTATGGTGAACTAATTTACTGTAAAATATTTTTTGTTATCCTCATACCTCTAATGCGTTCAAGTTTATGTTAACTGTGACAAAAATCGAGTCATTTTTTTCTTTTCATTTTTCAACTTTATGAAAAAAAAAAAAAAACTAGTTGGGAAATATAGAGAAAGTACACGTTCTTAATATGATGCATGAAAGACATTATACATGCATGTTCCAGCTCTTAAGATAATCCAAACCATACATCATGTTTTCAACACGATTTCGAATCCCGAATGACCAAGGATGAAATGCTATATACATAACTCTTCTAATTAACTCTTCCAATTAATGACTTTTGTTCTATCAAATAGTAAATGAAACATAATAAGAGATTAAGAGATAGGCTTTGAAAAGTTTCAAAAAAAAAAAAAAAAAGAGATAGGCTTTGAATACATTTGCCAGCTAAAGCACGCACGCGGCTACACATGGGAATTCTAGGCACTAGTTCAAGACATGTGCATCAATTCTACTTTAAGTTATCTTTTTTACCCCGACGTATAAATCGTGAGTTCGTGACTTATCAAATTAACAAAGTATGGCAGAAATTGATTGGTCTTTAATTAATTCGTTTCATATTCGGCTTCACCGGATTGGAACTTCTATTGTACAAAACCATAAACAAAATATTCGTAAAACTGAAACTGTGGATGGAAAACCTTTATAAAAAAAAAAAAGAATCTAGTTGGGAAATATAGAGAATATATACTAAATAACTTTGCCCCAAAATATATATCTACTAAATAACCAAAAATTAACTATTTTATTTGCATTTACATGATATCACATTATTTGTTAAACCATACGACGGAAATACATATTTATATGTCATTTTGCCAATTTCGCTATCCATCTAAAAACCAAAAATATATATAGGATATAACGGCTGAAATATAAAAGACAAACCGACTATCATCAACTTGAGAAATACATATGATTTGGTTAAGAAAGATTTAGAGAGTTTAGAGATTAGAACATTTAGAGAATATCAACTTGATATTTTTTTTATTCAAGATTAAGTTTACAATGATTGGAAATAATCCATAAATAGCAAAGTCTAGGAATCAAACCGTTAGAAAGAAAATGACGACATAAAGCAAACGTACGGAAAGGTAAAGTGAGCGTCCTTATCCGTCCCGCGTCCTTATCCAGCTGTATATGACCTTTCCCACATGCTCCAGTACGGCCCTTATCCTCCAGGTCACGGTCGTATGAGAGACCGCTCCGTTCCTTAGCAAAACACTACCGTTCCAAGAGAAAACTTACCCGATCCGAGTATCGGGTAACTCGAGTATGCGGGACGGGGCCTTTCTGCGGCTTGCGGGATGCGGGACGATGAAAACTCGATCCGCGGGGCGAGTCCCTCCTTTCCGCGGATCGATGCCGTTCCGACTTCATTTTATTCCATTTTATTCACCTTAGATCAATACTCCCCCTCAAGCTTAGCATAAGACTCTTAGGCTAAGCTTGGAAACCCACAAGACATCACCTCATTAAAAACCTTAGCAAAGAAAACCTCATGGGACAAAACTTTACTAAGGAAAAAAGAGTGTGATATTTGTGAGTAGAGGACTTGAGATCAAGGATGGGTAATATCCACAAGCCCAAGTTTGCCATAGATGTGAGTACAAACTGATATGGTCAAATTTATCCTAGACCTACTCTCTCAAATTAAGATGTCAATTGCAGTACTTAGGGTTATCGAATCCACAGGGAGTCTAGGAAAACACAATAGATTATTAAGGTTCAGATTATGCTAGGCAAATAATTATGAAAGCTAGGCACAGGGAATTCTACAGTGAATCAGAATTGCAGATAAATCAGTTGTTAGGAATATTAAGCTCAGTTCATGAACATGCACACGAAAGTAAAACAAACCAGCTGTCGCTGCGAATATTTTCTATGTCTAAATCCTAGAAAACCAACTGTCGTTGCGAATCCTATAAATCTAAACAAGCATTAATTTGAGGCACAATTGTTCACAAAATCCTAGACCAAATCCCTTTGCGAATATGTATTTTGCTCATCAAAAACTAGTTCAAGGAATCAATAAAACTGTCGTTTCTATTAATTACCCTAAGATCAGATTTCAGTTCGCGAGGCTAAAATCAGCAATAAGAACAAGTTAAGATGAAGAACTTCTAAAGATATTATCCTAACAATCAGATCAGATTCAACAACTCATCAAACACCTTTGAAAACCCTAAACCTAACAAAGAAACTACTCAGACATAATCATAGAAGAAAACAAGATTTTATTAAAGATAAGTCTAAGCAATACAATAGAATAAAGCATAAGCCTAAACAATGGCTGTAAAAACGTATTTATAAAGGTTCCGAACCGTCCTAAACATAAAAATAAACATCTGGAAACTTCGGGCTTCGAACGGACTTTTCTGCTGAAAATCTGGGCTTGGACGAACAGGGTGTCGAGCGACACCATAGGTGGTGTCGATCGACACCAATCTTCAAATCGTAATCTTTTGCTTCAAAAGTTCTCGTGTCGAGCGATACAATAAGTCCCGTCGCTCGACACAACTTCTTAAACTTCAATCCAAATTTGCATCTTCGCCACTTCACTCCGGGAATGCTCCAAAACCTCCAGTAAACATCTTTTATGCTCCAGACGGTCCAGTTCCTAAGATAAAACATAAAAGGCTCCAAAACACCAAAAGACTCTATAAAACGGACATATATCATGGTATAAAACTGGGTAAAAACCATGATATATCAACTCCCCCAGACTTAGCTTTTTGCTTGTCCCTAAGCAAAACAGTGTACTCACCCCTTTAGGAACCACATACCTTTGCAAAGTCATCCGGTGATACTTTGATGTTTCCCTAGAAGTATAGCAGTCCTCCAAATTGAATCCAAACTCCTCAGAGAATCTCAGACTTTCAGTCGCAAACACCTTTAGTTTAATTAGGTGCGGTCTCATCGAGGAAATATCGATCGCTGGACCTTCTAGATTCTTTCACTTCCTTGAACACTTTCCTGCGTTTCACCCTCTCTCTTCCCTCTGAAACTGTATCCAATTAAGGATATCGTAGAGATGCAATGCCTTTTTGCTGAACTTTTTCTTCAAGATTTTTCTGATTTTTGGACTTGCATTTTTTTCTGTAGATTTTTTTTTTCCTTGGCATCTCTACGATCACTAGATCAGCCCTCACTACTATTGTTCTTGTGGAGACAGGGTCATGAGGCTTTTTTCTTTTTTCGATCTAGGACAGTTGAATTCGTCATTCGGGAAGAAGTTTCAAGAGCGGTCCGTCCTCGCTTTCAAGTGTTTGGAAGTTGAATCAAGTCTTGCGATTACAACCGCCCTTGATAAGAGATTAGATATTCATTAGGGGCGGGGTCTTTGACATCCTTTCTGGCGTTCTCCAGAAATCTGAACTCGCTCTGTTAAACCGATCCACTTCCAGTTACCCACCTCAGTAAAACCAGCCAACTTGCATAGGAAATGGTCCTTGAGTGTTGTTCAAAGCAAGTCTAAAGAAGGTTTTGACTCAAAAAATTTTAAAATAAAATGAAAAACTCAAAAGAAAACACAAGTGTTAGCAACTACCTCCCCCAAACTTAAACAACACTGTCCCCAGTGTTATTAAATCCGAGATTGGCGAAATAAAAATAGACAGGAAACAAAACGAATGAAAATTCAAGTGAGAATTGTAACCTGGGGGTCGTGTCGAGCGACACGACCTCTGTGTCGATCGACACTAATGTTTGGTCGCGTCGAGCGACTGAAGTTCAAGTCGATCGTCTGTTGGATTTTTGTTGGTGTCGAGCGATGCTCCTGTTGGTGTCGCTCGACACCATCATCTGAAGTTCATTCTCACTTTCAATTCAACGTTTAAACTCCTGAAAATCAAAATAATAACAAAACCAAAACGTAAAATTGAAAAAGAAACATAATACTCACAAGTGGGTTACCTCCCACTAAGCGCTTGTTTTCAGTCATTAGCTAGACTGTGATGGAACTCAGGACTATGGTGGATCTTGAGGAAGTATTGGACTTCCCTTATCCTGGATGGAACTTGCAGCATCTTGCTTCATTCGAACCTTCTTTGCATCTCCCCCAGACTTATCAGAAACAGTCTCAGGGAAAAGTCTCATCGTTCTCTCCATCATCTCCTGAAGAATTGCTTCTCCTTGATCTTTAAGCTCTTGGGGAACAACGATTCTCATTCGCGCGAAAGGCTTTGAAGTCCGTTTAGGCTTCACCTCTTCTTTTCTGTTTCTTGCAAATTCATTAGAAGAACCAAGCTTTCGAGGAACTCGATGCTTGCGTAAGCGCGTAATCGCTTTTTCAACATTAATGAAATTAGAAGAGATTGAATTAAGTACTGGAGGTTCATACCTGGGCTCTTCATGAGGTATCTCAGGAGACGTTGCTGGAATGACTACTTCTTTAGGAATGTCGTCCGAAGGATCCTTGATTGGTTCCTCTTCTAGTGATGTATCCACAGAGAAAGCTTGATCATCAATGGTGGATCTTCTCCTTGTCTTGTCCATGTCAAATTCCATGATAATATCACCAATGTCAAGCTTGATCGTCCCTTTCCTCATATCCATGTTAGCTCAAGCTGTAGCTAAGAACGATCTTCCTAGGATAAGAGGATCCTGAGGCTGGTCATCGTATTCGAAAACGACAAAGTCTGTTGGAATGATGCAGTCTTGAATTACTATCGGAACATCCTCAAGAATTCCTTTCGGGAAACACCTTGAACGATCTGCTAGGATAAGAGACATCCTTGTCTTCTTGATGTCTGTCATGCCAAGTCTTGCAGCAACGGAGAGAGGCATAAGGTTGATCCCAGAACCTGAATCGCAGAGTGAATTGATATGCTCAAATTTCCTTTGAACTACTCTCTCAAATTAAGAGATCAATTGCAGTACTTAAGGTTATCGAATCCACATGGAATCAGGGACACAATAGATTATTACTTTCAGACTAAGCTAGGCAAAATAATGATAATTGAAAAGCAAATAAAACAAGCAAGCAGATGATAGTGATAAGCTTTAAAACAGTGAAGATAAAAGCTAGGTTCAGGGAAATCTCAGGAGAATCAGAATTGCAGATGATAAATAAAAGATAGGATTATTAAAGCTCTGTTCATGAACATGCACACGAAAGTAAAACAAACCAGCTGTCGCTGCAAATATTTTCTATGAATAAATCCTAGAAAGCCAAATTCCTTTGCGAATCCTATGAATCTAAACAAGCATTAAAGATCAGGCACAATTGTTCACAAAACCCTAAACCAAATCCCTTTGCGAATAAGAATTTTGCTCATCAAAGACTAGATCAGGTTATCAATCAAACTGTCGTTTCTATTAATAAACCCTAAATCAGATTTCAGTTCGCGAGGCTAAAATCAGCAGTAAGAACAAGTTAAGATGAAGAACATTCTAATGATATTATCCTAATAAGAAATCAGATCTAGCAATTCATCAAAACCTTTGAAAACCCTAAACCTAACAGGAGAATTACTCAGACATATTCAATGAAGCACAAAACATCTTTATTAGAGATATCTCTTAAGAGTAATTCTAAACACAATAAAATAAAGCTTTCTTTTAAACAATGGCTGAAAACATATATATATATATATATATATATATATATATATATATATAGGGTCCCAAACCGACTAGAAAAGAAAAGTAAACATCTGGAAATTCCTTCGAAAAAAACGGAAATCTTCAATTTGGGCTTTTTTGGCTCGTCTGGCATGTCTGTCGATCGACACAGAATGCCTGTCGATCGACGCTGCACTCTCTGGAAAATCTTCTTGTCTCACCAGACCTCCTGTCGATCGACGCAGAATCTCTGTCGATCGACGCTGGCTCTAACGGGAATCAGGTAGCTTCACGGGAATCCTACTCTAGATCATTGCACTAACTTCAGCAGAAACCACTATCTCCTTCTTCTTCTTCTTGGAGATCGGAACCGTGTTCAGGAGAATCGCTTGGAGATCTCTGGTCAGCAGTGCTCCTTCCTCTAGACCAACTCCATTTGCTACCATTTGCTTGACGTATCTTCGAATCGCAGGAGAAAGGTTGATGGCATCCACAAGAGGCATCTCAACCATAATCTTCTCAATCATCCTCTTGCATATGGCTTCCTCGACCTCTCGTTTGCTCTTCCTAGACTGTGGGAATGGCAGCTTGGGCTTTTGGACGGATTCCTTGACGAATGGAAAAGCTTTCGGATGAACAATCTCTGCCTGAGCATCGTGTCGAGCGACGTGGGGTCTTTGTCGATCGACGCTGCCGATTTCATCGTGTCGAGCGACACTACTCTCTCTGTCGCTCGACAGAAGAGCCTCGATTTCAGATATAGCAAATTCTTCACGCGTCGATCAACACTCATCCACAGTGTCGATCGACACTGGCTCTGGAGCTCCAAAAATAGCCTCAAACTCGTCAAAATAGTCGTCTTTCTTCACCCGAATGGCATTGCAAGCTCTCTTAGGATTAGAGTCTGTCTTCACAGGAAGAAAACCTCTTGTCTCTTGACAGATTCTGCAGTTTGAGCCACTTGAACTTCTAGCTTCCTAACATGAGTACTTAGAGCTTCAATCTTTCTATTTAAGTTTGTGTAGAGCGAATCAAACTTCCTATTCCAATCCACAACTAACTTTTGTTGTCCCTCTAGAAGCTGCTCCATCATGGATTCCATTTTAGTGGTCGCAGACGGAGGAGGAGGCTTCTGATAAGAGGATGATCCATAATCTCTGGTGTAGCCGTTTTGGAAGGGCTTCTGACTGCCGTACTTCTGAAATCCATTCTGATGAAGGTAGTTCACATCTTCTTCTGCAGTCTCAGAATCCTGCGCAAAGTGGACTGACTTCTTCCCAGCTAGAAGACTAGTCATAGTGTCAAGTTTCTTTATGACATCAGCAAGCTGATTTCCATTGATGCTCTGTCCAGACTTGCTCCTTTCGTTGTCCAAGTTCTTGGCACTGGTGCTGTTTGCAATGTTCTCAATGAGCAGGGTGGCAGTCCCTGGAGAATTCGTGTTGAAATTCCCGTTGCTCGCAGCATCCAGAGACACAGAGTATTGTAGTGCAATCCCTCTGTAGAAGATATTAAGCAGTTGGACCTCGTTGAAACCATGGTGTGGACAGTCCCTCTGATAACCTTTGAACATGTTCCACGCAGCCTTGAATGCCTCTTGATCTCCTTGTTTGAAGGTGGTGATCTTGTATCTCAGGTCCTTAGACTTCGCATCATCGAAGAAATTGCTCAGGAAAGCATTCTTTGTATCTTCCCATGTAGTTAGCGAACCTGGAGGAAGCATCCTTAGCCAACGTTTGGCTTCCCCATGCAGTGAGTACGGGAAGAGCTTACAGAACAGGTAGTCTTCAGAGACTCCATTAGCCTTGATGCTGGAGGCAAGATCTTCAAATCTTTCGATATGGTCCATGAGGTGTTCATGAGGAAGACCACAGAATGGGTCTTGAGCCACAAAGGAGAAATACGCTGGCTTGATCTCGAAGACATTACGCTGGAAGGCAGGAGGACGAATCGCAGCTCGATTCGCGTAAAACTGCTCAGGATGATTAAAATCAGCCAAAGTGGGATTCTGGACAGGGTGTCGAGCAACACCAGCCTCCTGTCGCTCGACACCAAGCATTCCATCGCGTCGAGCGATCTGATCAGCATGTCGAGCGAATTGAATATTTTATTCGTGTCGAGCGACGTCCTCTCTGTGTCGCTCGACACGAAGCTGCTCCTCACGAACACGAGCCTGTTCTGCTTCTTCTTCCTCGCGAGGTAGTTGTTGTTCCTCGTCGATCTGCTCGACGATCACATTCCCATCATCGTCGAGCTTCTGTCCAAGCTCGTTGTACGGGTTTCCTTCTCTGTCGAAGAAACCATCTTCTCTCTGAAAGATCATCACTGGCGCAACCATCTTCTTAGCTTCTTTCGTCGCTTTTCTGTTGGTTCGATCTAGACGTGCTAGTTCCTCAAGTCCGAGTTCCAAAAGTTCTTTGTCTTGGGCGCTCCTGGTATTGCGATTTCGCATGTACCTGAAACACAAAACAAAGAGAGAAAAAAGAAAACAAAAACAAAAGAAAACAAAAATAAAAACAAGAAATAAAAAGACCTAGACAAAATCCTAATAGTAGTAATCTAATGGCTATTGACTCCCCGGCAACGGCGCCAAAATTTGATATGGTCAAATTTACCCTAGACCTACTCTCTCAAATTAAGAGGTCAATTGCAGTACTTAGGGTTATCGAATCCACAGGGAGTCTAGGAAACCACTATAGATTATTAAGGTTCAGATTATGCTAGGCATATAATTATGAAAGCAGTAAACAAGCAATTAAAAACGGTTGTAAATCAATTAAGAGAAAAGCTAGGCACAGATAAATCAGTTGTTAGGAATATTAAGCTCAGTTCATGAACATGCACACGAACACTAAACGAAAACAGGCCATTAGCCACTCCCAGAAATGTCACAAATTCGTCACTAATAACCCATTTGCAACTACTTTGCGACGAAAATAAGTCGTCACAAAACGCTCGTCGCTAATTTTTGGCGTCACAAATCCGTCGCTAATTAGCGACTCATCTGTGACGATCATTTTGGGTCGCTAATTAGCGACTAATATGTGTCTATTAAACGTAGTCACAAATTTGTGACTAATGAGAGACTAATATAGGTAGTGGCTAATTAGCGACGAAATAGCCACTATTTTGTCACTCTATGAAAATATAAATTGGTCACAAATTAGTCTCTATGGTGTCACTTATTAGCCACCAAATGTCACTTGTTTAGTCAATTCTTTGCTACTGATTTGGTACCAAATTGTTACTAATTTGAATCTAAATGTTTGTTTTGAGAAACTAAAATAGAAGAAGAAAAAGACTTAAATTAAAACAAACCAAAGTAGTAATCAAGCTAAAGATTGACAAAACAAGATAAGAGTACCAAAAAAGAGTTACATATCAAGTTTGTTCAAAAGAGAGTTACATATAGAAGGAACTCAAACACTCAAAATACCAAAAACAAAACAAGAACAACAAAAATACAAACTTTTTTCAATTTCTTATGGAGCTAGCACCTCAAAGCATCATCACCATCCTATCCAATCCGTAAGCAATACCACCTGCAATTTCATATCAGATTCCAAATGTTTAATTAACCAATCATGTTTATTGACAAAGTGTAAGAAAATTTACATACCATGAGCAAGACAAGAACAACAAAGAACAAGACAAGAACAACAACGAACAAGACAAGAACAAGACAAGAACAAGAAGAAAGAAGAAAAAGAAGAGAGAGGTACTGACCTGAAGCTTGGTCAGAGAAGATCAAGAGGATCCGGACCATGATAAGAAATGAGAGGAAGCTGCTCATTACAGATTAAACTCACTCTCCAACGGTTCCATCAGTTTCTCAAATCAAAACACAATCCGATTTTCAGTTTCATTTGGTGGTACCAGAAGATTCTCTAAGTCCCACTCCTGAAAACCTCTCTACATCTATCCTCATGTCCCAAAATCTCACGAATCCATCATCATTTACGTTCTAATTCTAGTCTAAGATGAATAAAAACCAAAGAAACATTAATAACTCAATAGTTTTTCATATTGCTAAGCATAAAACCCAATCTAAACTAGAAGTAACAGAGAATTTGAGGTCTCACACTCAAAAATTAAACAAGTATCCAAGAACAGAAACTCAGGTGAAAGAGAAAGAGGCAAATACCTTTGACAAAAGAGGAGGTTAAGATCAAGAGCAATTCCCGCAGCTTCTAAACTCGGAAGAACATCCTCAGTCTGCAACAAAAATTGAAAAATGTAACTCACAAAGATGATGAAATTGCGAGGCTTGATAAGAGGAAAATGTGAGGAGGACAAAGAGCCTCGTATCTCGCAACAGTTGGAAGATCCCTTAGAGGGATGTAGTTCTCGGTACCTCTTCCTCTGGTTCTGTCAGAACCACCGGCTGGAGCCTCGCTTCTTCCACCGCCTCTTCCTCTGCCTCTTCTAAAACCACCAGAAGCAGAGGCCGATACTCTTTTTGTTTCACCGGAAGCAAAAGCTGATAGTCTTTTTGTTTCACCAGAAGCAGAAGCAGAACCGCCTCCGCCTCTTCCACTACCACCAGAAGCAGAAGCAGAACCGCCTCCTCTTAAACCTTTTCCTCGAAAAGCCACTTTCACCATTAGAGAATCTGAAGAGTTGCAAGAATTAGGGTTTCTGGGTTTGAGTGACTGAAAGAAAAGAGATGAAGATTGAAAGGGATTTGAGTGACTGAGAGAAAGAGAGATGCATATCTAGGTTTTCTGGGTTTCGAAAGAGGAAAACGAATCCAATCGACGAAAAGTTTTGGATTTCTTCCCTCCGTGAATCTCTCAGAGAAGAAATTGAGTGATTGTGAGAACGAGAGATGAAGATTTATGGGTTTAGAAGAGAAAAATGACATAATGAAAATTAGGGTTTTGAGAGATGAAGAATCGAAGGGGTTTCTTCACTCTCTGAAACTCTCGGTGAAAGGAATGGACAGACAGAGAGAGAGATTACAGAGGAATCAAACAGAGAAAAGATGATTTAATTTAATTTAGTCAAAAAAAAAAAAAATTGGAACGGTAAATTCCCGCACAAAAAATCAATTTATTTCACCAAACCCAAATAATTCCCGCCTATATATTAGTCTCAAAAAAGTAGCAAAATAGTTACTAATTTGTGACTGATTTGTGACGATTTTAAGTTAGTCACAAATCAAATCCCTAAACCCTAAACATTTAGACCCAAATTTTGTTTTTCTACCATTTTCCTAAACCATATACCCTAAATAAACTCATATAACCATTATACCACCACTAACAAAACTAATTTACAAAAACATCAACTTTACATAAACTTACTTTAAAACTTCTAAGTGTTTATATGCTAAAGTACATAAATGTTCTAACATAAATATTTTTTTGGAAATTGATTTATTCACTAAAACCACATCTTAGCTAATTTGTCATTGACTTTAGTACAAGCTAAATACAACTATAAATCATAGAAACATACATTTTGGGTTTTAATGTGTAGTAATGCAAAATGGAGTGGCAAAGTAGTCACTAATCAGTCGCAAATTTACTTATGCGTCGCAAATGTGTCGCAAAATAGTGGTATATTTGTGACTATTTTGTGACATTAGTATAGGTTTGAGAATCCAAAACCCTAAACCCTATATAGTCACTAAAGAGTCACAAATTCGTCACTATTAATTTTTTTTTTAAATTGTTATTTTGAAACCCTAAACCCTATATGGTCACTAAAGAGTCACAAATTCGTCACTACCAATTTTTTTTTAAAAATTGTTATTTTGAAACCCTAAACCCTATATGGTCACTAAAAAGTCACAAATTCGTCACTACCAATTTTAAAAAATAATTGTTACCTACATTTAAACATTTGTGACGCTTTTGTTACTCTCTTATGGTAGTCACTAATCTGTGACTGCTTTGATGGTCACAAAGTAGTCGCATATTTGCGACCCCATAGAGTAGTCGTAAACGAGTCGCTAATTAGTGACTGATATGTGACTAACCTAAAACCTCGAAATAAGTGTCGCAAATTAGTCACTTATTTGCGACACTCTTACGACCAGGTTTTGGCATCGCAAATTAGCGACAATTTTGCGACGCTTATTTACGGCGTCGCAAAGTAGTCGCAAATTCGTCGCAATAGCGTTGCAAATATTAGTGACTACTTTTGCAGTCACTAACCGCAGTCACTTCTGGACTGTTTTCTTGTAGTGGAAAGTAAAACAAACCAGCTGTCGCTGCGAATATTTTTTATGTCTAAATCCTAGAAAACCAACTGTCGTTGCGAATCCTATAAATCTAAACAAGCAATAATTTCAGGCACAATTGTTCACAAAACCCTAGATCAAATCCCTTTGCGAATAGGTATTTTGCTCATTAAAAACTAGTTCAAGGAATCAATAAAACTGTCGTTTCTATTAATTACCCTAAGATCAGATTTCAGTTCGCGAGGCTAAAATCAGCAATAAGAACAAGTTAAGATGAAGAACTTCTAAAGATATTATCCTAACAATCAGATCAGATTCAACAACTCATCAAACACCTTTGAAAACCCTAAACCTAACAAAGAAACTACTCAGACATAATCATAGAAGAAAACATGATTTTATTAAAGATAAGTCTAAGCAATTCAATAGAATAAAGCATAAGCCTAAACAATGGCTGTAAAAACGTATTTATAAAGGTCTTGAACCGTCCTAAACATAAAAGTAAACATCTGGAAACTTCGGCCTTCGAACAGACTTTTCTGCTGAAAATCTGGGCTTGGACGAACAGGGTGTCGAGCGACACCATAGATGGTGTCGATCGACACCAATCTTCAAATCGTAATCTTTTGCTTCAAAAGTTCTCGTGTCGAACGACACAATAAGTCCCGTCGCTCGACACAACTTCTTAAACTTTAATCCGAATTTGCATCTTCGCCACTTTACTCCGGGAATGCTCCAAAACCTCCAGTAAACATCTTTTATGCTCTAGACGGTCCAGTTCCTAAGATAAAACATAAAAGACTCCAAAACATCAAAAGACTCTATAAAACGGACATATATCATGGTATAAAACTGGGTAAAAACCATGATATATCACAAACCTTGAGACTTGCGGAATTGGTGAATATGTTTTCCATAGATGTCAGTACAAACCTTGAGACTTGCGGATTTGGTGAAGATATCCGCCAATTGATCTTCACTTCGTGTGTAGCACGGGAGAGTAACTCCTTGTTCTATCTTCTCCCGGACCTTGTGCCAATCCACTTCAATGTGCTTGGTCCTTTCGTGAAACACCGAATTTGTTGCGATGTGAATTGCGGCTTGATTATCGTAATGCATTAGGATCGGCTTAGAAGACTCAATTCCAAGATCTTTTAGAATCTCTTTTAGCCATGTAAGCTCATTCAGGAGTTTCCTCATGGCTCTATACTCGAATTCCGCACTAGAACATGATACCACCTTTTGCTTCTTTGTCTTCCAAGTTACTAGGTTTCCTCCAATGAATGTGCAATAGCCGGTTGTAGACCTCCTATCAATTCTATCTCCGACCCAATCCGCATCACAATATCCAACTATCTCGGTGTTCACATTTTTTCCCAACCAAATACCTTGACCGAGACTCCCTTTGAGATACCTTAGTATCCTTTCTACCATATTCCAATGGTGTATATTTGGTTCTTTCATATGTTGACTTACTTGATTCACCGCAAAGCAAATGTCCGGTGTTAGAGTTAGGTAGATCATCTTACCAACTAGTCTTCTACACCTTGAAGGATCTTCATACGGCTCATCTTCTTTCTCCCCCTTTCGATCGACCTTATAGCCTTCTTCTAGTGGAGTCTTGGCTGGTTTAGCACTCAATTTCCCGGTCTCCTTTAGTAAGTCTAAGATGTACTTACGTTGAGAGATGTGGAGGCCGTTCTTGAATCGGCAAACTTCAATTCCAAGGAAATACTTAAGTTCCCCAAGGTCCTTGATCTCAAATGTTGACTTAAGGTAATCTTTCGTCTCTTGAATTCCATGCTTGTCACATCCGGAAACTATCAAGTCATCCACGTACACTAGAACCACCACAATCCCTCTCGGCCCTTGAAGAGTGAAAAGAGTGTGATCCAATTCAGATTTCTTGAACCCTTTTTCTTTTAGCATTGAGCTTGGCTTCTTGTACCAAGCCCTTGGAGATTGTTTAAGACCGTAGATACCCTTTCTCAATCTTAAGACCTTACCAAGTTTGATCATATCTTCAAAACCGGGTGGTGGAGTCATATACACTTCCTCTTCAAGATCTTCTTGTAGAAACGCATTTTTCACATCCATTTGCCATAATTCCAAATCTAGGTTAGTAGCCAACGATAGAACCACTCTCACCGTATTTAACTTGGATACCGGTGCAAAGGTATCCGTATAATCATCTCCATAGGTTTGAGTAAACCCTCTTGCCACCAACCTAGCCTTGTATCTCTCAATGTTCCCATTACTCAAGTACTTGATTGTGAACACCCACTTGGAGCTTACCGCTCTTTTCCCGGAGGGGAGGTCCGATTCATCCCATGTATGGTTCTTTACCATAGCTCCCACTTCATCATCAACCGCTTTCGTCCATTCTTCACTTTCTATCGCCTCTTCATATGTCTTGGGAAGAGTTTGTTCATCGATCTTCCCAAGGAATGCTTGATGATTCAAAGGCAAAAGGTTGAGAGAACATACCGCTTGTATTGGGTGAGCTACGGCTGAATAGTTATAGTATACTCTTTTCTCTTTCCATGTAGAGGGATCTTTCTTGATTCTAGTACTTCTTCGAAGGATTGGTTCCACCATTTCTTCTCCGGTAGTTGCCTCGAGAGTTGTAGTCGCTTCTTGATCTTGTTCCACCACCGAATCACTTCTAATTTCATCATGTTCTTGGACCGCCGAGGAGTGATCATCTTGAGCATCGACCTATGCCATAGATGGCGTGTTCACCTCTTCTTGTTCTCTAGACTCATGGTTCCCAAGATGTTGAAGGAGGAACGTTAAGTTAGAGTTATGATCGGATGAGGTGCTTAAATCCTTCAAGCCTTCCCAATCTTTTGTGCCGTAGTACCCTTGATTCTCCATGAATTTCACCTCTCGAGACACAAATGTCCTCCTTGTACTTGGCTTGTAACACTTATATCCCTTTTGTGTGGTTGAGTATCCTAGGAACATGTATCTCGTGCTCTTTGCGTCTAGTTTGGTTCTCAATTCCCCAGGCACTAAGACAAAACAAACACACCCAAAAACTTTTAGAAGTTCAAGAGAAGGTTTAGTTTTGTTAAGTACCTCGAATGGTGAAGTGTCTTCGAGGACTTTGGTAGGGGTCCGATTGATCAAGTAGCACGCCATCATTACCGCATCTCCCCAAAACTTCTTTGGGACATTCATGTGGAACATCATGGATCGTGAGACCTCCATCAAATGTCTATTCTTCCTTTCGGACACACCGTTTTGCTGTGGGGTGTATGGACAGCTCGTTTGATGAATTATCCCATGCTTAGATAGGTGTTCCTTGAACCGGATGCTAGTATACTCTCCTCCATTATCTGTTTTAAAGATCTTAACCTTATCATTGTATTGGTTAGCAATATAGTTTTGAAAATTTATGAATGCATCAATAACACGATCTTTAGATAGTAGGAGAGTAACCCATGTATATTTTGATTTTTCATCTATAAAGGTGACAAAATACTTGTTATTATCCCTAGATAAGCATGGTGAAGTCAAAACATCCGAATGAACCAAATCAAAGCATTTTTAATCAATGGTAGACGATTTATAAAATACAGTTTTGCAATGTTTTCCAAGATTACACGCTTCACAACTTAAATGATCAAATGAAACATTGGGAAGCATTATTTCAAAAGCCCGAGAGTGAGGGTAACCTAATCTAGCATGCCATATCGCATTATTAGCAACTCCTAAGCAAGAACTAAATGAAAAAGAACTAGATGAGCTCCGTGAAGTATCCTCTAGAACATATAGTTCATCTTTGGTACCACATTCTCCAATTATCTTTCCAATATCAATATCCTGAAAACAAACATCATTAGGACCAAAGATTGCATAACAATTCAAGTTTTTGGTAGCTCTTTTAACCGATAGAATAGATTATTCAAAGAATGTGGGAGCCAAAAACCGATTATCAAAGAACGTTACTGGAGCGAAAATCTGGCTATCAAAACGATACCAGAGTCATAAGTTTATACACAATAAAGGTGTCCATATCACCGTGTTAATTTTTCTTGCTCTTCGTTTTTCTTTAAGAAGTTCCAAAAGGAATTTTTTAATTGACTTACATAATTTTTTTTGTCCTACCATTCCAGAGAAAAACAAATGGTTTTCTTTCCGGAGAAAATACAAATTGTTATTATTGACTTTAAAACACTAAACCAGCATTTTCCGAAAATTCAAATAATTTTGCATCACCCTAAAATATGAGTATGTTCACAACATTATTTCTTGTTTGGGTTCCATAAATTATATGTAAATATAATTTCTCAAACTTAGTTGCATTTCTTAATTATAATCGTATATTTTGTTGTTGATAATAAAAATTTGGGAACATCTAAAAAAAATTCAAGGTTTATATACATTTTATTTTCGAAAAAATATTTTATAGAAGTTCTAATGTAGTTAAGAATTTCAAATATGAGTGCTCTTTGACACTTTTTTATAGGGTAGATTAGGCATGGGCATTCGGTTTTTGATTTGGGTAATTCGGTTTTTGGGTTTTCGGGTTTATGAATATAAAAACCATTCGGGTTTTATCAAAATTCGGTTCGGATTCGGTTTGGTTAGGGTCGGGTACGGGTCGGTTTTGGGATTGAAAACCGAAACTAACCCAAATTTATTCGGATTCGGTGAAATTCGGTTTTTGAACCCTAAAAAACCGAACAAACCAAAAATTATCCGAAAACCCCGAATAAACCGAAAATAACCCGAAAATACCGAATATAAATTCGGAAAACCCGAACAAAACCGAAAATAACAAAAAATAATCCTAATTAACTCACGGATTTTTGTGTACGACATATAAATTTCGGATTATTCGGTTAACCACGGATACCGCGGGTATACCCGAAACCGAAACCCGAGAGGAATGGAAACCATTCGGGTTTTAGATAAAAACCGTATCCGAACCGAACCTAATTTTTCGGTTTAGATTCGGGTTCGGTTTTCGGTTTCGGTTTATATGCCCAGGCCTAGGGTAAATGTCCCTTTTTCTATTAATTTATCTATTCGTGGTTCCTATATGAGTTCATTAAATTTTTAACTAGCTTGTGTGGATCACAACGAATTTAATTTTCTTTTTTTTTTTTTTGGTCACAAACGAATTTAATTTTCTTATTTGTTGAAATTATTTCAAGAGGACCTAGCTAGCTCCTAAAACCCAATGTATATTTAACAAAAAAAAATCTGTCTTTTTAAAAACATCTCTGCATGCACAGTCACTTCTTTTGAATGTGGACTATTAATTTAGCGATGGGAAAAAGAAAAATTATATAAAGTACAACAAAAATGTTGGAATATTTAACATATTCTAGGGTCTATTACAAATACACATAAACAGCTTTTAATTTTTTTATTTAAATCACCATAGTTTTGGCCTAATTTAGTCCAATTCACGAGATTAGTTTTGATAAGTATGCATGGATGTGTTCTTGTCCGTGAATCTTAAAATTTATACATATATTTAAAATGCAATAAAAATAATAATACGAATCAATTTGACCTGACGCATATAGACAACAAAATTGGAGGATCTGTATGTAGTTGCGATTAGTCAAATGAGATCCAATATTTGTTTCCTTTTTTAGCCAAATAATTCCAAACAATTAGAACAAAGTATTAATTATAATGAGCATAATCAAAGGGCAGACGACTCTAAGAAAATCCCTACTGGATTAAATTGTCGTATTAAGAATGCTTGCTGTCTATTATGTGGTCTTATATATCTAATATATATACATTATACGCATCACAGTGTAGAAAACGTAGCAAGTGGAATTATTATCCGGGATCCGAGATCCGTTTCGAAAATCTGGATATCCGGAGGGCCGGATCCGGATAATAAAATCACGGATCCGTCAAAAACGGATTCGGATCCGGATATCCGAACTTGAGGATCCGGATATCCTGATCCGGATCCGGACCCTTTAAATATATTAAAAATATTATCCGGATTCACGAAGGTTAGTTTGGTTTTTATAGCTCCCTTGAATCTATTTCTAGTTTGTCTTCACTTGAGGACAAGCAAAGATTTAAGTCTAGGGGAGTTGATATAACGTGAATTTGGACGTTCTTTACCACGAGTTTAACGAGTTTTCAGAGTCTTTTGAGTTGTTTTGAGTTGATATTTAGATCCATACTTGAAGATTTGGAACCGCACGCGTTTGGAAAGAAGATTTGAGCAATTGAGAGAAAATTGGAGTTTTCTGGAAATTGGTCCCTATTTGAAGATTTGCAGATTTTTGGCCTCTGGAAACTGGACCGACCGGTCCAGTCCCCAGATTTTTAGGAAATTTTCCAGATTCCGTTTTATCCTATAAATACCCGTAGGGTTTTGTTATTTGAGACATGTACGTTTTTATCACTTTTTATTCAGACTTTTAGAGATTGAGAGTTGTAATTAGGAGAAGATCTCATCTACCTTTGGAGAAGATTTCTAAACCCTATAGATTTATCTTTTATTGATTATGTAGTTTTCATCTATTGCTTTCGTTATGCTTTCCATGTCTAAGTAGTTTTCTAGTTAGGTTTTAGGGTTTTCAATGGATCTCACAGATTAAACTAGACACAAATAGGTTGCTTATCAATTACCATCTTCATCACTGTTAGGCATAATGCTAGGATTGAACTGACCATTTAATTACTAGATCTTAGGTTGATACACATTCCAAAAGCTTGTGTATTAATTGCTAGAACTACTGTTGATGAATAATGCGTTATAACAATTCGAAAGGTTAGTTATAGAGTATTATGAACTGATAAAACCTGAACTGTAATGCTTGTCTAGGATAGCCGTAACCAAACAAAAGTTTAGGCACTCGGATCTCTAGGGAAAGTAATTGTTATCACGAAAGTGGAGCAATTTATATCAGTGTTTTGAGTTTGAGATGCATACATATTAGAATCTGAATAGTTGTCTGGTTTATGAATGTGATTTTATGTGAATTTCATATTGCCTAACGCTTTTATTAACTTGAATTTAAATCGTTTTACTTACAATCTTGTCTTTAATTTTGATAACATCACCCTATCTTTATTTTCTGCTTAGCTTAGTTCAATAGTTTATAATCTGTTGTGTAACACTTGGTCCTTGTGGATTCGATCCCTGATTATACTACTGTGTGCCTGTGCACTTGCAGTGTTTATTTCGGGTTAAAACCTGAGCATATCAAGTTTTTGGCGCCTTTGTCGGGGACCAATTGTGTTTACCATCAGATTTGATTTGCGAATTTTGTCTAAGTACTTTACTAATTTATTTTTCTTTTTGTTTTTGTCTTTGGTTGTGCTTTCAGGTGTATGCAGAGGAGAAGTAATCGCATTGAACCTCTGACATCACTCTCAAACAAAGAACTAGCCAGAGTAGAAAGGGCTAACAAAGCTAAGAAGAACCTTTTGCCAGTTATGGAGGTAGTAGAACAGGCTGATAATGAGGGTCTTCAAGCTGCCTTGTTTGACCAGATAGAGTAGATCCGTGTTGCAACTGCAGCGAGCGCGCAGCAGGCGCAACAGCAGATGCAGCAGATGCAAGAGCAGTTTGCTAGGATGATGGCACAGCATATGCCACCAACAAGACGGAATCCTCCACCGCAGAGAGGAATCGGAGAAGGGGACAATGTCCACACTTACTACCAGAACAGATCAGCCATTCGTGTCCCTGAGATTCAGAGGAATGACTTCGAGATTAAGGCACAACTGATTAATCTGGTAGAGAGACACGTGTTCCATGGGTTGGCTTCTGAGAATCCCATGGATCATATTGAGAACTTTGAAGAAGTCTGCGAGACGACCAAGGCTAATGGGGTACCATCTGACTACCTCAACTGCAAGCTGTTCAAGCACTCTCTCGCTGACAAAGCTTTGAGGTGGCTCAAGTCACTTCCTCCACACTCTCTGAACGGTTGGGATGAAGCTAGAGCCGCCTTCCTGGACTACTTCTACACTAAGTCCAAGACAGCTCAGCTTAGAGGCAGGATCAGCAACTTTGCGCAGAAAGGTGGAGAGTCATTCGCTCAAGCCTGGGATAGGTTTAAGGAGTACCGCAGAGAGTGCCCTCACCATGGGTTTACTGAGGAGCAGATGCTTAGGACGTTCTATGATGGAGTCTCCTGGGAATACATGAGCAGTCTTAATGCCTCCAATAATGGTGACTTCATGACACAGAGCAGAGAAGGGGCCTACAGGTTGATTGACAACATGGTGCAGAGCTCCAGCAATCAGTGTGTTGAATATGATAGATCAAAGAGAGTCTGCAGTGTTGAGACACTTTCTGCAGCAAAGATAGTAGAACTAACAGCTACTAAGATCAGGGACTTTATGCAAGGTAGCCATCAGGGCATTAGTATGGTTGGGAACGCTTGAGATGCGATCTGCTATTCAGAGCCAGTTGCATTGGTTTAAAAGGATACTCAGGAGGTCAACTTTGTAGGTGGTCAATGATTTACAGGTTACAATGCTGGCTATCAGAGGCAGTATGGACAGAATTCAGTCTCCGGGTATCAAAATCAGAATCAATTCCAGCCTAGACAACAAGCTCCTCAACCTCCACCCTCTAACCCCAACGATGAGCTCAAGGCTATGATGCAACTTATGTTAGCTAATCAGCAGTAGAGTTCCAGCGCCATTTCAGACATCAATGGGCGACTAGAAGCTGTGACCACTCATCTAAAGATGCTTGACACTCAAGTGGCACAACAAGCAAAAGCTGTCAAGCGACAGCAAGGAACCCTTCCGGCTAAAGGAGAACAAAATCAAAAGAAAGGCTGTTTTATCATTTTTGTTTCTAGAGTGAACGAGTCTACAAGCCGCCACTGCCATATTCGATAGTTTCCGTTGAATCCAGGGGCATAACTCCAGAGTTAACAACAGGCGAGAAGCTTGCTCAACCGTCGCTAAAGAAGCTACCCAAGCTTAATAATCTGTGGCAGTTCATTGTTCCATGTTCAATTAATGGAATGGAATTGGAAGGCACACTTTTAGATACAGGAGTAAACGTGAACGTCATATCTCATGATGTTGTAAAGAAGCTGGCTATCTCGAATATTCAACCTTCAGATGCTTTCGTTGATTTGGTTGACTCTTCTTTAGTAGCTCCTGCAGGATTTATTTCAAATCTACACATTCGAATAGGAGATTGTCTAGTGCCAGCTGATTTCTACATTATTGAGACTACTAAGCCAATGGTTCTCGGCTCGTCCTTCCTTGCTACTGTGGGCGCAATCTTGGATTTCCCTAATCAGAGAATATCCTTCACCAAGATTGACAAAGAGATCTTCTATCCAGCGATCCTTCTTGAGGACATTGCTTGTTGGACAGTGCATAAAGCAAAGAAGCTGGCTTTAGATCCTGGAGATTACAAGAGGAAGTTTCAGAATGCTCCTGCTGTGATACCTGCGATAGTTGTTCCTGAAGCAAGCAAACCACATTTTTCAGTTCTTAAAGACGAGGCGAATCACATCAAGGTTAAGCGCAAGAAAGCTACCAAACCATTCTCCGAGTTCAAGATCATCATCCCTTCAGATGTACAGGAGAAAGGAGAAGCTGTTATTCAACAGATGCTGAAGAACACGATGAGACTTTTTCCTGGGATTGTTTCTGATAAGTCTGGGGGAGCTGAAAAGTCTAGTGTTATGATAAGAGCTACAAGTTTCCTGAAGGATAAGGGAGGAGCAAAACCTCCAGAAGATCCACCAGACGCCTAAAGGGCACACACGTCGAGCTAACGACGTTAAACAAAGCGCTTGGTGGGAGGCAACCCACTTGTAAGTGTAAATACATGCTTTCATATTTCATTCTTTTTCAACTTTACCTTTGCTTTTGTTTTTCCCTTTGGTTTTCCTTAGGAACTTTTGTCACAGAACTTTGGACAGAACCCCAGACATTTGGATCGGTCAGTCCAGAAGTGGACTGGTCGGTCTAGTGGGTCACAAGGAACGGCAAAGTCCCCTGGAATCAGGACCGGTCGGTCCCCAATTCCGACCGATCGGTCCCATGCATCACGCAGAACGACCGGTCCTAAAGTGAGAACGGCTGGTCCCGAGTGTAACCATCTATGACTGCCCTTGCCCAGAGCCGAGGCCGGTCGGTCCCCAGCCCCAGTCATTGTCCAATGCGTCACCCACCCGCCCATTCCCTCTGAACCGGTCTTATGTTGCGCAATTCACTCCTGCCCTTTCATCACACGATGACGACATCGATCCTGCTGAGTTTCCAGAGTTATGATGACGAGTTAGATTTTCTTTTCTTCTCTTTCATTTTCATTTTATTTTTTTTCTTTTGATAGTTCTTTCCTTTGGATTTATTTTCACACCGGGTCGATGTGAAGTAAGTCTGGGGGGAAGTACTATTAGTACTAATTATGTTTTAGTTTTCTTATTTTCATTTTATAATAAACCTTTGTGATATGTGTGCAATTCTAGGACCACATGATGTTTGCTAACATTTTTTTTTTAGATTAACAGTGACTAACCAAAGCAATGGGAAGATAAAAACGCCATACGCGGATCAGTGTTACCAGAAGGCTCCCGTCTCCTTGAAAGCTAATGCTGACACTCTTTGCTTTGGTCTGTTTTCTTAACTCAGGGAATTCGAAATCGCATAAGAAGTATCAACCACGTTAGGAGTCCTATCCTTTTTCAAACACTATCCTCTCTTCAGGACTCCTAATGGCCAGACTCACTTTTAGTCAAAAAATTATTATTAAAAAGAAAAAAAAAACGAAAAAAAAAGTTGAAAGGGATTAGAATAAAACCTCAGATTTTACATGTATATTTATAAGCACATTTATATTTCTTATTCTTAGCATTAGTTCTTTAGATAAGCAGAAAGTTTTCATCTAAATAAAGAAAAAGGTCTTCAGTTTGAAAAGTTGTGCATCATCTTTGGATTTCGTTCTCTTGGGATTTTGTGCCATGACTTGCATTCGGCCGCGACTGAGGTTAGCCTAAACACTTTCACACCACCACTAAATAGCCCAAAACCTTAACCCTTATGCGACCGACATTTTCCCTTGAGGTAAGATTTCTGGACCTTAGTGAAGAGTCGCTGAGACATAGAAACTTGAGTATGGTAACATTGCTATGTATTTGGCAAAGTACATGAAGTACCATCTTGGTTTTTGATCTGTTTATGAGTTTTCAGGGTTGTTAGCATTACATCTGTGGGGTCCTAAAGGATTGCATTCAACTCACGAAGGTTAGGTTGGTTTTTATAGCTCCCTTGAATCTATTTCTAGTTTGTCTTCACTTGAGGACAAGCAAAGATTTAAGTCTTGGGGAGTTGATATAACGTGAATTTGGACGTTCTTTACCACGAGTTTAACGAGTTTTCAGAGTCTTTTGAGTTGTTTTGAGTTGATATTTAGATCCATACTCGAAGATTTGGAACCGCACGCGTTTGGGAAGGAGATTTGAGCAATTGAGCGAAAATTGGAGTTTTCTGGAAACTGGTCCAGACCGACCGGTCCAGTCCCCAAATTTTTAGGAAATTTTCCAGATTCCGTTTTATCCTATAAATAGCCGTAGGGTTTTGTTATTTGAGACATGGACGTTTTTATCACTTTTTATTCAGACTTTTAGAGATTGAGAGTTGTAATTGGGAGAAGATCTCATCTACCTTTGGAGAAGATTTCTAAACCCTATTGATTTATCTTTTATTGATTATGCAGTTTTCATCTATTGCTTTCGTTATGCTTTCCATGTTTGAGTAGTTTTCTAGTTAGGTTTTAGGGTTTTCGATGGATCTCACAAATTAAACTAGACACAAATAGGTTGCTTATCAATTACCATCTTCATCACTGTTAGGCATAATGCTACGATTGAACTGGCCATTTAATTACTAGATCTTAGGTTGATACACATTCCAAAAGCTTGTGTATTGCTAGAAATACTGTTGATGAATAATGCGTTATAACAATTCGAAAGGTTAGTTATAGAGTATTATGTACTGATAAAACCTGAACTGTAATGCTTGTCTAGGATAGCCGTGACCAAACGAAAGTTTAGGCACTCGGATCTCTAGGGAAAGTAATTGTTATCACGAAAGTGTAGCAATTTATATCAGTGTTTTGAGTTTGAGATGCATGCATATTAGAATCTGAATAGTTGTCTGGTTTATGAATGTGATTTCCTGCGAATTTCCTATTGCCTAACGCTTTTATTAATCTGAATTTAAATCGTTTTACTTGCAATCTTGTCTTTAATTTTGATAACATCACCCAATCTTTATTTTCTGCTTAGCTTAGTTCAATAGTTTATAATCTGTTGTGTAACACTTGGTCCTTGTGGATTCGATCCCTGAATATACTACTGTGTGCTTGTGCACTTACAGTGTTTATTTCGGGTTAAAACCTGAGCATATCAGTGCTCCAAATATTTAGAAGACATTTACGTACGTTTCTTTTCAACATTTCGTAATGGCTGAGATTTTACCTACCGACCTAAATGTATATAGCTGTTGAAGTAAATTAAAACACTACGAGCCAAAGGGAATATGAATAATGTGCAATTGGTTCATGAACTCATGATGGTGGCGATAATAACAGCATTGACAAGTTGACAATAATACTAATACGAATGTACGAATAAAATATTTTTTTAATAAAAATATACAAACGACGTTCAAAATAATCTTGAGGTACTACATATCTACACAAAGGATAAAAGAATATATATATTTAGATGTATAAAAACAAGTTGATCCTCTTCACACTCTTCTTAAAACCCTATAAATACTCCCACCTCCTCTTCATTTATTTTCATCACTATCTCTCTCAAACACATTCAATAATCTCTAAAACATTGAATCTATCTTTTGTAACAAGAATGGCTTCAAAGAACTCAGCCTCTCTAGCTCTTTTCTTCGCTCTCAACATCCTCTTTTTCACCTTCACCAGTGCAACTCATGATTGTGGTTGTACCCCTAAGGTTCCAAGCCTTCCCCAAGCCCCAAGGTCCCAACTCCGTCAGTCCCAACTCCCAAGGTTCCAACTCCTTCGGTCCCAACTCCTTCGGTCCCAAGCCCTGGCTCATCCAAAAACTGTCCTATTGATGCCCTCAAACTTGGTGTATGTGGAAACGTCCTAAGTGGCCTACTCAACATACAGTTGGGTCAACAATCATCTAAACAATGCTGCTCGCTTGTCCAAGGTTTGGTTGACCTCAAGGCTGCGGTCTGTCTTTGCACTGCTCTTAGGGCTAACGTTCTAGGAATCAACCTTAACGTACCTATATCTCTCAGCCTTCTTCTCAACGCTTGCAACAAAAAGCTCCCATCTGGTTTCGAATGCGCTTAAAGGATATCAGCTATGCATATGGATGCGCGCGCACACAGTTTCCTTTCTAAAATAATATACAGCTTGAATAGATACAAGCTAGGGTTTTAATATTTTTAATTTGAATTTGTTCGAGTGAAATAATAAATCTAAGTGTTTATAGTCACTACAAGAAAACAGCGAGAAACCGACGGAAATATCCGTCGGAAGTCTGTCGGAATATGCGTTTTCCGACAGATTGCCGACGGATATGTCCATCGTTTCTATCTTGTCGGAAATGGTAAGTCTGTCGGAAATCCGTCACAAATTTCCGACAGATTTCTGACAGTTGTATATCCGACGGAATTCCGACAGCTTGCCGGAGTCCGGCAACACGTCGGAATCCCGTCGGATATACAGCTGTCGGAAATCTGTCGGTTTTGTTTCCGACAGAATTCCGACGTATTTATTTCTGACAGATTTCCGACGTATTTATTTCCGACAGATTTCCGACGTATTTATTTCCGACAGATTTCCGACGTATTTATTTCCGACAGATTTCCGACGTAGTCGTAGAAATTATTAAAAATGATAATAAATTAAATAATAATTAATTTAATATAAATTTAAAATTTGAATTATTTAAATTACAATAAAATTAAAAGTAGAAATTAAAATAAAATTAAAAGTAGAAATAAAAAGTAATATTGTTTTACAAAAACGTTGAAAATAAAAATCTAAATGGTGGGCCCTGGAAAATCCGGGTTGCGTCCCAAGTACTCCATCATCCGTTGCATCATCTCCCTCTCCTTGTCCCGCTCGGCTCTCTCCTTCTCCCGCTCGGCTTCTATGGCCTTATGTGCATCTTGTATCTGTTGGACCGTCGTCTTCAATTCTGAAATTTCGGCGTCCTTCTCCTGCATCTGGGCTCTCAGCTCAGATGACTCGTTGTAGTAACGAGAAGACCCCGATGATCCTGCATCGTCGGGAAGACCATAAATCCGCCCTTTGCTCTGCGGAGCAACCTGCGGAACAAATTAAATTGTAAATGAAAAAGACTTGAAAACTATTTTAAATTTTACATACCTCTAAGACGAATTGGTTGATGATGTCGTCCGGGGCTTGGGTGAGGGGAGGGGTTCCGTCGATGGATGGCTGAGACAGAATGTACTCGTCTTCCATTCTTCGGACGCTCTCCTGAATCTCCTTAGCTACTGGATCCTGGACGACACCATCCTTGCCGGTGTGTGTTACTAGCAGAAGATCCAAGTTGTTGGGTTCCCGACCCAACTTCTTAGCCTGCAGTTGTTAGATATTTATTTGATAATATAAATGTATAAAACTAAAAAAAAAATCAAGACGTACATAAAAAACTTACCATATCCCTAACCTTTGTCTTCTTTCTGGTAGCTCCAAGGTTGTGGGTGGCTGCACCCTTGCCCTTGCGCGTGCTGTTCCGGTTGCTAGAGTGATATGTAGAGCTCTCCTTGGTAGCCTCTAGTTGCCAATATGCGATAAACCCGTTCAACAACTCCGTCTTCTCTTTCATCTCCTTTGGCACCTGACCGTGTTGCCACTTATCCTTCCACTCGAACAGCTTCTTCGAGTAGTGCACTCCTGCATAAGAGTCGAATTCCCTCCTGACCAGAGCGGTCAAGTGTGGTTCCCACCTAAATTCTTGCTGCAAAAAGGAACATTAAATATAAATAATAATAATTTAAATGAAAGTAAAAATTGTGAAAACAGATGACTTACCGCAAATTGGCGAAACCACATTTCTTGATCCTCCAGTGGCATGGAGGTGTACGTCACATAAGGACGGCTGAGCAAAGAGTTTTCCATCTTGTTGAGGGACTTCGAAATCCCGCTGCGAGAATCACCAAACCTACGGGAAAAAATGTAACAATATAATAACATTAGTCACAATTAATTAAATTTATTAAAAAAACAGAAATGGAACAAAAAACTTACCATCTGTCTCTACCGAGCTGGTCTGGATGGAGATTAGTCAACCTCTCTCGTCCAGGAAGACCCATGAAGTCCTTGACGCTAATCTTCGACAGTGCTGTAGTGGCTGGTGGTGTCGCCGGCGTCTGTAGAGGTGTAGACGACGGTGTAGGTGTAGACGTCGAAGTCGAACGAGATCTACTCACACGACGACGACGTTCGCCGCTGCCAGATGCAGCAGCGAAACCACCGTAATCCCTACATTTATATGAAAATATATTTTAAATATATGAAAAATCTATTTTTTCAAATAATGGTAAAAATTATAAAAATTTCGAAATTGGTTAAATATATAATTATAAAAATATAATGGTTTAAAAAAACATTGCTTTAAATTTCCAAAATTCTAAAATTTAAAATTAACCAATGTTAACATGTTTTTCCAAACTAACCAATTTAAGTATAAAAATGCTAACAATGCTTAAATCCTAATTCACAAACATTTCTTAAATTTCCCTAAATTCACAAACTAATTGACAAACAAATTTCCCTAAATTCACAAACTAATTCACAAATTCTACAAATTAATTCACAAATTAATTCATTATCTTCAAATTCTAATGTATTAAAATTCTAAAATTGTAAATAAATCCTAAAACTTGTTTTAAAATTAGTATAAAATGCTAGAAATATTTCCAAAAATGTATAAAATATATTTTTCCAAACTTTAATTATATATAAATTAATAAAATATATATATAAGTTCAAAAAATTATTTATTTACTTAAAAGTTTATAATATTAAAATTCTAAAATTCTAAATAAATCCGTAAAATAGTTTAAAAATTATAAATTCTAACCGTAAAAAAATCTATAAATTTCAAAAAAATCAAACATTTTCCTAACCCTAATTCACAAAATCAATCCCTAATTCACAAAATCAATACCTAATTCACAAAATTTCAATCCCTAATTCACATACTCAATTCCAAATTCACAAAATCAATCTCTAATTTACAAAATCAATACATAATTCACAAAATCTCAAATCCTAAATCAATTCCTAATTCCTCAAATCAATTCATATACTTACAAATGGGAAGGAAGATCCGCCATAACAAATCCGGCGTGGAGAAGGCTGCGGCGACGGCAAGGCTGCGGCGACGGCAAGGCTGCGGCGACAGCGAGGCTGCGGCGACAGCTAGGAGGAGCGGCGAGCGACTGTGGCGAAGAGGAACGGCGGGGCTGCGGACAGGAGGAGCGGCGTGGCTGTGGTGTGGCTCGGGGACGAATTCTGGCGAGTCTAAGCGGCGAAATCGGCGGTCGGAGGCAAATCGCGATCGGAGGAGGCGATCGGAGGAGGATTTCTACGCGTGGAGAAGAAGAAGAAGAAGAAGACGACGCGTCTATAAATAAATTAGAATTTCCAACGGATTAAAGGCTGTCGGAAATCTGTCGGAAATATAAATATATTTCCAACATATTTCCGACAGATTTGTGGTTTAAAGCTTCTTAACGATCCGTTTTCGTAGTTACAAGGGAATAGCATGATTGGAGCATGATTTAGAAGATTAAATACTTGATAATATTATTGTTACTTTCAAATTCTAAACATTTGGTTTTTTTAGGATTTTTTGGTAAAGATCTATGTTTACGTATATGTAACTGTATGAAATGCTATTGGTTCAAACATGAGCAAATCGCAAATCATGTTCTGTATATCATCCACAAGGTTATTTTCTCAATTGTCTTTTACTTTAGCTGTTAGAAGTGTATGCCGAGACTCTGTGTTCTCGAAATTCAGGAATTTGACATCAAAACCCTAAATCTGTCGGAATTCTGTCAGAAAAATAGATATATTTCCGACAGATTTCTGACAGACGTAAGGGTAGCACGTGTCGTCTTTTAAGATTAGCTTGATATGAATATTGCGTCGGATATCTGTCAGAAATATATATATATTTTCGACAGATTTCAGACAGAGGTGTGGTTTAAAGCTTGTTAACGATCCGTTTTCGTAGTTACCAGGGAATAGCATGATTGGAGCATGATTTAGAAGATTAAATACTTGATAATATTATTGTTACTTTCAAATTCATAAACATTTGGTTTTTTTTAGGATTTTTCCGCAAATCATGTTCTGTATATCATCCACAAGGTTATTTGTTCAATTGTCTTTTACTTTAGCTGTTAGAATTGTATGCCGAGACTTTGTCTTCTCGAAATTCAGGAATTTGACCTCAAAACCCTAAATCTGTCGGAATTCTGTCGAAAAAATAGATATATTTCCGACAGATTTCCGACAGACGTAAGGGTAACACGTGTCGTCAGATGAATTTTTATAAGAAGATTATATAAATATCCGTTTCTGTCGGAAATCTGTCAGAAATATATATATATATATATTTCCGACAGATTTCCGACAGAAACGGATATTTATATAATCTTCTTATAAAAATTCATCTGACGACACGTGTTATATATATATATTTCCGACATAGTTCCAACGGAAAATCATTTTTTTAAAAAAAAAATAGAAAAATATAAATTATCTGAAATTCTGGTTTATGTTAACAGATACAAACATATAATGTAACTAATCTGAGTCTGAGTCTGATCCTTCCGAAGGAATTGTGTCTTCGTCTTCATCAAATTCTCCAACTTCTGCTTCTGATTCTGAATGTACTATATTATCACCAAATTCAGTGAAATCAACAAAAAGGTCCACCGCTGAAGAATGATCAACTGGAGCCATCGGAGTAATTCTAGTTGGTTGCATAGCATCTTGCTCAGCAACTCCATATAGTCTCCCTCTTGGATTAATTGGAGTCACTGTAATCCAAGGATCTCCTCGATGTGTTACCCTAGGGTAAGAAATGTAGCATACCTGAAACAAATATATTTAGTTTAGGCAATTACAATATCATTATTTATCAATAACACACGTATTATAAAATTTTAAAATCAAACTTGGTCTGCCTGTGATGCTAGGATGAATGGGTCATACTTTTGCAGTCTCCTAGAAGAATTTACTGAAGTGACGCCAAATTGGCTCACTTGAACACCTTCTGGATATGACGGATCATACCACTCACACAAGAAAACAATGCACCTCATGCCCAACATTCCTGGATAGCGCACTTGCAATATTTCTTTGAGAATCTCGTAGTAGACTACATCACCACTTGTAGCTGAAATACCGTAATCTGCAGTTGCCCTCGGCCTTTCTTCATGAATCCTAAATGCAATATCGAACGTATGAAGTTCCTTCGAAGCTTGGGCCAGAAACTATCTCTTATAACCATGTCGGAAACCTTTCTCCATTCTTCATTCCTTCAGAAACCTGAGATAATAATTTAGACAAATTAATAAACAAACATTTAATTAAGTAATAATTAATTCACTAATTTTAAGATACATAAGCGTTTTTTTAAAACTTACGTAATATTGCAGCCAATTTGGAAACTCGGTTTCCTTAGATTCTCCAAGTTCGTCTTCTGTCATTTCCGGATAATAGCGACGTATTGATTCAATGTAAATCCTGAAAGCAAACAAAAATATATAACATATGAAACCTATATATTACTTAGGCATTAAAAACAAGAAGTATTTAAATAAGTTCTGTTTTTACCTTTCGTACTCCGCCATCTCCTCACAATTCGTTAGGATATACATATGTAAGTGACTCCACTCATCTTGTGATAGGAAGCGTCTCTTCCCTCTCCCAATTACTCGGCCAACTTGCGAAAACAACTCAGGGCCAGCGCGGCATACGTGACTCTCTCACCTCTATCATCATGACGAGCAGGACGTCTACTCTTCGTACGAACTTCCCGCGGAAAATAATATTCCGCAAACTGTGATGATTCTTCATTGATACTCTGTACGACAATAGAACCTTCAACTCGAGCCAAATTTTTGACCTTCTTCTTTAGATGGAACATGTACCGCTCGAAAGGATACATCCAACGAAATTGAACGGGACCACCTAGTTCGGCTTCGCGGGGGAGGTGTAGGGGAAGATGTTCCATAACATCAAAAAAAGACGGCGGAAAGATCTTCTCAAGATTGCAAAGGATCACTGGTATATTGGCATATAAATTGCGGATCCCCTCAACTATAAGTGTCCTCGTGCATAAATCCCTAAAGAAAGCACCAACTGCTGCAATAGCTTCGTGGACAGTTTGAGGAAGGAGATGGGTAAAAGCAAATGGAAGAAGCCTCTGCATCAGTACATGACAATCATGACTCTTCAGTCCCAAAAACTTTAGGTATCGCGAGTCTACGCAGTTACCCAGATTAGCTGCATATCCATCAGTGAATTTAACTTCGTCTTTAATCCACCGGAAAATTCTCTTATCTTTTGTATTTGCAATCGGTACGGAGGAAAAGGATATGTACCATCGGGAAGACGATCAAGATAATCACGGTAGCAAATCTTTGAAACATCCATCCTAGACTTCACATTGTCTTTTGTCTTTCCCGGGATATTTAACACCGTATTCATGATGTTGTCAAAGAAGTTCTTTTCAATATGCATCACATCGAGGTTGTGCCTTAATAAATGATCCTTCCAATACGGCAAATCCCAAAATATACTCTTCTTGTGCCCGTTGTGAGCTTCCCCTACACCACAAAGCGGTTCATGCCCATTACCCCCACAATCAGGAGTCCTCTCAGCACCAAAATCTCTCAACTGCTCCAATATAGTACGACCGTCTATCTCATCAATTGGAGCATCAAACACTTGTTTATTTTTCTTAAATAATCTTTTAGGCCGACGATAGGGATGGCCGTCCGGTAGAAACCTTCTATGGCAATCAAACCAACATGGCTTTCTTCCATTCCTCAATTGGAAAGCGTCAGTGTTGTCTTGGCAAAACGGGCATGATAATCTTCCATGAGTAGTCCATCCAGATAGCATACCGTATGCTGGGAAATCGCTAATAGTCCACATAAGGACCGCACGCATCAGAAAATTCTGCTTCCGTGAAACATCAAACGCTTCGACACCGTGACTCCATAGCATTTGTAACTCATAAATCAATGGCTGGAGGAATACATCAAGTGATCTCTTCGGATGCTCAGGGTCGGGAATAAGAGCAGAGAGGAATAAAAACTCTCGACGCATGCACATACCAGGGGGCAAATTGTACGGTGTTACGATTACGGGCCACAAAGAATACTGCCTTCCATGCTTCCCAAATGGGTTGAAACCATCCGTACTTAACCCGAGGTACACATTTCTTGACTCATATGCAAAATCCGGATACAACATTTGAAAATGTTTCCACGCTTTTGCATCTGAAGGATGTGTAATCTCTCCATCTTGACGATGCCCTGCATGCCATCTCATTTTTTCTGTCGTTCACGCAGATTGATATAACCTCTTTAACCTCGCTGTCAATGGTAAGTACCACATACGTTTATATGGAATTGGAACTCTCCCACCAGTTTCCTGATACCGTGGTTTACGACAAAATTTACATCTTCTCCGGTCTTCGTCTTCTCTCCAATATAGCATACAGTTGTCGATGCGTATATTTATCACCTGATACGGCAGACCAAGACCAGCTACAAGTTTCTGTATCTCGTAGTATGATGCAGGTGCCTGATTATCTTCAGGCAAAATATCTTTCACAAAATATGCTATCGCATCAACACACTCTTCCGCCAAATTGAAGTCCGTCTTAAGGGTCATCAGTCTACTAGCAGTTGATAAAGGGGAATGTCCGTCTCTACACCCATGATATAATGGTTGCTTCCCTGCGTCTAACATATCAAAAAATCTTCTAGCTTCTTCATTTGGTTCTTCTACTCTATCCTCCCCTATTACGATCGATGGCAAATTCTCTCTAAACGCATCATGAACCATCTCAGCGGTACCTACACCAAAATCTACTTCCGTTCTATGTTCGCCAAAGCTATCCGTTCTATGTTCACCTAAGTTATCCGTTCTATGTTCGCCTAAGCTATCTGCAACATATGGTGCACTGCTACTACTAGCACCATCATTATTAGTTTCTCCATGAAAAAACCAAATTTTGTATCCCGGCATAAAACTATTGGTATACAAGTGATGCCAAACTTGTTCTACATTAACATTACGCGAATTGCAACAATTTAAACATGGGCATTTATCACATTTCGATTCCCGACAACCGCCATGAACTCGCATATACCTCGTGCATAACTTTCATTTAATGTCTTCGACTCCGGATCATACATCTCCTCATCCATCCACGATCTATAATATCTAGAAGATGACATCTCACTCTCTTAACGATTTTTTCTAACAAATGTTTGGTTGGAAGTTGTTGTTGTTTTGTGAGTGAATGAAGATGTGTGGAATCATATATATAAATACGCTGACCGTCGGAAAAGCGTCGGAAAACTAACGGATATAATAAAGGCTATATAACGGCTATTTTTCCGACAGATTTCCGACAGATAGTTGGGTGTCTGTCGGAAATCTGTCGGAAACTATTAACGGTTCATATTTTCCGACGGATTTTCGACAGCTTACCGGAATCTCCTCCGGCGTCGGCACCGGCAAGTTATACGGTCCAATAATCCGACCGATTTCCGACGGTCTTCTTGTCCGTCGGAAATCGGTCGGATTACCGTCCGAAATTTTCCGACGGAATTCCTTCTGTCGGAAATTCCGTCGGATTTGCGGCTGTTTTCTTGTAGTGAGTTCTTTGTAAACGCCCCCCCCCCCCCCCCCCCGGGGTCTTGGGCGCTTTTATGCTTTTGTTGCAATATACTTCTATTATCAATCCGTTTAATGAAAGAGATTATGTTAGCATTTGTATTATATATATAACAATCTTCACATAGCCAAAGTTCATGCTATAGAATGCTACTTTGATGTGACGGTTGATTTCTACTAGAAATACTTGATCCTTTTGAAAGTCGTTATTTTTAGTCGTCTTGTGGGCTTATAAGGCCCGCATTTATCCCACAAGGAGGAAAATGGGGTCGACCCCCTACACGCACCAGCGACCGGCAAGAGCCTTGGCACTTAACTAACAACATGTTTAGCTTTTGATTACGAGAACGATCATTTAGCTCCGCTATTGATAAGTCTGGTCGTTAAGACTTATGTGTGTCGTAATTAGAGTGATCATGATGTCGATCAAGGCTCAATGATGTTTATATGTGATTTTATTTTCCTAGAGATCTTGGCCTAGAATATGCGTGGTCATTAGACCAGGTCTAAAGTTTGTGTGATGAAAAGTTTGAACCAATATTTTCAGTTAAGGTTATGATAAATACAGATGATCTGACTTCCCTTCTTCATCTTTCACATTGCCATAGTCTACTATGTTCCTTATCATTTTAGGTAGAAAGACTACACAAAAACATTTTTGTAAAGGGTGGTGGTGACTTTTACGAAATATATTTAACCGTTAACGGAAAAAAAAAATATATGGTTAAGAAGCCCCCCATCATTTTTTACGGTATATGTGTGGGCTTTAGGAGATTTCCCAATGGGCTTAGGTTTTTCCTAATTATACATGTATCGGGTTTGAGGGTATAAATATTCATCATAGGGCTTTTAATTTATCATTCACACATTAATACAGAAACCCTAAAAGGGTATTTCCTCAAGTTTGTTTCTCTCTTTCGTTTTACATTCCTTGATTGATTCGACCTTGCTTGTTCATCACAACAGAAGCATAACACCTAATATCGCATCGCATGACTAGAAGTATAGAACTTAGAGCACCTCTATCGGTTAGAAATCTAAAAAATCTTTTACTTAATAATTTATTTATTGAATTAAGTTTAGCATTAAAATACATTTAACCAAGACAATTGGCAAATGTGTTTCAAAAAAATGAGAACCGGTTTTTATTTGAGAGACTCGTCTTTCTTTCTCTTTTTTGTATCTACATTTATTATTATTTTTTTTTAATCTCAGAGACTTTGTAAAAATTTGTCGATGGAGATGTTTTTAGATTAAGAATATATACTTTATGATAATCGGTTTTAGTATTTATGCGAATGGAAAGTTCATCTTCTGATTGCATGACTCGTGATAATGAGTTAGTAACATTAAGCTCAATGATATTTAAAAACAAATCTAATCAAATTAACTAATAAAGATCTTTTAAATGACATGCATCTATAGACTATAGTAGCTAAGTTTTAAAATAAAAACTACAAACAACACTAGTAAAAAGTAAAAACTTACAATAGAACCTCTATAAATTAATGCTCTATAAATTAATAATCACCATAAATTAATAAAATTTAGTAAAATAGGATTTTTTATTATTTGTGTCTTTTTAAAATTGGATTGTAATCAATTTCTAATTTTCTTTCTTGCATCAAAAATTTATAATGTTATTATCTCAATTTGTATCCTACAATCATAAGAGTTTTAGACGCAATAAATATTTTTTATGCGTAACTACTTTGGGTATTGTTATCTCGTCTTTAACATTATCGAAGTGCAACCGTAATTTTTTTAATACTCTAAACTTCAGAGTATGTATCATTTTCATTCGGATAGTCAAGTAAACTATTGACATATATTTTATTATGATAACCAGGATTATTAGCATAATATGGGTAAGATAAATATATAAATAATAAAATCTATAAATTTTTAATTAAATAAAATTTTATAAGAATTCATATGAGTTTCAAGGTAAATGTTTCATTTTAAATAATTTTTTTACACAAAATATAGAATAAAAAAATCTCTCTATAAATTTATAAATATTAATTTATCGATAAATTAATAACTCTCTAAATTAATAAATTTTCAAAGTCCCAATATTATTAATTTATAGAAGTTTTACTGTATATATGAATTAGGAAATATCTTTAATCAATATATAACATGTATTCCTAAATTTTTTGTTTTTGGTATTAATTTGACATAGCCATACACATGTGAAATATGTAACAAACTAGAAATGAATATGCTATTAAAAATATATCAAAGACTTCACTTCATTAACACCAATGTGTGTAAAGATAACTTATCTTAAAATATCTAGAATCAAATTGTTCGTTGTTCGACGTCTAATCGATGTCATATACTAAATACCAAAAAGTATTAAATAGCTGCCCAATCAAATTTCACCCTTTTCTTCAAAATGCATCTTCCATTTGCATGTTATTTCTACTTTACTTTGTTATTTTTTATTCTTCTTTGTTTCTTATGCAGTTTTTTTTTTTTCATCTGAAATTACCTTCATATATAACATAATAATTAGAGTCGAAACCCAAAAGCAGTGGCATAACGCCAAGTATTTTCTTCCCCTATCAAACAGAGCAAGAATTAAAAAGGATCTGCCACAATCAAACACCAAAAAGTGCCTCCTAAATATTTGAATGTGAAAGGATCTAAACCCTTTCCGAATCAAACAGCTCCTTGAGCCAGACTGGTGGACCTACCACCACGTATGATTGTCTACGATCCTCCCTTGTTACGCTTTTAGGTATAAGCCTAGCTCCCAAGTTTGAATAAAAGTCTTCCAAACACAACTCCCAACTGTTAATATCTCGGAGAGCTCTAGAAACCTCAGACGAATAAAACCTGAAGGACGGCCAAGCTTGTGGCCTTTGAACTGCTCCGAACAAGTCTACTGCATCTGAAGCAAAGATTACTTTAGATTTTGTTAGGCTGATCATGCTTTCAATTGCCCAGAGAAAAGTTAGTAATTTTGCTTCCATCACACTATGTACCCCGGCAAAGCTTCTTCTACTATGGAGATGCACCACTCCCTTCTCGTCTCTAGTGACCCATGCAGCCCCTCCTGATGCCTTCTCCTTGTTCCAGGAATATGCAAAGTTACACTTCTGCCAGCCATTAAAAGGAGGTCTCCATCTTTTCCTATTTCTGATCTTTGCTTCAACCTCATAAGTCTCAACTGTTGACTCAACCACTTGAGCATTAGACCAATCCTTGACATCCTCTCTTATCTTTTGAACTGAGTCAATGGACGGGAATCTCACCCCTTGAAAAAGAAGATAGTTTCTATTCTTCCACAATCTCCAAATTATCCAGGGGAAGCTCTTTCTAATTTCAAGTGGAACTCCTATGTTCTTCCCCACCACAAGAAGAAAGAACATGTTTTGGTATATTGAGCAATCACTGAAACCATTCTCAGGCATGGGGAAATTAGAGACTGCCCAAACCTGCCTTGCCACAGTACAAGAGAAAATAACATGATTCACTGATTCACCCTCCAATCCGCAAACTTGACATCTGGTATCTACCTTTATCCCTCTAGATAAAATCCTATCTGCCACTGCCACCGCCCCTTTGACTGCTTTCCACATAAATGTTTTGATCTTAGGAGGCGTTTTCAAACTCCAAATCTGATCATATATCCCATTGATGGACGGTTGCGCTGACTCCTCTCTTATCAGATGTTGGTGCTTTGTCTGAGTTGCCAACCAACTTCCTGATTTTACCGTATAGTCTCCACTCTTGTTAAATTGCCAAGACCAATAATCTGTAACCGAGACAGCTGGCTTTATCTTCAAAATTAACTCAATATCTGCAGGATAAAACAGGGAATGAAGTTTCTCCCTATCCCAGGTCCTAGAGATTGGGTCTAACAGGTCATTCACCATCAGCAACAAATCTATGGATTGATTCATTATCAAAGGGGGTCTCCAAACCCCATCAAAAATCCATCTATCAACCCACACACTAATGGTCTGACCATTCCCGATATTCTTCTTTAATCCTCTGCTCAACAAAACTCTACCATGAATGATGCTCTTCCAACCAAAAGATGGCCTACGACCCTCAACCGCATCTAAAAATTCTGAGTGGTCATAGTATCTACTCTTCATAACTCTAGAGAAAAGGCACTGAGGGTTTTGAATCAGCCTCCACGCTTGTTTGGCCATGAGCGCCTGATTAAAGCACTCAATATCTTTAAAACCCATTCCTCCTAAAGATTTCGGAAGACACATCTTATCCCAAGCTATCCAATGGATTTTCCTCTAATGTTCGAGAGATCTCCACCAAAAATCTGCTATTGCACCTGTCAATTTCTTACAAGTGGACTTGGGCATTTGAAAGCATGACATTGCATAAACTGGCATTGCCAAAGCCACCGCTTTAATCAACACTTCCTTGCCACCTTGAGACAGAGATCTGGAAAACCAACCCGAAAACCTTTCCTGCATTCTTTCATGAATATAAGCCAACAACTCTGCTTTGGATTTACTGAAACATTTTGGTAGTCCTAGATAATTATTAGCTCCTCCCTCATTGTAAATTCCCAGCTTCTCTTTTAGCCTTAGTTTAACGTTCTCTTCAATTCCTTCTCCAAAAGAAATAGAAGATTTGTTAAGATTTATAACCTGGCCTGTCGCGTCTCCATAGACCTGAAGGATTTGTTTCAGAACTGAGACTTGGTTAACTTGAGCTTGGCAGAGAAATAGACTGTCGTCTGCAAATAATAAGTGGTGAACCGAAGGCCCCGATTCATGGAATCTGACTCCGGTTATAAGGCTCTCCCTCTCCGCTCTATTGAGAAGGTGAGTAAGCCCCTCTGTGCACATTACAAACAAAAAAGGGGACAAAGGATCGCCTTGTCTTAATCCCCTTTGAGGTTTGATCAGTCCTTGGGCCTGCCCATTAATCATTACCGTATATGACACCGATGTAACACAGAACATGACCCATGCCACCCATATCCGCGAAAAGCCCAAAGCCGTAAGTAAAGCCTCCAGGTAGTTCCACTCAACTCTATCATAGGCCTTAGACATGTCAGTTTTGACTGCCATGTACTCCTTTGATATCTGTGGATGCGTTCTAAGCCCGTGAACTAGCTCGTGTGCAATCAGAATGTTGTCCGAGATTAGTCTTTCGGGCACAAAAGCTGACTGATTTGGAGAGACAAGAGTATGGAGATGGGGTTTGATTCTAGCTACCAGGATCTTAGACACCACTTTATACAACACTGAGCAAAGGCTTATAGGCCTATAGTCTGACATTAGAGGAGAGTTTCCTTTTTTTGGTATTAGACAAATCTGAGTAAAATTCCAATCCAAAGGGAAAGATCCTGATAAGAAAAAACTTTTGATTTCTGCTATGACCTGATCTTTGATTGTATCCCAATAGTGTTGATAAAACAACGCAGTCATGCCATCAGGCCTCGGAGCCTTAGAGGGGTTAATGGAGAAAACTGCTTGTCTTATCTCCTCATTAGTAACCTCCGCCGTAATACACTCATTCACTCTTTGAGGAACTCTCGGCTGTAAGTCAGAGAACCATTCATTAAAATCAGTAGCTTGTGATGCTTTGAATAGATCCATGAAGTACTGCACCGCAACTTCTCCCTTAGAAGCATCTCCTTTCTGCATAACACCTCTTGCATCTTGAAGTTGTGCTATATGGTTCCTCACTCTACTAGCCTTCACTGAATCGTGGAAGAACTTTGAGTTTTTATCCCCCACTTTATACCAATTGTTTCTGCTTTTTTGAAGCCAATAAATTTCCTCTTCCCTATATGCCTCTCCAAGCTCTCTTCTCACTCCATCCATTTGCCTAGTACTAGGGTCTGAGGAAGATTGGATATCCTCAAGATCTTTTTCTAGTTGTTGAATTCTGTCCAAGGAGTTTGAATTGTTTTCTTTCTTCCATTGACTTAGAGCTTTCCTTACTCTCCTGATCTGTCAGTCACCGAGTCAATAAACTGCAACGATCTCCCATTCCAAGTAGGCAACACTGCCTCCTTAATCATCGGCTTGAAGAGGAATCTTTGATCAAATCTAAAACAGCCCCTATACGATTCTTGTGACGCCACAAGCTTTACTAAAACCGGTCTGTGATCCGATCCTCGTTTTTCCAAAAAAGCTTGATTTGATGCTGGGAAAAGACGATACCATTCCGCGTTACCGAAACATCTGTCCAGCTTGCATTGCACAAAAATTTTTGCCTTTGATCTTCTTCCTCCCCAAGTAAAGTTGTTTCCCACACTAGGTAATTCCTTTAATCCACAAGCTTTGATCACATTAAAGAATCCTTGAAAGGACTCTTCTGACCTGACTATCCCTCCTATCTTCTCCTCATTATTTAGAATTTCGTTAAAATCCCCTATCATGCACCACCTTTCCTTTCTTTGGATTCCAATCCTTGTTAATCTCTCCCATACCTCCATTCTATTCTCCACCACTGGATGACCATATACACAAGTCACAAAGAAACTAGAAGAACCAAACTGTACAAAAAGATCCAGCAAGTTCTTATTCACAAACTTAAAATCTACCTCTACACTCTTTTTCCAGAACAAAGCCAACCCTCCACTTTGCCCAATTGGTTCCACAGTATATACAAAATCATAGCCAAGCCATTCTTGAAGGTCAACTAACACATCTCTTTTATTTTTTGTTTCCATTAAGAACAACACATCCGGAAAATACCTTTTACGTATCTCCCGCAATCTCGGAATTGTCAAGCCTTGAGGCCGCCCCAACCCTTGGAAATTCCAGCTCAGAATGCTCATTAATGGTTGAAAAGTCCCATCAAGGGGACCATCCTATTTTTGATGCGTCTAACACCTTTGTCTCCTCCCATACTGTCCTCATCAACCTTCCTCTTTTCACCTCTTTTCTGCTCATTCCCTGCCTTGTTTTCTTCCTCAAAAGACATGATATTAGGATCCCTTGGCTTTGGTCTCCTTTTGCTTTTATGTGGCCTCTTTCTTACCTTTCCCATCTTCCCTTTAGCCCCGGAAGGTCCAGCTTCAAAGAAGCCAGAATCTTTTCCCGTTAAGCCAACCGAGAAGCTAAGATCTCCTTGAGAAAAGCCCACATTATCACTCATCGTCTGATTCCCTTTCGGTTTCCAAATCATAGCATTGCCAGCTTTAACTGCATCGGCTAACAATTTAGATTCTGGACCAGGCTTCATCCCTGAGGATGTTGAAGACCCTGCTGATTCATACTCAAACACCAACCCCTTTCCTTTGTTGGGTTGAAAAGATAATAGAGTAGGTGGTTCCAATTTGAGAATTGATTTTTGCAATCTGGGATCACTCTCTGCTTCTCTCACTGTCTCTTTAACTCTGTCCTTCTTAACCATCTCTGGATCCCCATTTTCAATCGTAAGATACCTTCGAATCTCTTGCAGCACCTCCTCCGCAATCCTGGGTCTCCCCGTTAAAGGATCAATTCCCACCTGCTTCTCCGATAACACCCCAAACAAAGGATCCGACTCAGATAATACTTGAAGGGGAGTTATGAGATTCTGAACTTGACCTCTAGCACTCTTTTCTATCATCTCCTCTTTTCGTCGTTTCATCAATAAGGGACATGATTCCCTCTCGTGAGTTAACCTTTGGCACTCAAAGCACCTCTTTTGGACCCTTTCGTAATCAAAGTACACTGTGTGTTCCTCCCCAGATGGAAGATCAAAAGTCTTTGACTTACGCAGAGGTTTTGAGACATTGAAATTTACCTTAACTCTAACATAGTCTTGTCTCTGGGCTTTCGTTGAATCCATTGCAACCTCCTTAACCTGACCCACGAATCCTCCCAGCCATTCCACAGCCGCCGGAGTATTGTGATTAATCGGAACATTTCTGATCCTTACCCATAAGGGTATGAATTGAAGGAACTCCTCCGATGGAAATTCAACCCATCGATCTAGAACCAAAGTCCATTAATTGTATGTATGAACTCCTTTCTCCAAAATTTCTTCCAAATCGTGTTCATTCTTGAAGAAAAACTGGAACTTGTCTTTTGAAAGAACAATACCTCTCACCTTCTCATATTTCTGCCACTTGCGAGGCATATCTAGAATAAGGCTCGCCATATTTACTCCCTTTGGATTAAGAATCCTTCCAATCAAGCTGTTGATGTTATCACCCGCCGAAGAGAAATCTGGTAGACTAGGCATCACAGCTCTCGGTTCCTCCTCCTCCAAAAACATATTCTCCATCGCTTGATACATATCTGTTGCCATCTTCTACTGTTCAGCAAACCTTTCGTTTCCGTTCTTTATCTTTAAAATCCAGATCCACTACACCACTTACTTTCCTAACTCTGAAATAGCTCGAATCTGCTCTCAATTTGATTTCAAAGTTCTTCAGAGTGAAAGCCCCAAATTGAGAATAAGAAACAAACCCTATCCGTTATCCAGAATTTTCAGAAATAGGTTGAAAAAACACACTTTTTCTCTCTGATTCTTTTATGAATTGGAGCTTTTATTTCGGTTTGAGTTTTCTGCTGCATTATACTCAGAAGATAGAAAGAGGCATATAAAAAGATGATTAAATTCTTTTTGTTAATGATGGTTGTTATATATCACTACAAGAAAACAAGGGGATTTCCGACGGCCAAAACCATCGGAAATCCGTCGGAATAAGAGTGTTTCCGACGGATCTTCAAGATCTGACGGTGGAAATCCGTCGGAAACACTCTTATTCCGACGGATTTCCGATGGTTTTGGCCGTCGGAAATCCCCCTGTTTTCTTGTAGTGATATATAACAACCATCATTAACAAAAAGAATTTAATCATCTTTTTATATGCCTCTTTCTATCTTCTGAGTATAATGCAGCAGAAAACTCAAACCGAAATAAAAGCTCCAATTCATTGTCGAAAGTCAACCCCTAGCGCACGGCTCAAGTTCCTCCTTAACCCTGGACCATAACAATATTAGTTCCCATGTGTTTAAGCTGATTCGCATACCGTTTTGAGTGAATAAGATGTATCAAATAAATTAGACATTCTTGTTTCGATCACTTGTACATCATAATACCTGAAAATGAAGCTGAGAAAGCCTTAAGCACAATCTCCAATCTCTTCGGTGATCTCCCCAAATATGTTAGGGCAATCATCCCAGCTTTTTGCTTCTCGTGCTTCCCAATAACCGCCTGTATACTGGTAGCTTTCACTATTTTCTTGTGGCTCGAACCATCTCGGTCTCCACCCGCTTTCTTGAATCTTCCGTGACTGCGGATTCAAAAACAATTTAAAGTTACTAAAAGCTTTAAAAGGTTTGTGTAGAGAAAGAATCACGAGTCTCGTTACCATTCTCTGCCTTCTCTCTAATCGTTGTTTCTCTTCATTTGCCTTCTCATATTCACCCTTCTCCAGATGGCGTTGATCTGGTCTAGCTGAGCCTACAATCTGTCGGAGGGAGCTTCTCCTTTAATCCAAAATGAACAAAATTACCACAAAATCATATAACTTTTAAACCAAATTTGAACATCAAGAAGAAGAAAATTAAAGCAACACACTGTAATATACCTCTAAACCAGGTGTCAATTCATTTAGAGTGATTGCGAATGATGTTAGGTTGTATCTTGTGACATTAGGTGGCGGTTTTATCGCTTTCCACAGTAACGAAGCACTTGCCTTGTTGACCACATCACCAGCAACATAGTAAAGACTATCATCCCATTTACCAAATACTGTTGCAGTTTTTTTTCCAGTTACGTCTTCCTCAAAACCATTAACCGATATACATATGGTCATGAAGTTAGTTCAGGTATTCAAGACAGAATGATTGAAAAATGTCTACAATGTGCATCTCTGTGAAATCACCTGGTGGGGATTTCTATCGACATGTGATTGCTCCTTGAACTTGAGCGTACAAGAATATTGGCGATCCCACGGATTTGCATTGGTCCCATGGTGATCACAGTAGAGTTTACCAAGTAGGATATTGTATATAGTAGTTGTTACCTAAGAACAAAGATAAGCACAGAGAGGGAGAGTTGTGAATATCATGGCCAGAAATAAAATGTGGGAAATGAAAGGAAATTTGTAGTTTATGTTATACATACTTTGCTCCACTGAAATGTCTCTCCATCATCAAACTCAAGAGTCAAGATTCCAACGGGTTCAAGTTGAATCTATCTCCCCCAAAACTTCGACTTCAGGTTTGTGTCACCCGTTGGTTTAAAAAGTTTGATTGGTTTAATGTCTTCCTTTTCCAAAATGTTTTTCCTTTTTATGATTCTTTGTTAACATCTCTCAATTTCATCTTTTAATCGAATAAATGTTACTTTTACATCTATTGCAGTATCAATATAAGAATCCACTCGTTTATTTGAAATTTCAAATAACTAAACCGCCTCTTACTAATTTCCGCTTTAATATTCACCAAAAGTAATTAGCAATAACAATCTTTTTTTATAAATGTAGTAGGAATGTAACGATCACACTTAAAATTTCATTACCTAATCATTTCATTAGAAATTCCAAATACATCAATAATCCAAAGATGAGTGGATTTAAAATACAACATCTGACAAGTTTTACTATCATCATTTGGATTTTAATAATGGACTAGAAGATTGAATTTAATAAGAATTTTTACATTGTTTTAAAAGCAGATTCTAAGATTGAATTTTAATAAGAACCTTTTCCCTCAAACTAAAATGACTTTCATCATAATTTTTTCTCAGAGTTTTTTCTGTTCTTATAAACTTCGAAGTTTGGGCTGAAACGTTAATCATGTGGGTCTGGAATCAGCTTTAGTCAATTTCCTTTGGAAATTCCTCCTTTTCATATAGATTTGAACTAGAGACCTCTTCTCATTTTTGATGAGGAGGAAACCACTACACCAAGAACAACTTGGTTTCTTTCTCAGAGTTGAGGGCACAATATATTTTTTTTTTGTCGCGTAGGGGGCACAGTTTAAAACATCTTCCACTGTGATTTCTTTGATAGTGTTAGATAGTCTTCCAATGTGCTTTCAATCATCTTTGGTCACCCGTTTTTAATGGCAAGAAAAATATTTATGGATCTCAGAGGATTAGTTTGAACTTCGGTTTGAAATTCCTCTGATTAACAAAAAAAAAAAGAATGTTGAGTTATTGACTAATGTTTACGTATTTAGTTCAAAGAGTGGGCCATATTGGATTCACGGGATAAGCTAATTAAACCCTCTTGTTTCTTGTCGCATCTTCGATACATTTTTTTATGGTTTTGTGAATTTTAAAATAAAAATATGTAACGTATCCATAACGGTGCATATAACAAGAGGGCAGACGAGTCCCACCAAATTACTTACTGGATTAAATTGGCAAATATGTAGTTCTATGTAAAATATTTTAAATGTATTCCAAAGTTTTGTTCAAATCCTTGCAAATGATACTATAAGTAAAACACAGTTATATAACATCTTATTTTTATATTTTTTCATTTTTCAGGACCGAACAATGCATGTTATTAGCAGTTTGATAATTATACGCCATATAAATCAAAACCACTGATCAAAACCAATGTTACTATCTATTAAAAAAATATGTATGGTTCTCTAATTTGTTACTATGTAGACGCCATAAGTTTTGTGGATACATGTTCCGTACTTAATTAAATCATAATCTTATATCAGATTAAACACACGAACAAAAAAATCAAATTCGTTTATACTTATCAGCTTCGCTTAGTTTGACATCCCTAGATAGTTTGCATGTTTTTTTCTTTTTTTCAGACGATTAGTTTTTTTAGCTGGAGTCACAAGAAAAACATAAGTGACATTTTTCTTACTCTAAGAAAATATCCAAAAATTCCGGAGTCTCTGAAGTAAAATGACGGCCCATGAAGAACATGAAATATTGTGCAATGGGGCCATGATAATAACAGCAATGAAATACTAATATGAATACACAAATCAATTATTCTACATAACTCGAAACTCTATCTATTTCAACCCAAAAAGTCGTATTGTAATCGAACTTTGTATATGTAGTATTAACTTATTATAGCATTGACTATATAATATCAGATATTTGATTGAATTACCAACAACCTGTACAAATTTTCCCTCCTCTCGCGTCTCTGTAAACCCTATAAATACAAACGCACTTTCCTCATATATCTTCACCTCTCTCCCTCACAAAGCACTTCACTAATCCTTTGAAATACAATGGCTTCAAAAAACTCAGCTTGTCTTGCCCTCTTCTTTGCCCTCAACATCCTCTTTTTCACCTTAACTTCTGCAACTAATCGTGGCTGTCCCCCAAGTCCTAAACCAAGGCCGGTCCCAGGTAGGGCCCCGATTCGTCCTTCCGTCCCAACCCCATCGGTTCCTTCGGTCCCAAGTCCTTCGGTTCCAAGCCCTTCGGTTCCAACTCCGAGCACCCCTGGCTCATCTGGAAATTGTCCTATCGATGTCCTCAGGCTCGGCGCATGTGCAAACGTCCTAAGTAGTCTACTCAACATACAGTTGGGTCAGCCATCAGATCAACCATGTTGCTCGCTTGTCCAAGGTTTGGTTGACCTCGAGGCGGCAATTTGTCTATGCACTGCTCTTAGGGCTAACGTTCTCGGAATCAATATTAACCTTCCAATATCCCTCAGCCTTCTACTCAACCGTTGTAACAAGAATGTTCCGTCTGGTTTCCAATGTGCTTGAACGATATCAACTATGCACACGTACACACAATTTCCACTGCAAAATGTTTTAGTTTGAATAAAATGCATGTTCCCATGCAAGTTAAGGGTTTAATGTTTAAATCTGTTGTTAAAGTAAAAGTTATTTATGCTTCTTTGTAAACTTCTTTTTTGGCGAATAATTGTTTTTGTTGTAACTTCTATATTTAGACAGTTAAATGAAAGATTATTATATATAGCCAATGTCTTCTATTCATATATTTTCATTTCCATTTTCGGGTTGGAATGTTTTGCATAATTTTTCCAATTTGAAACAAAGTTAAATAGGTTGAAAAATATTATTCAACGCAATCAAATGTTTTTTGTCCAGCGGATTCATTGAAACATTATTCTACAGTTTCATCTAACTACCACAAATCCCGATATTAGTTATAATTTATACACAAGAGCATAGGCCATATGAGAAGTGAAAAGTGACCGAACACTACAAGAAAAAAGTTGTGACAAAATATTTCGTCACAATAAAAAAAATTGGTAACAATAAAAATATTATAACAAATTGGTGACAATTTATACAAAGTTACAATAAAATCATTGCAAATGTTTATTTGTAACAAAAACGTCAACCTTTGTGACGAATATATCTAGTAACTATTTTATCACAAGTAGTGACATAACATGCATGTCAATTAGTGACTAAAAACATCGTCATGAAACATATTGTTACTTTTATAATGTCTCAATTCTGTCACTCATTTAGACGGTACTATAGTCTCAAATCATCACAAATGATGGACTAAAAATCAACGTCTTTTCGTCTTATTTTGCAACTGTTTAATTGTCGTAACCTAGTCACGTTTTATTACTAAAGTTCGTTCATAGTTCCATCTTAATTAGCTACATATTTGGATCTAAAATTGATCGCTTTTCTTTATTATTTTTGTCACAGTCATGATGCATTTTATGATTATGATCATATGCATTTTTTTATATTTTCAACTTGATCCTTATTAATTGTGACTATAGCTTTTGGTTCGATTTATTTTCTAACTATAAAGCTGATACAACAAATCTAATTTTACTAAATAAAGCAAATTACATACATTAAAAAAACACTCCAGAGTAAACTTGTTCACATAAGAAGCCTCTTATCAAATACATATATATGATCTGACATTAATCAAGTAGCAGTAGCAAGAGCCAAGAGTAGGTACAAACGAAAACTAAAACTCAATCAAGAGGTACGAACAAACGCACTAAACCCCTTACGAGCTTAAGTGGAGAATATGTTCAAGACGTTTTTGAAAGTTCTTCCCCATCTTCGTTTGGTTAAGAGTTTGTAACGTCTAAACTCGAGAATCTAAGATAAAATTGTTCCTACTGTGCTTTGGTTCCTCTTGTGCGGCGAGGCGTTGCGGAAGCTTGGTAACTCGACGATAGCGTGCTGTTTTTATTCTTTTTCAGGTTCACTCTCTGCTTGAGGACGGTGGAGAGGCTCGGAAAAGATATGGCAACAGCGGCGCGTGGGGTTCCGAGACGCGTCTTGGTTCTTGCACCGGTGGTGTAGAGTACTACTTGTCTTTGTAGATCTCAAGCAACCCTCTTGTGGTCATCGCGGTAATCTCTCAGATCTGCTCTTGATTGTTTAGATGGGTCGTATTGGATTGTGTGCCGACGAAATAGATCGGTTGGGGTGGAAGGTTTTCCTTGCTCGGGGTTGGGATGTCGTTGCTACGTTTCTCGTGACAACCGGAAGAATGGGTCCGGGGATCAGGCTTCTTGCTATTTCGGATTCGACGGCCGGAGGCGGTTACTCCGATTATAGATTCAGTTACGGCGGAGACGCAAATGATAAGTTCTTTTAACCGTCCGTGTTGTTGCTTGGAGCGACTCATGTTTCCTCAACCATTGGTCTTTGAATCCTTACTAATCAATCCTTTCTTGATTCGTTTGATTTTCCTTGTCTTTTGCTTATTTAGTTCCAATTTCAACGTCTCTGTTCAAATACTTTTTTTTTTTTGCTAAAAAGTCCCTGCTCAATTACTCTTTTCAAGTTATTTGCTTAGTTTAAATCTGATGTTTCTATGTAAGATGAAGATCTATGTTCGTTATTGAGGTTTTTAATAAAAGAAAGGGGAAAATTAAATTTTTAAAAAAAAAAATCAGTATAGAACAAACAAACCCAAACAAGTTAAACACTAAATAAATGGTTGGTTTCAGTGACTTAGGCATAGTCACATTCAAAGAAGAGATTTTTTATGTCCTCTTCTCCGACCATCGTAAAACCAAATATTGTTCACGACCCGACCCATCCACCGGTCACCATTTTACTTTTAATTATGTCAAATAAATAACCAATTTGTCAAGTTTATGAGAAGCGTAACAACAAAGTTTATGTGAAACGTAACAACAATAACAAAAAAACAAGATCTTATATTTCATTTCACTCTTCAACCTAGTGGTTTAGGCTCTCAAATATATCGCTCTCCCTCCTCTAAAAAGTTGAGATTATATTTTCTTCTCAACTTTCTCTAATATCTCCAAAAAAAAAGGTTATGAAGCCATTTTGTATGTTCAACACCAAAATTTCTCATAATGAACATATTAAGTTAACAAAATAAATGAAGCATAAGAACTTCTCAAATTAAAAAAAAAAAGTATAAGAACATTCGTCAGTTCAGCAGCAAAATTTGACATTAAACTTATTATTTTCATCTACATGAAATTTCCACAAATTTTTACTCTATTCTTTTGTTATTTTACTGATTGACTGTCTTTTTATATGATTACTATAAAGGTGTCCATATCACCTTTATAATATATATATATATACAATAAAGGTGTATATATTTTTCTTGTTCTTCGATTTTATTTAAAAGTGTATTTTTTAATTGACTTGCATAATTGTTTTTTGTCACACCATTGGAGAGAGAAAAAAATGATTTTCCTTCGGGAGAAAATACAAATTGTTATTATTGACTTTATGTTATAAACTCATTAGTGGATGCCCATTATAGGCCCGTATTCTAGTAGATTCTAGACTTATTTGTTCCCCAAGTATTGTAATCTTATATATACTTTATATTCTCATGGAATAATAGACAACACAATTCTCTCTTATCTATCTTATTCATAAAACGTTATTAACACGCTAGACCTAGCCACTAGGTAAAACCCTAGCCACTGGGTAAAACCCTAGCCGTCTGAGCACGAAAATCCTAACCACCTCCGACTCGATCTCGTTCTTCCGACTTTGCTTCGATTCCACGACGTCTCCGTCTTTCACCTTGTTTCCATCAAGATAAGTGGATCCTCTCATATTTAATTAATTAATTTATCTGATCGAATATTTAAAGAAAGAGATTGCGTATTGTTTTACTGTCGATTTGCTTTCATAATTGACTTTTGCTTTATAGCTTTATTGTTTGATGTTGGACTGGCAAAACTCAAATTCTCGATTCCGTTTCCTCAACGTTTCCAATCCACATCTCCTATTCGATCAAATGAGGTAAGTAATCTTATGTTTAATCTAGCAATAATCGATATAGCATAATAGTATTATTTTATTATTGATTGATTGCTTCACCAAAGCATAAAATTCAATATCGTTCATTCTGTTTGACTTCTGTTTAATCTGTTTTATATTATGAGACTTGTGATTCAATAGCATATACACATATGTGTATGTTTGTTGATCCAATAACGCTCACAAACTATACTTAGCATAATAATTCTCGATTTGATAATTCACACACGATGCTTTTGTTTTATATGAGTGCTTATGAATCGAATAATCTAGAACTAAAAGAACCGATACCGAACCGATAACCGAATGGGTACCCAAAATATTTGAAACATAAATTAATGCATAGATATGTATGAATATATTCCTTAAGGAAGGAGTCAGAGAACAAGATGGACTCAATTTCCGTAACATTTCTTACTGTTTTCGTATCATTTCCTAATTATTTTCGTATTTTCAATGTTTGAGTTGGAACTATAGTTTCAGATTATTTACATTTTGAAGTTTGAAATTGTTTCATTATTTATTATTTTAAGACTTTGCTGTTTCACAACTTGTCTTTGAATCATATCTTCTGTCACTTTAATAATAGGTTCAAACTCTTTAGTTTTGCTCATTTTGTATCACTTTGTCACTAGTACTACTAATTAACCGAAACCGACCCGCTACTGATTAGAACCGATCCGATACCGATCCGAAACTTTAACGGTTCCTATGTGGATACAAAACCCCAATATCCAAAATACCCGGAACCGATCCAAAACCGAATTGTATACCTGATTGCCCAGGCCTAGTCAATGTCTTAAATATTCATAGATTTTCAATTTCCATCACGATTTTCATTTCCATTTTCGAATTGGAATGTTTTACATATTTTTCCCATTTGAAACCAAACAAAAAAAAAATCTTGGGTGAACCTATCTCATTCACCCCCTCTTAATTAGCCAATCAAAATTTGTCATGTGTCTAAATAAAACAATTAGATTAAATCATTCAAAAATGATTAGATGAAAATCTACTAAATTATTCATATCAAGTGTTTTAAATCATTCAATATTTTACGTTTGTGTGTTAGGGTTTAGGCTCTCATATTAGAGTTTAATATCCCTTCAAATTTATAAGTTTAGTCAAATCGAATGCTTGAAACCATTCAATATTTTACGTTCGTTTGTGAGGGTTTATGCTCCGTGATAATATTAATTGTTTTAATTTTTTTGATTAGATTACATAGCAAACTCTTATTAATTTTTTTTCTTTATTGGATTTATGATTGTTAATTACGGTGACACAATTAATTGGTCCTCACAATTAATTCAATTTTATATTTTTTAATGATTTAATTAATTTGTTTAATTAAGAGACACATGACACATTTTAATTGGCTAATTAAGAGGAGGTGAATTAGTTAGCTTCACTACTAGGCGTGAACCCAAGAATTGTCCCAAAAAAAAAAGGTGAAAATATTATTCGATGCAATCAAATGTTTTTGTCTAGTAGATTTCACTGAAATAATATTCTAAAGTTTCATCTAACTACCACACATCCCGAAATTAGTTATAATTCATCTTACAAACACGTTCATACACAAGAGTGAAAGTGAGAAGTGGAAGAGTGTAACCAGAACTTCACATTGACTTAGGCATAGTCACATTCAAAGAAGAGATTATTCAAAGAATGTGGGAGCCAAAAACCGATTATCAAAGAACGTTACTGGAGCGAAAATCTGGCTATCAAAACGATACCAGAGTCATAAGTTTATACACAATAAAGGTGTCCATATCACCGTGTTAATTTTTCTTGCTCTTCGTTTTTCTTTAAGAAGTTTGATGTGTAGAAGTTTTAACCCAAAATAATATCCGCAAGTGCACTGACAGTTGCAGTAGTATAAGGGGTATCGAATCCACAGGGACCAAGGTTACACTATGAAATTGCGAGATTTTAATTTAAAGCTAAGATAAAGTATGAGTTGGTGAATTGTAGTGAAACAAGAAACGGAACAGCAAATTAAACGATATGAGACTCAATAAAGAAAGGCACTAGATCAAGGTCATTCGCCGGTGATTTCGAATTGAGGACTGAGCATCTATTCAGGATTCAATTTAAGTGCGGTCTAGAACTCAAACAAGAATGTAATATTGCCTCACTGTCGTGATGCATCAATATCTTTATCTAACATCCTAAATGCCTAAACTGTCGTTTGGATCCAGTGATGAAGACAAGCAGTAATGAATTGGTTCGAATTGTTCACAATTGATGGTAACAATCAACTGTCGTTGGTTACACACCAATTGCTCACCAATGGGTTATCTAGCAACCTAGAGCACTTTCGTGAATAAGTTCAACTTGAAATCAGAGATTAGGTGTACAGGCTAACCTAAGCGTTATGAATCCCAATTGATGAAGATGAATGATAATCTATCCTATTTGGCTCAGTCACTAATCAATCCTAAATCACCATTGAAATCCCTCAATCTAGCTAGAGGACTACTCGAACATAGAGAATGAAATCGCAGCAATCAACGAGATAGAATTCATAATGATAAATGGAAAAGATAAGGAATTAGAATTCTTCTCAATGGGTGTTGTGAATTTATCCTCCAATTGTTACAAGCAAATCCAAAAGGAATCAATGAGAAATAGTTTCAAGGGTTGAGGAACCCAGCAAATCTCCAAGAAAACGTAAAAAGAACTGTTTTAGAAAAATGTTTCAGAACCCTGTTTTCAGAGGTGGCTACCTCTTATTTATAGAGAAAAATAGGTTAAAATCGGATCAGGCATGGGACCGGTCGGTCTGAATCCAGGTGGTTACGATCTTTGAGCGTGGATCGGTCGGTCTCCTCACGTGGACCGGTCGGTCCGCTTTCCAGAGAGTTACGGCTTCTTTGATTCTTCGGGTGAGCAGGTGCTCGATCCAAACCGAGCAGGTGCTCGATTATGAAAATCACCATCTTTTCTCCAGATTCGTCCATTTAGCTCCAATGACCGCCACTGACTCCAATCCATGCTTGAAGGCCTCCTAGAACCTGAAAAGACACAAAAGGAACTAGAAAGAACCAAAAAGACTAAAGAAGCAATACGTAAAAGAGACCAAAATACTAATATATCAATTCCCCTGGACTTAGATCTTTGTTTGTCCTCAAACAAATTCAGAAATAAGTAAAGGAGAAAGATTTGAAAACGCGGGAACTCTTTTATCCTCAGTGAACCGAATAACCTTTCAATCTGCAGACCACATAATCCAAATTACGAATAGCGAAGCTTTACCAGAACAGCCTCAACACATTTCTCCTCCAAGCCATTTCCCAAACACAAACTCAACGCATTTAAAGTACGCGTGAGGATCTCGCTAAAGGCACACTATTAGGGAAGACAGCGCTAAGGGTTTAACGGCCATTTAGAGGTGGAGTTCAAGGTGTTTAGAGTGTTTGAGGATTACCCGATGTTTCGTAGAGGATGCAGGATATCGCACAAAATTGCAAGAGAGAATGAGTGATAGTCTCGAGTTTTAACCCAAAATAATGCTGCAAGTGCACAGGCAAAAGCAGTAGTATATAAGGTATCGAATCCACAGAGACCAAGGTTACACTACGAATCTATAGATTTCAAATAAAGCTAAGATAAATTAAATGAGTTGTAAACTGACGTGAGCAGGTGCTCAGTGTAAATGAGCAGGTGCTTGGAATAAAAATTGGTAATTAAACAATGATAAAAGGCACTAAGCCGAGATGATTCTTTGGTGATTTCGGGTACTTGGGTTGAGCTTCTATTCAGGGTCTATTTAAATGCAGTCTAGAACTCAAACATAAATATGTATTGCCCCGCTTTTGGCGATGTATCAACACCTTTGCCTACAGCCTAAATACCTACACTTTCGAGTGGATTTAGTAATGAAGTAAGCAAGCTTTAATGCAATGGTTCAATATGTTCACATTCAATGGGAACGATCAATGGTGTTTTGGTTACCACCGAATGCTCATCAAAGGTAATTCTAGCAACCTATATCATTTTTGGTGAATAGATTAAACCTAGAGATCATAGACTAAGTGATCAATTTAGCCTAAGCATTAAAACTTCCTAGAGATGAAGACATAAGATTACCCTATTTGGCTCAACCATCTAAGACCCTAAATCACCATCGAAATCACCCCGACCTAGTTATGGAACTACTCGGACATGATCGAATCAAATGAAACAATCAATAGATAAGAATTCATAATGGAAAATGGAGAATGAAAAGGGGGTTTAGAATTCTTCTCTAGATGATTATTGGATGATGATTCGGAAATGAACAAGGAACTCCAATGGTGAAAGTAATGATTCGGATGATGAAGAACAATTGAAGAAATAAAATACTTTTATTCCAAACGTAAGAAGAAAAACTCCAAGTCTCTTGAATATTTCGTGATACCCGGATTTTTCAAGTCTGATGAAGATTACCTTCTTCAAATACAAGAGAAAGCATTAAAAACTAAAAATATCTTTTAGGGCAAAATAAGGAAAATAAGAAGAAATCCCATTTATGATTAAGATCAATCATCTCCCTAATGAAAAGGGATTGATGTTGACTCATTAACTCCTGGGGATCGTGTGGGCCATCAGATGAACTCGGCGGCCACAGCTTTATTAGGTTTAGGTTCTGGTGTCTTGGTGCGAGCAGGTGCTCGCTCGGACCGAGCAGGTGCTCGGTGGAGTGAAAACTCTTCTTTTTGCTCCAATTCTTCTCCTTTTCTTCATAGAGCTCCAGAAGCTCCAAATTATGCTCCAAAGCATTGTAGAACCTGAAAAGACATCAAAAGAAAACAAAAAGACAAGAAAAGCAACACAAAACCATGGGTAAATTAGGCTAAAAACCTAACATATCAACTCCCCCGGACTTGCCTTTTGCTTGTCCGCAAGCAAACAAGAAGAGAGAAATCCGGAGAAGTGTTTGAAGGTGGGAACTCAAATCCAAAAGAAACATCGAAGGGTTCAACAAAATGTCCTAAAGAGAACTAATGCGATGCACAACAAATCTTACTCAAGAAGCTTTCGCCATACTCATCTCTTATCAAAATAATTACTCCAAATCCTTAGACTCAAAGAAAGCATGCAATCAACTAAACTCAACTCTTTAACATTCATTAATGTGTTTGGTGCGGTCTCACAATTGGACAATGAATCAATACCATTTGGCTCGGTAGAAGAGGGCTTTTAGATGATGCAAAGAGGCTGTTCATAGTCCTTTTGGTGGCTAACTCTCAAATGCAAGTGTTACATTTAGCAAAAGCAAGAAAGAAAAGAGACAATTGATGCATACAAGGCTAGGAATCCAAATTTCTACCCATAACCCCATTGTTGCAATCTTTCATCTCTCTTTTCTCACTACCCATTTGTTAAACCACTAGCCAATTTCGGCTAAACCTTTCAAACTTCCTCTTTCTTCTTTAAATTTTCCGAATCCTAGGGAATTTCTTTTCTTAACTTTAGCTCTTTCCATCCTAGCATTCTCTAACACATTTTTCTTCTTTTTGATTTATTCTAAGAGAATGCTAAGCTATCATTTTTCTTTTAAACACTTAGAGCTATATACTTTTCTTTTCAAACTTATTCCCTAGAACTCATCCTTTCTTCTTTCTTTCTTTTCACACTTAACCACAAACCCAAAGATAATCAAGTAAATGCTTAACCAAATCGGTTTCATACCCCACCTAAGACTAGTCTTAAACTCAAGAAACTAGCCTAATGGAAACTTTGCCTTGTCGTCTCTAATGCTTGCAAGATTTTACCAATGCAACACAAAGAAAAAGGCCTCACTCGGAGAACATATGCAAGGGTTTGAACGAAATGGTTGGGTTAAAAAGGTGTGGTACTATCCTCATCTAAAAGATGAACTTAGATCGGGATAGCCATTCAAATCAAGATAAGAGTGGTAAAAATTAGGCAAACATGATTTGAATGCAAGGTGTTTATCCATAGTTATGATTCAAAGTCCAAAAGTGAGAAGAATTAATCAAGTTTAAGTTCAAGTTGATAGAGCTGAATCTAGATCATGCAAGTTTCAATTGAGTTGGGATTTTCAAAGAAATAAGATTCAAGTATGGATGAGCCTCTAATTCATGATTGTTAATGCATCGAAAAAGTTCTAATGAGGGCATATCATGGAATCCTAAAATGAATCTTTACAAGGAAATTTCATCATTGCTCCCTATGCAAATGCAATCCTAAAATGCTCTAGACTCGATCCTAGCATGAAAAAGAAAATGTTTATGCCATGAGAAACTATATGCATTTTTTTTTTTTTTTTTTTTTTTTTTATAAGTGCAAAAGACTCAAAGCAGAAACATTTAAAACATTAATCCACAATCCTAAAATGCTCTAGACTCGATCCTAGCATGAAAAAGAAAATGTTTATGCCATGAGAAACTATATGCATTTTTTTTTTTTTTTTTTTTTTTTTTTATAAGTGCAAAAGACTCAAAGCAAAAACATTTAAAACATTAATCCACTCCCCCGGACTTAACTTTCACCGTCTCGGTGAAAGAAAAGTACCGAAAGAGTAGACTAAAAACAAGTTCAAATCAAAAACAAAATAAAAACAAAATAGAAACAAATGTGATATAAACAATGGGAATAGTAGGGTGAAAGTGGATATCACTCGGATGTAGCATCGTCGGAGACATGATCAGACCTCTTCCTCCTTCTCCTTGCTGGCTGGTCCGAGCAGGTGCTCGAATGCGTGCGAGCAGGTGCTCGTTCACGCTGAGCAGGTGCTCGCGGAGTTTTCACATCCGGAGCATGGCAGCAGCCTCTGGACATCGCCTGCATGAGCCTCTGCAGTAGGCTGTTGTTCTTCCTAGTGGATTGGATCATCCACCTCCTATACTCAACATCATTAGCATTATCATCAATATGGGGAAGATCAAACTCACCTTGAGAAGGAGTGTCGTGGTAGTGAGAGCAAGGCGCGGAACCGAAGGACCAGCATCCTCGGTGTCAAAGCGTGGCTGCCTTGATGTGCTCCGGCGTGAAGCGCTTGGATGGGAAGCGGAGGAGGGTCGGCTCGGGTTTGGTACCAAGTAGTGCGGAGGAGGGTTAAACGCAAGATCATCAAGGGAAGAAAGTTGCGTGATTTCCAAGTTGGGCAGCTCCACATAGCTCGCCTCACCGTTTCCATTGAAGAATTGGTAAGTTGACGGTTTGATGATGATTTTGGAAAGGAGCAGGTGCTCCATATCAATGCGCTTCATCTCCGGGACGTAGGAATATGGAGAAAGATCCACCCTTAGATTGCGGAATAGCGGTGTGAGCAAGCTTCCAATACGCTCCGTCCTTGGTCCTTTGTTTGTTGCGGTTGTGTTATCTTTGATCGCACAAATCATCTCCGCGAAACGTATACCCAAATTTGATCGATACTTCTCATATTGTGCCGAGTCTCCTTCACCTACAATGGGACCACAACCAAGCAATAATAACAATAACTCATCTTGATGGACCTTGTTACCTACGGATCTTCCGAAAAGCATGTTGCTCAAGATCCTTGCCACTATGCGGAGAGCGGGATGGCGTAGGCGGTTTTGGCTCGCGGAATTGGATGAGTACTCTCCCGAAGCAATCAAACTCTAAAAACTCTTGGCCTCTTGAAACCTCTTTGGACCCGATAGCCTTGTGTCCGTCTCGTAAAAGCCGTATGCTACACAAAAATCAAACATTGAAATCGCATACCTCTTTCCTCCAGCAAAGAAAGAGAACGTGGCTTCCTCGAAACAAGGGTTGTCCGGATTAGCATAGGAGAGAGTCGCGGTGGCTAGGCATTGCCTAGTGAGGTCCGGGTAGAGCACATCTTCCTCCAAAGCAAAGGCCATGCAGCGAGCATTGTAGAGTATGCTCCTCACTTGTTGTTGAAGACCAAGTTCGACCAATGTTCTATCGCACATGAACCGAGTAGGTTCGAGGTCAACTTGGAGGAGTTGATTGTAGTAGAAAGCGTCGATTTCGTCCCATGAGTCCGGTGAAGAGTGTGGGAGGTTGGCTCGGTCAATGTCAAAGGGCTCACCTTCCGGCCTAGGCCAAGGAAAGGTGAGAGGACAAGCGGATGCGGAAGTACCGGCTTTGCCTTTGCCCTTTTCTTTGTTGGAGAACTTTGTCTTTGGAGCCATGAGGAGAGAGGCGTGGAGATTTGGTTTTCCGGCGTGAAATCGGGGTGGTTATGGGTGAAGTTTGGTCTCGGAAAAGAAGAGATGAAGTGTGGCGGTGGTGGTGGTTTTTGCCGAGTGAGCAGGTGCTCGGGATTTAGAGAGTTTGAGCGGCGGCGAGAGAGAGAGAGAGAGAGAGAGCAGTTGAGAGTTTGGGAGCTTTAGGGATTTGGTGAGAGAGGGAGTAATGAGATGTGTGGTTATGAGGAGTGGTAGAGATGGGACTTTAATGGAGAGGAGTAATGTTGAGTGGCGGTTTTCAAGGGAGATGGGAAAGTGGAGAGAGGCTCGGCAGTTTTGGGGAAGAGGGGGAGATCAAAAAGTTTGGCTTTATCTGCAAAAAGGAAGAAGAATGAGTGGTTAGGGTTTTTGGCAAAAATTGAAAAGGAAATAAAGAAGGAAAGAAAATAAAAGTAAATAAAATAAAAAGGAAAGAAGAAATAAATCAAATCTTTTTCTGTTTTTCTTTTTCTTTTATATTTTTTTATTATTTTTATTTTTTTTATTTTTTTGAGTTCTGCTAATCTGAGAGAATTGTTGCGTTTTGGTTTCGAGCAGGTGCTCGCTCCTTCCGAGCAGGTGCTCGGTGCAATTTTACACTTTTTCGCAGAATGTAAATACTGAAATCACAAGTGAAATGTTAGTAATAAAAGGAATTAAAATTCAAAATTTATACAAAAATCCTTACCGGTGGGTTGCCTCCCACCAAGCGCTTGTTTTAAGTCGTTAGCTCGACTTTGGAAACCCTTTAGGCTCGAGGAGGGTCACTAAAAGTGACTGATTCAACTTCTCCCACGTATGTATCCGCAAGGTATGGCTTGAGACGTTGACCATTAACAACAAAATCACCTCCTTTAGTGTCTAGCAACACTACGGCCCCGTATGGTTTCACCTCTTTGATGGTGAACGGACCACTCCATCTCGACTTTAGCTTCCCTGGAAACAACTTAAAACGAGAGTTAAACAATAAAACTTGATCGTTAGGAGCAAAGTTTCGAGGGATAATCTTCTTGTCGTGGTAAGCTTTGGTCCGTTCTTTGTAGATTCGGGAATTGTCATAGGCGAGATGCCTAATTTCTTCCAACTCATGCAGCTGCATGGATCTCCTCTCGGATGCACTAAGGATGTCATAATTAAGTCGCTTGACAGCCCATGCCGCCTTGTATTCCAATTCTACCGGTAAGTGACATGCCTTCCCATACACCAAATGAAAAGGCGTTGTCCCCAACGGAGTCTTATATGCTGTCCTATATGCCCACAAAGCGTTATCTAGCTTATTCGCCCAATCCTTACGCGTTGTACCAACTGTTTTTTGCAAGATACTCTTTATCTCTCTATTGGAGACCTCTACTTGTCCACTAGTTTGAGGATGATAAGGAGAGGCTACCTTATGTGTGACTCCATTCTTCCTTAACAAGTTCTCAAAAACCTTGTTAATGAAGTGTGAACCTCCATCACTTATCACAACTCTCGGAATTCCAAACCTAGGGAAAATCACCGTTTTGAGCAACTTGGTAACTATCGCAGCATCACAAGTCGGGCTGGCTTGTGCTTCGACCCACTTGGAAACATAGTCAACGGCTACAAGTATGTACTTGTTCTTATAGGAGGAAGGGAACGGTCCCATGAAGTCTATACCCCAAACATCGAAAACCTCTACTTCTAAGATGAAATTTTGAGGCATCTCATTGCGCTTGCTGATGTTCCCTTGCCTTTGACACGCGTTACATCGAGCAACAAACCTATTCGTATCCTTGAACATCGTTGGCCACCAAAGACCCGCTTGTAGCACTTTTGTAACCGTCTTGAATGTGGCAAAGTGTCCGGCATAAGATGAACCGTGACAATGGTGCAAGATCCCAGGGATTTCCTCCTCCGAAACACATCTTCTATACAGCCCATCCGAGCATTGCTTGTACAAGTACGGCTCGTCCCAATAGTATCGTCTAACATCTCGGAAAAACTTCTTCTTTTGGCTTCCCGTTAGGTTTTCCGGAACTTTATCGGCTGCCAAGTAGTTAGCAAAGTCACCGAACCAAGGGAAAATCGAAGGTTGGGCATTCTGGATAATTCCACAAAAAATCTTCCGAGCAGGTGCTCGCTCAGCTTCCGGAAATTTTTCGCAGATCGAATAAATTTGCTCATCTAGCAGATTATCCTCCATAGGTGTCTCATCCTCAACTTGAAGCCTACTCAAATGATCAGCAACCCCATTCTCAGATCCTTTCTTATCCTTGATCTCTAAATCAAACTCTTGAAGCAAAAGTATCCATCTCAATAGCCTAGGCTTGGCATCTTTCTTGGTCAGCAAGTATTTTAACGCAGCATGATTGGTGTGAACAATTACCTTAGAACCGACGAGGTATGATCTAAACTTCTCAAAGGCGAAGACAATCGCCAATAACTCCTTTTCGGTGGTTGCATACCGACATTGAGCATCATCCATCGTCCGGCTAGCATAATATATCACATGGAGCTTCTTGTCCTTCCTTTGACCAAGAACAGCCCCCACAGCAAAATCACTCGCATCCGTCATAATCTCAAACGGTAAGTCCCAATCCGGTGGTTGGACTATTGGTGCACTAACCAAGGCACCCTTGATAGTATGAAACGCAGCCAAACACTCTCTATCAAAGTCGAACTTGACTTCCTTACACAGCAATCTAGTGAGAGGCCTAGCAATGTTGGAGAAGTCTTTGATGAAACGACGGTAGAACCCGGCATGGCCTAGAAAGCTTCGGATTCCTTTGACCGTAGTAGGCGGTTGTAAACTCATCATGACCTCTATCTTAGCCTTGTCAACCTCTATCCCTTTCTCTGAAATCCGGTGCCCAAGTACTATCCCATTTCTGACCATAAAATGGCACTTCTCCCAATTCAGCACTAGATGCTTCTCCTCGCATCTTTGTAATACTCTGCACAAATTAGACAAACAAACAGAAAAAGAATTCCCATACACAGAGAAGTCATCCATAAATACTTCCATAATATCTTCAATTAAATCAGTAAAAATGGACATCATACAACGTTGGAAAGTCGCTGGGGCATTGCACAAACCAAATGGCATCCGGCGGTATGCGAATGTGCCGTATGGACATGTGAACGTTGTCTTTTCCTGATCATCGGGATGGATGGGTATCTGAAAAAATCCTGAGTAACCATCTAGAAAACAGTAGTAAGGGTGATTAGCAAGACGTTCAAGCATTTGATCAATAAAAGGCAAAGGAAAATGATCTTTGCGAGTAGCAGCATTCAATTTCCTATAGTCTATGCACATTCTATGACCCGTTACCGTTCTAGTTGGAATCAATTCGTTTTTCTCATTCCTAATTACCGTGATACCTCCCTTCTTAGGTACAACATGCACCGGACTTACCCATTTGCTATCAGATATAGCATAGATCACACCAGCGTCTAGAAGTTTCATTATCTCTTTCTTTACAACATCCTTTAGATTCGGGTTTAACCGTCTCTGATGTTCTATAGAAGTCATCGATTCATCCTCTAGATTAATTCGGTGCATGCACAAGTCGGGAGATATACCGGTTATATCATCTAACGAATATCCCAAGGCCTTTCTATATTTCCTCAACTCACACAAAAGCAAAATGATCTCAACATTATTCAATTCCGCATTCACTATAACAGGATATGTAGAGTTGGGACCTAGAAATGCATACCTGAGCCCTGCTGGGAGGGTTTTTAGTTCTACCTTTGGAGCTTTCAGCTCGCTCCATGATCCGGTGATGTTCTGGTTTTCGGTCCGAGCAGGTGCTCGGTCGGAGCGAGCAGGTGCTCGCTGGGAATCTGGCAGAACATCGTTTTTTGTGCCCTCGGTCAGACTTTGGAACTCATCTTCTTTCTCTATTCTGGTGTTGGAATCCAGAAACTTGGCAAATCCTTGGGTGTCTTCACTTAGAAATCCGTGTTCACTTTCGGCTTTTGTCAATGCAACTTCGAGAGAGTCCTTTGCTAGGATCTCTTCAACCACATCTTCCGACACCTCGGAGTCATCGTGGATCACGAAGGTTTGCCCATCTATCATCGGCCTCTTGAGCATCTTACTCATCTCGAACCGTACCACCATGTCTCCGAGACGGAGGTCGACTATACCTTGTTCAACATCGATGATTGCACGCGCCGTGTTTAGGAATGATCTCCCCAAAATCAGTGGGTCCTTTGGTTCTTCATCGAGCTCTAGAACCACGAAATCGGTCGGGATTAGAGTGTCCCCTATGCGGACGTGTAAATCCTCGATTATACCTACAGGCAGTTTAGTGGATCTATCTGCAAAAATCAAGGAGATCTTAGTTGGTTTGAAATCGGTAAAACCTAAACGTTTAGCAACAGAATAAGGCATTAAATTAACACTTGAACCCAAGTCAACCAGTGAGCATGCGAACGTGCATGGCCCAATTTTTACCGAAATCACAAACCTCCCGGGATCGCCTTTCTTAGTCAACACCTTACTCTGAAGTATTGCACTACATTCTTTGGAAACCATCATCACACTCTCCTCTTCCACAACTTTTCCAGAAATTAGCTCCTTCATGTACCGTTTGAGAGAAGGTACCATTTGAACCGCATCGGGTAAAGGAAGCTTTACCTCCAAGCCTTTAATCATTTCCTTACACTTAGCATCCTCCAAATCCTTCTTAGATCTCTTGGGAGGCACTGGGTAGGGTATCTTAGGCACATAGACTCTCTCGGTCTGAGCTTCTGGGAATTTCGCGGGAACATTCTGAGCGAGCAGGTGCTCGATCGGCTGAGCAGGTGCTCGCTGGGGTGTTTTCTCCAGATTGATCGGAATAGAAGCTGGTGTGGTTTCTGAGCTAGAACCAGCCTCCTCATGCATCACATTCTCAGCCAAATCATTCTCTTGTGCCGGTTGCTCAACAACTTTCTCCTTGGCCTTAACTTGAGAGGTTGTGGCCGTAGGTTGTGCCAACGCTCTTCCGCTTCTTAACTCAACAGCATTGCATGGCGAATACTCCTTCCTAGGGTTCACTTCACCACGGCCAGGAAGAGCACCAACCGGTCTTTGAATAGCTTCGGCGGTTTGAGCTACTTGTGTATCCAACTTCTTTACATGTGCGGTCACGGCCTCATACTTTGCATGGAGATCCTTGTACATGTTGTCCATCTTACTGCCCAGCTCGGATGATGTCTGCTGTTGGTTGGCCAAGACTTGATGGATGAGACCTTTCAAATCATCTTGTTGAGGTTGAGGCGCGGAAACTGTTTGTTGTTGGTTTGTTGCTTGAAACCGGTTCTGATTTTGGTTGGGAATGAATTGCTTCCCTTGAGTGTTGTTGGAGTAGAACTTCTGATTTGAACTCCCTTGTTGCGGATAGACTTGGTCTTGAGGGTTCTCCACATTGGTGTTGCGGTAGGAGAGGTTTGGATGGCTTCGGTAGTTGGGGTTAAACCCTCGGTTTTGGTACCCTTGGCCATTCACATAGTTGACCTCTTCTAAACCATCTTCTTGATCTTCCACAAACTCTTGAGCATTAGGGGCAGCCCCATCTTCTTCCATGAACTTAACCGGTCTTTGAGTCTCCCTTAAAAGCAAGTTTACTTTCGCGGTTAATTCATCGATCTTTTGAGAGTCCACACTATTGACCTTCTTGGTTCTATCGTACTCGGGAGCCTTGTTGTTGGAGCTTGAGGCAAGGTTTTCGATGAGCTCAAATGCACCTTCCTTCGTCTTGGTCATAAAGTCTCCATTACTCGCGGCATTCAATGCATTACGGTAATCCCAATCGACTCCATCGTAGAATATGTTCAAGATTTGCTCATCCTTGAAACCGTGATGAGGACACTCCCTCTTATACTCTTTGAGTCTTTCCCAAGCTTCACCAAAAGCTTCTCCGGAGTGTTGTTGAAAGGATGCAATCTTGTTCCTCAAAGCGGCCGTTTTGGACTTCGTATAGAAATGATCCAAGAACGCGGATCTAGCCTCATCCCAAGTCCTCAATGAACCAGCCGGCAGCGACTTCAACCATCTTTGTGCCTTGTCCGCGAGAGAGAACGGGAACAACTTACACTTCAGAAAATCGGTTGGAACACCATTAGAACCCGTAGTACTACAAATTTCCTCGAAATTCTCTATGTGGTCCATTGGTATTTCAGCGGGTAGACCATGGAAAAGATGCTGCTTTACCAGTGAAATTAACTGAGCCTTGACCTCGTAATCTTGTCTCTGAATGGTCGGAATGACAATGGCCGAACGGTTTTGATAAAACGCATGGGGATTATCCGAATCCCCTATGGTTGGCTGACCCCGCGGCTGTTGCCTTTGCAACTGGGTGATTTGATCTCTCAAAATCTGTAGCTGAGCATTCATAGCTTCCTGATCTGCCATGTTTTCTGGGCGAGCAGGTGCTCGTTCGGTTTGAGCAGGTGCTCGGCGGCGATTCTGACGTTCGAGACGAGCTAACTCTTCGTTCGTATGACTGACTAGATCTTCGTTCAGATTTCTCCTCGTTCTTCTACTGGTCATACACCTGAAACATAACAAAAACAAAAACAAAAAACAAAATTAGCAAAATTCTTAGACTATAAATAAAACCAAAACTTGATACATCGAAGGGTTCAACAAAATTAGCAAAATTCTTAGCAAAATTTTTTTTTTTTTTTTTTTTTTTTTTTTTTTTTGAAGAAATAAAATACTTTTATTCCAAACGTAAGAAGAAAAACTCCAAGTCTCTTGAATATTTCGTGATACCAGGATTTTTCAAGTCTGATGAAGATTACCTTCTTCAAATACAAGAGAAAGCATTAAAAACTAAAAATATCTTTTAGGGCAAAATAAGGAAAATAAGAAGAAATCCCATTTATGATTAAGATCAATCATCTCCCTAATGAAAAGGGATTGATGTTGACTCATTAACTCCTGGGGATCGTGTGGGCCATCAGATGAACTCGGCGGCCACAGCTTTATTAGGTTTAGGTTCTGGTGTCTTGGTGCGAGCAGGTGCTCGCTCGGACCGAGCAGGTGCTCGGTGGAGTGAAAACTCTTCTTTTTGCTCCAATTCTTCTCCTTTTCTTCATAGAGCTCCAGAAGCTCCAAATTATGCTCCAAAGCATTGTAGAACCTGAAAAGACATCAAAAGAAAACAAAAAGACAAGAAAAGCAACACAAAACCATGGGTAAATTAGGCTAAAAACCTAACATATCAACTCCCCCGGACTTGCCTTTTGCTTGTCCGCAAGCAAACAAGAAGAGAGAAATCCGGAGAAGTGTTTGAAGGTGGGAACTCAAATCCAAAAGAAACATCGAAGGGTTCAACAAAATGTCCTAAAGAGAACTAATGCGATGCACAACAAATCTTACTCAAGAAGCTTTCGCCATACTCATCTCTTATCAAAATAATTACTCCAAATCCTTAGACTCAAAGAAAGCATGCAATCAACTAAACTCAACTCTTTAACATTCATTAATGTGTTTGGTGCGGTCTCACAATTGGACAATGAATCAATACCATTTGGCTCGGTAGAAGAGGGCTTTTAGATGATGCAAAGAGGCTGTTCATAGTCCTTTTGGTGGCTAACTCTCAAATGCAAGTGTTACATTTAGCAAAAGCAAGAAAGAAAAGAGACAATTGATGCATACAAGGCTAGCTCTTTCCATCCTAGCATTCTCTAACACATTTTTCTTCTTTTTGATTTATTCTAAGAGAATGCTAAGCTATCATTTTTCTTTTAAACACTTAGAGCTATATACTTTTCTTTTCAAACTTATTCCCTAGAACTCATCCTTTCTTCTTTCTTTCTTTTCACACTTAACCACAAACCCAAAGATAATCAAGTAAATGCTTAACCAAATCGGTTTCATACCCCACCTAAGACTAGTCTTAAACTCAAGAAACTAGCCTAATGGAAACTTTGCCTTGTCGTCTCTAATGCTTGCAAGATTTTACCAATGCAACACAAAGAAAAAGGCCTCACTCGGAGAACATATGCAAGGGTTTGAACGAAATGGTTGGGTTAAAAAGGTGTGGTACTATCCTCATCTAAAAGATGAACTTAGATCGGGATAGCCATTCAAATCAAGATAAGAGTGGTAAAAATTAGGCAAACATGATTTGAATGCAAGGTGTTTATCCATAGTTATGATTCAAAGTCCAAAAGTGAGAAGAATTAATCAAGTTTAAGTTCAAGTTGATAGAGCTGAATCTAGATCATGCAAGTTTCAATTGAGTTGGGATTTTCAAAGAAATAAGATTCAAGTATGGATGAGCCTCTAATTCATGATTGTTAATGCATCGAAAAAGTTCTAATGAGGGCATATCATGGAATCCTAAAATGAATCTTTACAAGGAAATTTCATCATTGCTCCCTATGCAAATGCAATCCTAAAATGCTCTAGACTCGATCCTAGCATGAAAAAGAAAATGTTTATGCCATGAGAAACTATATGCATTTTTTTTTTTTTTTTTTTTTTTTTTTATAAGTGCAAAAGACTCAAAGCAGAAACATTTAAAACATTAATCCACAATCCTAAAATGCTCTAGACTCGATCCTAGCATGAAAAAGAAAATGTTTATGCCATGAGAAACTATATGCATTTTTTTTTTTTTTTTTTTTTTTTTTATAAGTGCAAAAGACTCAAAGCAAAAACATTTAAAACATTAATCCACTCCCCCGGACTTAACTTTCACCGTCTCGGTGAAAGAAAAGTACCGAAAGAGTAGACTAAAAACAAGTTCAAATCAAAAACAAAATAAAAACAAAATAGAAACAAATGTGATATAAACAATGGGAATAGTAGGGTGAAAGTGGATATCACTCGGATGTAGCATCGTCGGAGACATGATCAGACCTCTTCCTCCTTCTCCTTGCTGGCTGGTCCGAGCAGGTGCTCGAATGCGTGCGAGCAGGTGCTCGTTCACGCTGAGCAGGTGCTCGCGGAGTTTTCACATCCGGAGCATGGCAGCAGCCTCTGGACATCGCCTGCATGAGCCTCTGCAGTAGGCTGTTGTTCTTCCTAGTGGATTGGATCATCCACCTCCTATACTCAACATCATTAGCATTATCATCAATATGGGGAAGATCAAACTCACCTTGAGAAGGAGTGTCGTGGTACGTGAGAGCAAGGCGCGGAACCGAAGGACCAGCATCCTCGGTGTCAAAGCGTGGCTGCCTTGATGTGCTCCGGCGTGAAGCGCTTGGACGGGAAGCGGAGGAGGGTCGGCTCGGGTTTGGTACCAAGTAGTGCGGAGGAGGGTTAAACGCAAGATCATCAAGGGAAGAAAGTTGCGTGATTTCCAAGTTGGGCAGCTCCACATAGCTCGCCTCACCGTTTCCATTGAAGAATTGGTAAGTTGACGGTTTGATGATGATTTTGGAAAGGAGCAGGTGCTCCATATCAATGCGCTTCATCTCCGGGACGTAGGAATATGGAGAAAGATCCACCCTTAGATTGCGGAATAGCGGTGTGAGCAAGCTTCCAATACGCTCCGTCCTTGGTCCTTTGTTTGTTGCGGTTGTGTTATCTTTGATCGCACAAATCATCTCCGCGAAACGTATACCCAAATTTGATCGATACTTCTCATATTGTGCCGAGTCTCCTTCACCTACAATGGGACCACAACCAAGCAATAATAACAATAACTCATCTTGATGGACCTTGTTACCTACGGATCTTCCGAAAAGCATGTTGCTCAAGATCCTTGCCACTATGCGGAGAGCGGGATGGCGTAGGCGGTTTTGGCTCGCGGAATTGGATGAGTACTCTCCCGAAGCAATCAAACTCCAAAAACTCTTGGCCTCTTGAAACCTCTTTGGACCCGATAGCCTTGTGTCCGTCTCGTAAAAGCCGTATGCTACACAAAAATCAAACATTGAAATCGCAGACCTCTTTCCTCCAGCAAAGAAAGAGAACGTGGCTTCCTCGAAACAAGGGTTGTCCGGATTAGCATAGGAGAGAGTCGCGGTGGCTAGGCATTGCCTAGTGAGGTCCGGGTAGAGCACATCTTCCTCCAAAGCAAAGGCCATGCAGCGAGCATTGTAGAGTATGCTCCTCACTTGTTGTTGAAGACCAAGTTCGACCAATGTTCTATCGCACATGAACCGAGTAGGTTCGAGGTCAACTTGGAGGAGTTGATTGTAGTAGAAAGCGTCGATTTCGTCCCATGAGTCCGGTGAAGAGTGTGGGAGGTTGGCTCGGTCAATGTCAAAGGGCTCACCTTCCGGCCTAGGCCAAGGAAAGGTGAGAGGACAAGCGGATGCGGAAGTACCGGCTTTGCCTTTGCCCTTTTCTTTGTTGGAGAACTTTGTCTTTGGAGCCATGAGGAGAGAGGCGTGGAGATTTGGTTTTCCGGCGTGAAATCGGGGTGGTTATGGGTGAAGTTTGGTCTCGGAAAAGAAGAGATGAAGTGTGGCGGTGGTGGTGGTTTTTGCCGAGTGAGCAGGTGCTCGGGATTTAGAGAGTTTGAGCGGCGGCGAGAGAGAGAGAGAGAGAGAGAGAGCAGTTGAGAGTTTGGGAGCTTTAGGGATTTGGTGAGAGAGGGAGTAATGAGATGTGTGGTTATGAGGAGTGGTAGAGATGGGACTTTAATGGAGAGGAGTAATGTTGAGTGGCGGTTTTCAAGGGAGATGGGAAAGTGGAGAGAGGCTCGGCAGTTTTGGGGAAGAGGGGGAGATCAAAAAGTTTGGCTTTATCTGCAAAAAGGAAGAAGAATGAGTGGTTAGGGTTTTTGGCAAAAATTGAAAAGGAAATAAAGAAGGAAAGAAAATAAAAGTAAATAAAATAAAAAGGAAAGAAGAAATAAATCAAATCTTTTTCTGTTTTTCTTTTTCTTTTATATTTTTTTATTATTATTATTTTGTTTTTTTTTTTTGAGTTCTGCTAATCTGAGAGAATTGCTGCGTTTTGGTTTCGAGCAGGTGCTCGCTCCTTCCGAGCAGGTGCTCGGTGCAATTTTACACTTTTTCGCAGAATGTAAATACTGAAATCACAAGTGAAATGTTAGTAATAAAAGGAATTAAAATTCAAAATTTATACAAAAATCCTTACCGGTGGGTTGCCTCCCACCAAGCGCTTGTTTTAAGTCGTTAGCTCGACTTTGGAAACCCTTTAGGCTCGAGGAGGGTCACTAAAAGTGACTGATTCAACTTCTCCCACGTATGTATCCGCAAGGTATGGCTTGAGACGTTGACCATTAACAACAAAATCACCTCCTTTAGTGTCTAGCAACACTACGGCCCCGTATGGTTTCACCTCTTTGATGGTGAACGGACCACTCCATCTCGACTTTAGCTTCCCTGGAAACAACTTAAAACGAGAGTTAAACAATAAAACTTGATCGTTAGGAGCAAAGTTTCGAGGGATAATCTTCTTGTCGTGGTAAGCTTTGGTCCGTTCTTTGTAGATTCGGGAATTGTCATAGGCGAGATGCCTAATTTCTTCCAACTCATGCAGCTGCATGGATCTCCTCTCGGATGCACTAAGGATGTCATAATTAAGTCGCTTGACAGCCCATGCCGCCTTGTATTCCAATTCTACCGGTAAGTGACATGCCTTCCCATACACCAAATGAAAAGGCGTTGTCCCCAACGGAGTCTTATATGCTGTCCTATATGCCCACAAAGCGTTATCTAGCTTATTCGCCCAATCCTTACGCGTTGTACCAACTGTTTTTTGCAAGATACTCTTTATCTCTCTATTGGAGACCTCTACTTGTCCACTAGTTTGAGGATGATAAGGAGAGGCTACCTTATGTGTGACTCCATTCTTCCTTAACAAGTTCTCAAAAACCTTGTTAATGAAGTGTGAACCTCCATCACTTATCACAACTCTCGGAATTCCAAACCTAGGGAAAATCACCGTTTTGAGCAACTTGGTAACTATCGCAGCATCACAAGTCGGGCTGGCTTGTGCTTCGACCCACTTGGAAACATAGTCAACGGCTACAAGTATGTACTTGTTCTTATAGGAGGAAGGGAACGGTCCCATGAAGTCTATACCCCAAACATCGAAAACCTCTACTTCTAAGATGAAATTTTGAGGCATCTCATTGCGCTTGCTGATGTTCCCTTGCCTTTGACACGCGTTACATCGAGCAACAAACCTATTCGTATCCTTGAACATCGTTGGCCACCAAAGACCCGCTTGTAGCACTTTTGTAACCGTCTTGAATGTGGCAAAGTGTCCGGCATAAGATGAACCGTGACAATGGTGCAAGATCCCAGGGATTTCCTCCTCCGAAACACATCTTCTATACAGCCCATCCGAGCATTGCTTGTACAAGTACGGCTCGTCCCAATAGTATCGTCTAACATCTCGGAAAAACTTCTTCTTTTGGCTTCCCGTTAGGTTTTCCGGAACTTTATCGGCTGCCAAGTAGTTAGCAAAGTCACCGAACCAAGGGAAAATCGAAGGTTGGGCATTCTGGATAATTCCACAAAAAATCTTCCGAGCAGGTGCTCGCTCAGCTTCCGGAAATTTTTCGCAGATCGAATAAATTTGCTCATCTAGCAGATTATCCTCCATAGGTGTCTCATCCTCAACTTGAAGCCTACTCAAATGATCAGCAACCCCATTCTCAGATCCTTTCTTATCCTTGATCTCTAAATCAAACTCTTGAAGCAAAAGTATCCATCTCAATAGCCTAGGCTTGACATCTTTCTTGGTCAGCAAGTATTTTAACGCAGCATGATCGGTGTGAACAATTACCTTAGAACCGACGAGGTATGATCTAAACTTCTCAAAGGCGAAGACAATCGCCAATAACTCCTTTTCGGTGGTTGCATACCGACATTGAGCATCATCCATCGTCCGGCTAGCATAATATATCACATGGAGCTTCTTGTCCTTCCTTTGACCAAGAACAGCCCCCACAGCAAAATCACTCGCATCCGTCATAATCTCAAACGGTAAGTCCCAATCCGGTGGTTGGACTATTGGTGCACTAACCAAGGCACCCTTGATAGTATGAAACGCAGCCAAACACTCTCTATCAAAGTCGAACTTGACTTCCTTACACAGCAATCTAGTGAGAGGCCTAGCAATGTTGGAGAAGTCTTTGATGAAACGACGGTAGAACCCGGCATGGCCTAGAAAGCTTCGGATTCCTTTGACCGTAGTAGGCGGTTGTAAACTCATCATGACCTCTATCTTAGCCTTGTCAACCTCTATCCCTTTCTCTGAAATCCGGTGCCCAAGTACTATCCCATTTCTGACCATAAAATGGCACTTCTCCCAATTCAGCACTAGATGCTTCTCCTCGCATCTTTGTAATACTCTGCACAAATTAGACAAACAAACAGAAAAAGAATTCCCATACACAGAGAAGTCATCCATAAATACTTCCATAATATCTTCAATTAAATCAGTAAAAATGGACATCATACAACGTTGGAAAGTCGCTGGGGCATTGCACAAACCAAATGGCATCCGGCGGTATGCGAATGTGCCGTATGGACATGTGAACGTTGTCTTTTCCTGATCATCGGGATGGATGGGTATCTGAAAAAATCCTGAGTAACCATCTAGAAAACAGTAGTAAGGGTGATTAGCAAGACGTTCAAGCATTTGATCAATAAAAGGCAAAGGAAAATGATCTTTGCGAGTAGCAGCATTCAATTTCCTATAGTCTATGCACATTCTATGACCCGTTACCGTTCTAGTTGGAATCAATTCGTTTTTCTCATTCCTAATTACCGTGATACCTCCCTTCTTAGGTACAACATGCACCGGACTTACCCATTTGCTATCAGATATAGCATAGATCACACCAGCGTCTAGAAGTTTCATTATCTCTTTCTTTACAACATCCTTTAGATTCGGGTTTAACCGTCTCTGATGTTCTATAGAAGTCATCGATTCATCCTCTAGATTAATTCGGTGCATGCACAAGTCGGGAGATATACCGGTTATATCATCTAACGAATATCCCAAGGCCTTTCTATATTTCCTCAACTCACACAAAAGCAAAGTGATCTCAACATTATTCAATTCCGCATTCACTATAACAGGATATGTAGAGTTGGGACCTAGAAATGCATACCTGAGCCCTGCTGGGAGGGTTTTTAGTTCTACCTTTGGAGCTTTCAGCTCGCTCCATGATCCGGTGATGTTCTGGTTTTCGGTCCGAGCAGGTGCTCGGTCGGAGCGAGCAGGTGCTCGCTGGGAATCTGGCAGAACATCGTTTTTTGTGCCCTCGGTCAGACTTTGGAACTCATCTTCTTTCTCTATTCTGGTGTTGGAATCCAGAAACTTGGCAAATCCTTGGGTGTCTTCACTTAGAAATCCGTGTTCACTTTCGGCTTTTGTCAATGCAACTTCGAGAGAGTCCTTTGCTAGGATCTCTTCAACCACATCTTCCGACACCTCGGAGTCATCGTGGATCACGAAGGTTTGCCCATCTATCATTGGCCTCTTGAGCATCTTACTCATCTCGAACCGTACCACCATGTCTCCGAGACGGAGGTCGACTATACCTTGTTCAACATCGATGATTGCACGCGCCGTGTTTAGGAATGATCTCCCCAAAATCAGTGGGTCCTTTGGTTCTTCATCGAGCTCTAGAACCACGAAATCGGTCGGGATTAGAGTGTCCCCTATGCGGACGTGTAAATCCTCGATTATACCTACAGGCAGTTTAGTGGATCTATCTGCAAAAATCAAGGAGATCTTAGTTGGTTTGAAATCGGTAAAACCTAAACGTTTAGCAACAGAATAAGGCATTAAATTAACACTTGAACCCAAGTCAACCAGTGAGCATGCGAACGTGCATGGCCCAATTTTTACCGAAATCACAAACCTCCCGGGATCGCCTTTCTTAGTCAACACCTTACTCTGAAGTATTGCACTACATTCTTTGGAAACCATCATCACACTCTCCTCTTCCACAACTTTTCCAGAAATTAGCTCCTTCATGTACCGTTTGAGAGAAGGTACCATTTGAACCGCATCGGGTAAAGGAAGCTTTACCTCCAAGCCTTTAATCATTTCCTTACACTTAGCATCCTCCAAATCCTTCTTAGATCTCTTGGGAGGCACTGGGTAGGGTATCTTAGGCACATAGACTCTCTCGGTCTGAGCTTCTGGGAATTTCGCGGGAACATTCTGAGCGAGCAGGTGCTCGATCGGCTGAGCAGGTGCTCGCTGGGGTGTTTTCTCCAGATTGATCGAAATAGAAGCTGGTGTGGTTTCTGAGCTAGAACCAGCCTCCTCATGCATCACATTCTCAGCCAAATCATTCTCTTGTGCCGGTTGCTCAACAACTTTCTCCTTGGCCTTAACTTGAGAGGTTGTGGCCGTAGGTTGTGCCAACGCTCTTCCGCTTCTTAACTCAACAGCATTGCATGGCGAATACTCCTTCCTAGGGTTCACTTCACCACGGCCAGGAAGAGCACCAACCGGTCTTTGAATAGCTTCGGCGGTTTGAGCTACTTGTGTATCCAACTTCTTTACATGTGCGGTCACGGCCTCATACTTTGCATGGAGATCCTTGTACATGTTGTCCATCTTACTGCCCAGCTTGGATGATGTCTGCTGTTGGTTGGCCAAGACTTGATGGATGAGACCTTTCAAATCATCTTGTTGAGGTTGAGGCGCGGAAACTGTTTGTTGTTGGTTTGTTGCTTGAAACCGGTTCTGATTTTGGTTGGGAATGAATTGCTTCCCTTGAGTGTTGTTGGAGTAGAACTTCTGATTTGAACTCCCTTGTTGCGGATAGACTTGGTCTTGAGGGTTCTCCACATTGGTGTTGCGGTAGGAGAGGTTTGGATGGCTTCGGTAGTTGGGGTTAAACCCTCGGTTTTGGTACCCTTGGCCATTCACATAGTTGACCTCTTCTAAACCATCTTCTTGATCTTCCACAAACTCTTGAGCATTAGGGGCAGCCCCATCTTCTTCCATGAACTTAACCGGTCTTTGAGTCTCCCTTAAAAGCAAGTTTACTTTCGCGGTTAATTCATCGATCTTTTGAGAGTCCACACTATTGACCTTCTTGGTTCTATCGTACTCGGGAGCCTTGTTGTTGGAGCTTGAGGCAAGGTTTTCGATGAGCTCAAATGCACCTTCCTTCGTCTTGGTCATAAAGTCTCCATTACTCGCGGCATTCAATGCATTACGGTAATCCCAATCGACTCCATCGTAGAATATGTTCAAGATTTGCTCATCCTTGAAACCGTGATGAGGACACTCCCTCTTATACTCTTTGAGTCTTTCCCAAGCTTCACCAAAAGCTTCTCCGGAGTGTTGTTGAAAGGATGCAATCTTGTTCCTCAAAGCGGCCGTTTTGGACTTCGTATAGAAATGATCCAAGAACGCGGATCTAGCCTCATCCCAAGTCCTCAATGAACCAGCCGGCAGCGACTTCAACCATCTTTGTGCCTTGTCCGCGAGAGAGAACGGGAACAACTTACACTTCAGAAAATCGGTTGGAACACCATTAGAACCCGTAGTACTACAAATTTCCTCGAAATTCTCTATGTGGTCCATTGGTATTTCAGCGGGTAGACCATGGAAAAGATGCTGCTTTACCAGTGAAATTAACTGAGCCTTGACCTCGTAATCTTGTCTCTGAATGGTCGGAATGACAATGGCCGAACGGTTTTGATAAAACGCATGGGGATTATCCGAATCCCCTATGGTTGGCTGACCCCGCGGCTGTTGCCTTTGCAACTGGGTGATTTGATCTCTCAAAATCTGTAGCTGAGCATTCATAGCTTCCTGATCTGCCATGTTTTCTGGGCGAGCAGGTGCTCGTTCGGTTTGAGCAGGTGCTCGGCGGCGATTCTGACGTTCGAGACGAGCTAACCCTTCGTTCGTATGACTGACTAGATCTTCGTTCAGATTTCTCCTCGTTCTTCTACTGGTCATACACCTGAAACATAACAAAAACAAAAACAAAAAACAAAATTAGCAAAATTCTTAGACTATAAATAAAACCAAAATTCAAAGGTAACGCTATTGGTCCCCGGCAACGGCGCCAAAAACTTGATAGTCTCGAGTTTTAACCCAAAATAATGCTGCAAGTGCACAGGCAAAAGCAGTAGTATATAAGGTATCGAATCCACAGAGACCAAGGTTACACTACGAATCTATAGATTTCAAATAAAGCTAAGATAAATTAAATGAGTTGTAAACTGACGTGAGCAGGTGCTCAATGTAAATGAGCAGGTGCTTGGAATAAAAATTGGTAATTAAACAATGATAAAAGGCACTAAGCCGAGATGATTCTTTGGTGATTTCGGGTACTTGGGTTGAGCTTCTATTCAGGGTCTATTTAAATGCAGTCTAGAACTCAAACATAAATATGTATTGCCCCGCTTTTGGCGATGTATCAACACCTTTGCCTACAGCCTAAATACCTACACTTTCGAGTGGATTTAGTAATGAAGTAAGCAAGGTTTAATGCAATGGTTCAATATGTTCACATTCAATGGGAACGATCAATGGTGTTTTGGTTACCACCGAATGCTCATCAAAGGTAATTCTAGCAACCTATATCATTTTTGGTGAATAGATTAAACCTAGAGATCATAGACTAAGTGATCAATTTAGCCTAAGCATTAAAACTTCCTAGAGATGAAGACATAAGATTACCCTATTTGGCTCAACCATCTAAGACCCTAAATCACCATCGAAATCACCCCGACCTAGTTATGGAACTACTCGGACATGATCGAATCAAATGAAACAATCAATAGATAAGAATTCATAATGGAAAATGGAGAATGAAAAGGGGGTTTAGAATTCTTCTCTAGATGATTATTGGATGATGATTCGGAAATGAACAAGGAACTCCAATGGTGAAAGTAATGATTCGGATGATGAAGAACAATTGAAGAAATAAAATACTTTTATTCCAAACGTAAGAAGAAAAACTCCAAGTCTCTTGAATATTTCGTGATACCCGGATTTTTCAAGTCTGATGAAGATTACCTTCTTCAAATACAAGAGAAAGCATTAAAAACTAAAAATATCTTTTAGGGCAAAATAAGGAAAATAAGAAGAAATCCCATTTATGATTAAGATCAATCATCTCCCTAATGAAAAGGGATTGATGTTGACTCATTAACTCCTGGGGATCGTGTGGGCCATCAGATGAACTCGGCGGCCATAGCTTTATTAGGTTTAGGTTCTGGTGTCTTGGTGCGAGCAGGTGCTCGCTCGGACCGAGCAGGTGCTCGGTGGAGTGAAAACTCTTCTTTTTGCTCCAATTCTTCTCCTTTTCTTCATAGAGCTCCAGAAGCTCCAAATTATGCTCCAAAGCATTGTAGAACCTGAAAAGACATCAAAAGAAAACAAAAAGACAAGAAAAGCAACACAAAACCATGGGTAAATTAGGCTAAAAACCTAACATATCAATGAGTACGTTGATATCCACATTCTCTAAACCACTCTTTCTTCTCCAAAACTCTCTGTCGTCTCATTCGGCTAATCATCCACCTTGGGAATACTCGCTGTGTAGAGAGACACTTTTTCCATTTTACAGAATAACCACTTCTTCATCATCGTTTTTTTTTTTTTTTTTTTTTTTTTTTTTTTTTTTTGAATTAATAATGATGATGAAGAGGGATATACATTACAAGTGTGTGTCTCTCAAACACGAATATAAATAGGAGTGTTGTACGTACCCAAGTGGAGCTCATTATTGCTGTCCCTTCCTTAGTTATTAAATCATCTTTCAAAACCGAGCAGGTGCTCAATTATGAGTGAGCAGGTGCTCGTTCTTCTGAAATCTTCTGAAAGAGTGATTTAGATGCAGTGTCGACTCGATTCTCTCCGGCCCTTTTGCGCATATGCTGCACATGTGACAATGAAGTAACAAGAATGCAAGGAGTTTGAAAAGAGGTAATGGTTAAGGAGGGTACTAGCTAATAATGAGCTAGCTATTCAGGAACAACAAGAGCGGTAAAAAGAATAAGGAGTCCTGAATATGGTTCGTTTCCCTAATCTAGTGCCAGTAACGAGAGGAAATTTGGTCAATCTGAAACCTGGAAGATAGTGCGTCGAAGTGTCCCAGCTATTCCTTGTACCCATGCTATGTAAAAATGGTCACTAGAGAGAAGGTTAATCATAGATAGTTCAAATATCATCATAAGATAAAGTCCTAATTCCCTACAAAGTTTTGACATAAAAATAAAAATACAAACTCAAAAGCAAGACCGCTCCCCCGGACTTAAATCACACCGTCTCCGGTGTGAAAAAGTTCAAGAGATTGGAGACTCAATAAAAACAGAAACAAATATGGAATAATACAATGATGAAAGAAGGGTGAAAGAAAATATCACCGAGTAGAAGTTCGTCATCAGAACTCTGGAGACTCCTCAGAATCCATTGTATCCTCGGAGTCAGCTGCGTCATCATCTGATCTCAGCTCAGTGGAAGGTCCAGCAGGCGGAGGCATGTGACTTCCAGCAAAGTCTGATCCTCGGACCGCATCTGTGCTCCGTGAACAAGAAATGGCACTCCAAATGTTAGACATCATGTTATGGAGTTTCTGAAAACTCCTGTACTGCCAATCAGTGCGCTCTGGTGCGGTCCAAGTCTCTCGAGGCGGAGAGATGGCGAACTGGTTCTCGTACGGTGGAAACTGGAACCTCGTCTCTGGGTTGGCGGGAATACTACTAGGACCTGCATAGTCTGAATCTCGTCCGATGTGGCGGCGCTTCCTGTGCCGCATTGGAACAACTGGATTGGTATCCTGAGGTGCGATTGGTGGCAAGAATCGCACATTATCTATGGTGGTGAGAGGCACATGCTCACTAGGTAGCGCAATGGACTGCGGGTTTCCAGCCAAGTCAGTGTATTGCCATCTATCCGCAACTAGCCATCGACTCTGAATGAGGTGTTGCACATCCAAGAGTGCAGGTGCTGGGATTACCTCGGTGCCTACAAAATCAATCCCGTGGTGGATAAAAATTGGAGTTAAAAGACTTCCACAAACCTCTTGCTTCTTCTTTCCCGGTCCTCCGAGAGCCCTAAATTTCCTCTCCGTCAGGAAATGTGCAAATACCGCTCCAAAGTTAGTGCGCTGATCGCTAGGATACTCGTTGTAAATCTCTGATACTAAATCTGGCATCCCGAAATGCAGTAAGACTAACTCATCAAGACGCAGAGCTCCCGGTTCCTCCTTGCAGAACATAGTAGTGCTTAGAGCCTTGGCGACGATACGGATGATCGGGTTCCTGATCAGAGTGAGCTTCATGCTGCGCGATGTTGCAGGACCCGAACCGATCAAGTGCCACAGTCGATCGATCTCACGGAAACCATGACGATCAGGGAATTCCAGACGTTGAGAATATTCATCAAAACCATATAATCTACACAATCTTGTGAGCGAAATCTTGTATGAAGTCCCATTGATCTTATACCATAGGCGACCATGCTCGGCTCTTCTGTGATCATCCGATGGGTAATAAACCTCACAGGAGGCAAGGAACTGACGTACTAATTCAGGATAGAGAGGATATTGGTGTGTAGCCATGGTTCCAAAACCCATACGATTGAGAAAGTCTATCACTTCATCCAACATACCATATTTCTGCAGCATCTCACGACATATAACTCTAGTTGGCAATATCTCAACATTGAGAAGACCATTGTAACAGATGCTGTTGTACTTAACCCAACCGTCTTCTTCTTGCTTGTTCACATACGATGGTTCTTTAACTAAACCCTTCCGTTCTAATCTAGGGTGTATATCTATTCCGGGGAAGGGAGTACCGTTTCTTCTTGGCCATTGAGCATTTGAATTGCGCGAACTGTGCGATCGACGCGGAGGGTCCGGTTGAGAAGAGGTCGCTTTTTCTTTAGCTTTTTCCGCTCTCGTCAAGCGTCTTTGTTTATCGTGAACGAGCTTCGTTCGTTGCTCGTCTTCTTCATTCGGGTCAATTTCGGGTGGTGGAGGTGCAGCACGCGGATCCATTACGCGAACCATGGCTGCAAAACGAACCACTTTAGAGTGAAAACAAATCGAATTGAACTTCAAAATCCAAAGAGAACATAACCCAAACCAGGAATTTTCTCAAAATAACAACTTCATACCTTGGTAATCGAACGAATTGATGCAATAATCAGAATAAGCGTGTAAAATCGAGTGGATTAGAGCCAAAAATCGTCAAAAACGAATGAGAAATCAAAAACTTAAGGTTTGAAGAAGTTGTGAAGAAAATCTCCAAGAGCACAAAGAAGAAGGGGAGAATTCGGCGGTTTTGATCGGTGAAAGGGGTTGGGGTCATGGTTTTTCAGTTTATAGGGTTAAAAACCGGTTCAAAACAAGTGAACCAAACCGGTTTTTACCGAAAATCGAAAGAATTTTTACTTACCTGGGTGCAGGACCGACCGGTCCTGATACTAGATCGGTCGGTCTTGTCTACACGGATCGATTTGTTCAATTCGGATCGACCGATCGGTAAATAGGACCGACCGGTCCCATTTCCAGAGACATTTGGCTCTTCGGGTGAGACGACGGGATCGACCGGTCGGCATATGGGACCGACCGGTCTTGTTTCCAGAGGCCTGGCCATTCTTGTGAGACGAACAGGATCGACCGGTCCTGAGATAGACCGACCGGTCTGATCGTCTGAGTCCCAATCCAACGAGTTGTGGCGACAATTCTGAGGAAAAATAAAGAGAAAACAAAAAAGGTAAAATTGAAAAACCAAAAATGAAAGAAAGTATGTACACTTACCGGTGGGTTGCCTCCCACCAAGCGCTTGTTTAACGTCGTTTAGCTTGACGTGTGTTTCCGTTTTAGGCTTGAGACGAATCCATATGAGGATTAGAGACCTTCTTGTCCGGATCAGGGCTCGGTTGAGGTGGGTTGAGGCATGGTCCATTTGCTCCTTGACCACTCACATTCAGTTGTATAACCTTGCTCATCATACTAGCCATAGCTGCTTGACCTTTCTCTTTAAACTCCGGAGTGATGATGGCCTTAACCTTAGAGAAAGGCTTAGACATACTCTTGCTCTGCACTTTATACTCGATCGTGTTCCCAACACATCTCTGTGGTGTCAAGGTTACAGGCGAACTTGTACCATTCTTCTCTTGATTTACTACGTCCCGCTTGTTAATCTTTTTGGGCTTCCATGTTACATTGTCTATGGCAACACAAGAGCCATACTTACCGCTATCTCTGTCCGATATGCCATTGTAGGAGACTTTCTTGTCGACGTTAGCGAAGACTATTTTTTTGTTCGGTAAGTCCACAACCGCTCCTACTGTTGCAAGGAAAGGCCTTCCTAAGATCAAGGGCACGTGTGAACCATTGTTCATCTCCACAACTTGGAAATCAGTCGGGATCAAGCAATCCCCAATCTGGATATTCAAATCCTCAATGAACCCTTGTGAAGTTGTCACCGAGGCATTCGCCAACCTTATAGACATTGGAGAAGGCTTTATACCAACAATGCCCAACGATTGTGCAATAGCCCTTGACATGAGGTTAACACTAGACCCGAAGTCACACAGAGAATCTTCAAAGTTGATTCCGAAGATGAGACATGGGACAACAAACTTTCCTGGATCTTCAACCTTTGGCAATCTCTTCAATGGTGGTCGTGCTGCATTACTCCTCGCCATTTTCTCAGGAATATCTAGTTTCTCCGAATTGATTGAATCTCTCTGATCTCTAGGTGAAACTGGGTAGGGGATTGGGGGTTCATAGATACGCGACTGAATCTTGTTAACAAGTTCGTTCGGTTGAAGCACCGTAGAAGAAGGTCCAGCAACCTCTTCATCCTTTTTCGGTGGGAATATCTTTTCCTTACCAAGCGTGATGGCATCCACAGGCTCCCTAGTGTTTACAACCGGTTTGCTTGGGAGGATTCCTTGTATATTCTTGACTGCATCGGCGGTGTGAGCGACTATAATATCAAGCTCCTTTGCATGAGCGTATATAGCTTCAAACTTACTGTTGAGATCATTGTAAATGCTATCCACCTTGACATTGATCTCACTAGCGTATTTCTGCTGACCGAGTAAAAGCAAATGCATAAGAGATTTCAGCTCGTCTTGAGAATTAGATGCATAGGATTGAGAACTCTGATTCTGCACATAGTCTTCGCCTACGTAGTTCACCTCAGCATGTTGTTCATCTCCTTTGTCCTCACAAAGCTCAACACTTTTCTGATTTCTCTTCAGGAGCATGTTCACCTTTTCTGTAAGCTCGTCTATCCTTAGTGACTCAACTCTTCTTACAGGTGTAAGGTCGTCATGATTGTGGCAACGATTCCTGGAACTTGCAGCCAAGTTCTCTATCAATTCATATGCTCCTTCCCTGGTTTTGGTCATAAAATCACCATTACTTGCAGCGTTCATAGTGTTCCTACAATCCCGCTCAACACCATTATAGAAGACGCCAAGCATACTCTCATCAGTAAATCCATGGTGTGGACATTCCCTCTTGTACTCCTTGAAACGTTCCCATGCCTCACAAAAGGATTCTCCTGAATGTTGCTGAAATGTGGAGATCTTGTTCCTTATACTAGCGGTCATGGTTTTAGTATAGAAGTGGTCCAAGAATGCTGCTCTACATTGCAGCCAAGTCGTGATGGATCCGGCTGGTAGCGACTTGAGCCAACGGGAAGCTTTGTGTGCGAGTGAGAACAGGAAAAGCTTGCACTTTAAGAGGTCCGCGTCCATCCCATTAGAGCTCGTCGTGGAGCAAATCTCCTCAAAGTTATCCATGTGGTCCATCGGATTTTCAGCAGGCAATCCGTGGAACATACGCTGCTTAACCAGTGATATCATCCGAGGTTTTATCTCGTAATCATCCCGGTTATCAAGAGGGGGAACTATAGCAGCTCGGTTCTGGTAGAAAGCGTGGGGATTGTCCATATCCCCAATGGCGCGATGATGCTCATGCGCACGCTGTTGCATTTGAGCCACTTGTTGCTCAAGCCTTCGAATAGCAGCGGCTACATGACCATTTGCAGCTCGGTTGTCTGTTTCGTCGCCCATATTGGCTGAGTTAGACACCTGAAACACACGCAAAAGAAAACAAAAAATAAAATTAGCAAAATTCTTAGACTATAAATAAAATCAAATCTCAAAGGCAACGCAATTGTTCCCCGGCAACGGTGCCAAAAACTTGATGTGTAGAAGTTTTAACCCAAAATAATATCCGCAAGTGCACTGACAGTTGCAGTAGTATAAGGGGTATCGAATCCACAGGGACCAAGGTTACACTATGAAATTGCGAGATTTTAATTTAAAGCTAAGATAAAGTATGAGTTGGTGAATTGTAGTGAAACAAGAAACGGAACAGCAAATTAAACGATATGAGACTCAATAAAGAAAGGCACTAGATCAAGGTCATTCGCCGGTGATTTCGAATTGAGGACTGAGCATCTATTCAGGATTCAATTTAAGTGCGGTCTAGAACTCAAACAAGAATGTAATATTGCCTCACTGTCGTGATGCATCAATATCTTTATCTAACATCCTAAATGCCTAAACTGTCGTTTGGATCCAGTGATGAAGACAAGCAGTAATGAATTGGTTCGAATTGTTCACAATTGATGGTAACAATCAACTGTCGTTGGTTACACACCAATTGCTCACCAATGGGTTATCTAGCAACCTAGAGCACTTTCGTGAATAAGTTCAACTTGAAATCAGAGATTAGGTGTACAGGCTAACCTAAGCGTTATGAATCCCAATTGATGAAGATGAATGATAATCTATCCTATTTGGCTCAGTCACTAATCAATCCTAAATCACCATTGAAATCCCTCAATCTAGCTAGAGGACTACTCGAACATAGAGAATGAAATCGCAGCAATCAACGAGATAGAATTCATAATGATAAATGGAAAAGATAAGGAATTAGAATTCTTCTCAATGGGTGTTGTGAATTTATCCTCCAATTGTTACAAGCAAATCCAAAAGGAATCAATGAGAAATAGTTTCAAGGGTTGAGGAACCCAGCAAATCTCCAAGAAAACGTAAAAAGAACTGTTTTAGAAAAATGTTTCAGAACCCTGTTTTCAGAGGTGGCTACCTCTTATTTATAGAGAAAAATAGGTTAAAATCGGATCAGGCATGGGACCGGTCGGTCTGAATCCAGACCGGTCGGTCTGTCTTCAGGTGGTTACGATCTTTGAGCGTGGATCGGTCGGTCTCCTCACGTGGACCGGTCGGTCCGCTTTCCAGAGAGTTACGGCTTCTTTGATTCTTCGGGTGAGCAGGTGCTCGATCCAAACCGAGCAGGTGCTCGATTATGAAAATCACCATCTTTTCTCCAGATTCGTCCATTTAGCTCCAATGACCGCCACTGACTCCAATCCATGCTTGAAGGCCTCCTAGAACCTGAAAAGACACAAAAGGAACTAGAAAGAACCAAAAAGACTAAAGAAGCAATACGTAAAAGAGACCAAAATACTAATATATCAAAGTTCCAAAAGGAATTTTTTAATTGACTTACATAATTTTTTTTGTCCTACCATTCCAGAGAAAAACAAATGGTTTTCTTTCCGGAGAAAATACAAATTGTTATTATTGACTTTAAAACACTAAACCAGCATTTTCCGAAAATTCAAATAATTTTGCATCACCCTAAAATATGAGTATGTTCACAACATTATTTCTTGTTTGGGTTCCATAAATTATATGTAAATATAATTTCTCAAACTTAGTTGCATTTCTTAATTATAATCGTATATTTGGTTGTTGATAATAAAAATTTGGGAACATCTAAAAAAAATTCAAGGTTTATATACATTTTATTTTCGAAAAAATATTTTATAGAAGTTCTAATGTAGTTAAGAATTTCAAATATGAGTGCTCTTTGACACTTTTTTATAGGGTAAACTAGGCATGGGCAGTCGGTTTTCGATTTGGGTAATTCGGTTTTTGGGTTTTCGGGTTTATGAATATAAAAACCATTCGGGTTTTATCAAAATTCGGTTCGGATTCGGTTTGGTTAGGGTCGGGTACGGGTCGGTTTTGGGATTGAAAACCGAAACTAACCAAAATTTATTCGGATTCGGTTAAATTCGGTTTTTGAACCCTAAAAAACCGAACAAACCAAAAATTATCCGAAAACCCCGAATAAACCGAAAATAACCCGAAAATACCGAATATAAATTCGGAAAACCCGAACAAAACCGAAAATAACAAAAAAATAATCCTAATTAACTCACGGATTTTTGTGTACGACATATAAATTTCGGATTATTCGGTTAACCACGGATAACGCGGGTATACCCGAAACCGAAACCCGAAAGGAATGGAAACCATTCGGGTTTTAGATAAAAACCGTATCCGAACCGAACCTAATTTTTCGGTTTAGATTCGGGTTCGGTTTCGGTTTATATGCCCAGGCCTAGGGTAAATGTCCCTTTTTCTATTAATTTATCTATTCGTGGTTCCTATATGAGTTCATTAAATTTTTAACTAGCTTGTGTGGATCACAACGAATTTAATTTTCTTTTTTTTTTTTTTGGTCACAAACGAATTCAATTTTCTTATTTGTTGAAATTATTTCAAGAGGACCTAGCTAGCTCCTAAAGCCCAATGTATATTTAACAAAAAAAAATCTGTGTTTTTAAAAACATCTCTGCATGCACAGTCACTTCTTTTGAATGTGGACTATTAATTTAGCGATGGGAAAAAGAAAAATTATATAAAGTACAACAAAAATGTTGGAATATTTAACATATTCTAGGGTCTATTACAAATACACAAAAACAGCTTTTAATTTTTTTATTTAAATCACCATAGTTTTGGCCTAATTTAGTCCAATTCACGAGATTAGTTTTGATAAGTATGCATGGATGTGTTCTTGTCCGTGAATCTTAAAATTTATACATATATTTAAAATGCAATAAAAATAATAATACGAATCAATTTGACCTGACGCATATAGACAACAAAATTGGAGGATCTGTATGTAGTTGCGATTAGTCAAATGAGATCCAATATTTGTTTCCTTTTTTAGCCAAATAATTCCAAACAATTAGAACAAAGTATTAATTATAATGAGCATAATCAAAGGGCAGACGACTCTAAGAAAATCCCTACTGGATTAAATTGTCCTATTAAGAATGCTTGCTGTCTATTATGTGGTCTTATATATCTAATATATATACATTATACGCATGACAGTGTAGAAAACGTAGCAAGTGGAATTATTATCCGGGATCCGAGATCCGATCCGGATCCGTTCCGAAAATCTGGATATCCGGAGGGCCGGATCCGGATAATAAAATCACGGATCCGTCAAAAACGGATCCGGATCCGGATATCCGAACTTGAGGATCCGGATCCGGATCCGGACCCTTTAAATATATTAAAAATATTATCCGGATTCACGAAGGTTAGTTTGGTTTTTATAGCTCCCTTGAATGTATTTCTAGTTTGTCTTCACTTGAGGACAAGCAAAGATTTAAGTCTACGAGAGATGATATAACGTGAATTTGGACGTTCTTTACCACGAGTTTAACGAGTTTTCAGAGTCTTTTGAGTTGTTTTGAGTTGATATTTAGATCCATACTCGAAGATTTGGAACCGCACGCGTTTGGAAAGGAGATTTGAGCAATTGAGTGAAAATGGGAGTTTTCTGGAAACTGGTCATTATTTGAAGATTTGCAGATTTTTGGCCTCTAGAAACTGGACCGACCGGTCCAAATAGACCGACCATTCCCGATTCAGACCGACCGGTCCACTTGAAGAAGTGAAGAAGACTTTACATTCTGGAAACTGGACCGACCGGTCCAGTCCCCAGATTTTTAGGAAATTTTCCAGATTCCGTTTTATCCTATAAATACACGTAGGGTTTTGTTATTTGAGACATGTAGGGTTTTGTTATCCTATAAATAAACTGAATACAAAAAAGAGGCCATAATAGGCTATTTATAAGAAAACATAAAACCCTAATATTTTAGAAGATAAACATTAAAATATAAATATTATTAATTAAATAGATAATAATGATATTTGGAAATATTTCAAATATCTCGCTGCATCAGGTCTCACCGGCCAAGAAAAGATTCGTCCTCGAATCTTGTATCTGCGCTACATCAGCTCTCACCGGCCAAGAAAGATTCGCCCTCGAATCTTCAACCGGTTTTTCCACATTGGTTTTGACTTTTTCGACAAAACCTTATTTTGCACAAATGTTGCCCAAACCGGATTTTGTCCGAATTTTGCACGAACCGAATCTGTAAAAATTTGTAATCTTCTGAAATCTTCGCAGATCTGCAACTGCTCGAATTTTGCGCAATCTGATTTTCGCACGAACTCTGCACGAACGGATTTTGCACGGGACAGATTGTCAAAATCATCTTCTTGAAAAACGAAATCAACAATCGTGACTTCATCTTCATAGACATCATAGATAGGATCACCATAGATCTCTCTATAGATCTCTAACTATTCGCTCTCGACAAAAGGACTTTCGTCCAAGATAGGGTAGATGCTAACACTCACCATAATCACCTGAATCGTCTTTGATTAAGAAATCAAAGAGGCGTGTCTCTGATACCAAATGATGCAGGCGAAAACTTCTAGGGATAGAACTAGATCCGTTGATTCTGAGAATACCCGGAAACTAGGGTTTGTGAATACTCTTCATAGTGGTTTAACAAAACCTCTTTAAAATCTTTCGATTAATCAATATCAATAAATTGAATACAAAAAGAGGCCATAATAGGCTATTTATAAGAAAGCATAAAACCCTAATATTCTTTAGAATATTCTAGAAGATAAACATTAAAATATAAATATTATTAATTAAATAGATAATAATGATATTTGGAAATATTCCAAATATCTCGCTGCATCAAAAACGTAGCAAGTGGAATTATTATCCGGGATCCGTGATCCGATCCGGATCCGTTCCAAAAATCCGGATATCCAGAGGGCCGGATCCGGATAATAAAATCACGGATCCATCAAAAACGGATCCGGATCCGGACCCTTTAAATATATTAAAAATATTTATTTTATTAATAATTTTTTTTTAAAAAATTTAAAATGTATACATAAAAAATAAATTTAATAATTATTTCCGATATCCGTCGGATCCGACGGATATCCGGATCCGTCCCATTCCTAGCATCAATTAGTCAAATAATTTAGAATGAGTTATATATATATATATATATATTTTTTTTTTATTTTTTTTTTGATGTGTCCATATCACCGTTTTAATTTTTCTTCTTTTTCGTTTCTATTTAAATTATAAAAATTATCCGGATCCGTCCCACTCCTAGCATCAATTGGTCAAATAATTTAGAATGAGTTATCAACATATATATATATATATATATATATATATATATATATATATATATATATATATTTTGATGTGTCCTTATCACCGTTTTAATTTTTCTTCTTCTTTGTTTCTATTTAACAAGTTCCAAATGTTATTTCTTTATTGACTTCAATTATTTTTTGTCATAAAATTGCTGAAAAAGAGGATATTATTATCAAAAGAAAACAAAAAAGAGAGGATATTTTCGGTGTATGTGGAAACGTCCTAAGTGGCCTACTCAACATACAGTTGGGTCAACAATCATCTAAACAATGCTGCTCGCTTGTCCAAGGTTTGGTTGACCTCGAGGCTGCGGTCTGTCTCTGCACTGCTCTTAGGGCTAACGTTCTAGGAATCAACCTTAACGTACCTATATCTCTCAGCCTTCTTCTCAACGCTTGCAACAAAAAGCTCCCATCTGGTTTCGAATGCGCTTAAAGGATATCAGTTATGCATATGGATGCGCGCGCACACAGTTTCCTTTCTAAAATAATATACAGCTTGAATAGATACAAGCTAGGGTTTTAATATTTTAAATTTGAATTTGTTCGAGTGAAATAATAAATCTAAGTGTTTTATAGTTCTTTGTAAACCCCCCCCCCCCCCCCCCCCCGCGTCTCGGGCGCTTTTATGTTAGCATTTGTATTATATATAACAATCTTCACATAGCCAAAGTTCATGCTATAGAATGCTACTTTGATGTGACGGTTGATTTCTACTAGAAATACTTGATCCTTTTGAAAGTCGTTATTCTTAGTCGTCTTGTGGGCTTATAAGGCCCGCATTTATCCCACAAGGAGGAAAATGGGGTCGACCCCCTACACGCACCAGTGACCAGCAAGAGCCTTGGCACTTAACTAACAACATGTTTAGCTTTTGATTACGAGAACGATCATTTAGCTCCGCTATTGATAAGTCTGGTCGTTAAGACTTATGTGTGTCGTAATTAGAGTGATCATGATGTCGATCAAGGCTCAATGATGTTTATATGTGATTTTATTATCCTAGAGATCTTGGCCTAGAATATGCGTGGTCATTAGACCAGGTCTAAAGTTTGTGTGATGAAAAGTTTGAACCAATATTTTCAGTTAAGGTTATGATAAATACAGATGATCTGACTTCCCTTCTTCATCTTTCACATTGCCATAGTCTACTATGTTCCTTATCAAGTTAGGTAGAAAGACTACACAAAAACCCTAAAAAGAGATTTCCTTATCATCTTTAACCGTTAACGGAAAAAAAAATATGGTTAAGAAGCCCCCCATCATTTTTTACGGTATATGTGTGGGCTTTAGGAGATTTCCCAATGGGCTTAGGTTTTTCCTAATTATACATGTATCGGGTTTGAGGGTATAAATATTCATCATAGGGCTTGTAATTTATCATTCACACATTAATACAGAAACCCTAAAAGGGTATTTCCTCAAGTTTGTTTCTCTCTTTCGTTTTACATTCCTTGATTGATTCGACCTTGCTTGTTCATCACAACAGAAGCATAACACCTAATATCGCATCGCGTGACTAGAAGTATAGAACTTAGAGCACCTCTATCGGTTAGAAATCTAAAAAATCTTTTACTTAATAATTTATTTATTGAATTAAGTTTAGCATTAAAATACATTTAACCAAGACAATTGGCAAATGTGTTTCAAAAAAATGAGAAACGGTTTTTATTTGAGAGACTCGTCTTTCTTTCTCTTTTTTGTATCTACATTTATTATTATTTTTTTTTTAATCTCAGAGACTTTGTAAAAATTTGTCGATGGAGATGTTTTTAGATTAAGAATATATACTTTATGATAATCGGTTTTAGTATTTATGCGAATGGAAAGTTCATCTTCTGATTGCATGACTCGTGATAATGAGTTAGTAACATTAAGCTCAATGATATTTAAAAACAAATCTAATCAAATTAACTAATAAAGATCTTTTAAATGACATGCATCTATAGACTATAGTAGCTAAGTTTTAAAATATAAACTACAAACAACACTAGTAAAAAGTAAAAACATACAATAGAACCTCTATAAATTAATGCTCTATAAATTAATAATCACCATAAATTAATAAAATTTAGTAAAATAGGATTTTTTATTATTTGTGTCTTTTTAAAATTGGATTGTAATCAATTTCTAATTTTCTTTCTTGCATCAAAAATTTATAATGTTATTATCTCAATTTGTATCCTACAATCATAAGAGTTTTAGACGCAATAAATATTTTTTATGCGTAACTACTTTGGGTATTGTTATCTCGTCTTTAACATTATCGAAGTGCAACCGTAATTTTTTTAATACTCTAAACTTCAGAGTATGTATCATTTTCATTCGGATAGTCAAGTAAACTATTGACATATATTTTATTATGATAACCAAGATTATTAGCATAATATGGGTAAGATAAATATATAAATAATAAAATCTATAAATTTTTAATTAAATAAAATTTTATAAGAATTCATATGAGTTTCAAGGTAAATGTTTCATTTTAAATAATTTTTTTACACAAAATATAGAATAAAAAAATCTCTCTATAATTTATAAATATTAATTTATCGATAAATTAATAACTCTCTAAATTAATAAATTTTCAAAGTCCCAATATTATTAATTTATAGAAGTTTTACTGTATATATGAATTAGGAAATATCTTTAATCAATATATAACATGTATTCCTAAATTTTTTGTTTTTGGTATTAATTTGACATAGCCATACACATGTGAAATATGTAACAAACTAGAAATGAATATGCTATTAAAAATATATCAAAGACTTCACTTCATTAACACCAATGTGCGTAAAGATAACTTATCTTAAAATATCTAGAATCAAATTGTTCGTTGTTCGACGTCTAATCGATGTCATATACTAAATACCAAAAAGTATTAAATAGCTGCCCAATCAAATTTCACCCTTTTCTTCAAAATGCATCTTCCATTTGCATGTTATTTCTACTTTACTTTGTTATTTTTTCTTCTTCTTTGTTTCTTATGCAGTTTGAAATGATATATTTTTTTTAATCCGTTTTAAGTTTTAACTATTTTGTGGTCCTAGCGTCGTTGAAAACCATATGATATTACTTTGAGAACAAATGTTTTTGACTTTAAGAACGATTAACCAGTCAATGATTTTTGTTACTCTATAATTGTCTAAAATATGATCGTACGTTCACATCGTAATTTCATGTTTGAATTATGCAATATCTTAGATTCATTGTTTTCGGTTTATCATCGATTCATTTGTTTGTTTTGTGTGTAATCGTTTTAAATTAATATCAAAAGATATGTTTTAGTTATATTTTTATTTATCATTTAACGTTGTTTAGTTTTCAGTTGCTTTGTTAAACCAAGTTTGGTTTTTATTTGAAACTTCAAACTATTATACGTTGGATTAAGATATGAGTCAGTTCTACTAGCGAGTTTTTTAGATGATATAAAATTTTCTTACAATATTAGGATTTCTCTATTGTTTTATTATAGAATACAAATAGTTTATAAATTTCACATTCGTATCTCTTCGCTTAGATTATATTTTTTTTTTAAAGACATGAATGAAAATGTGCGATTGGGATTAATCCAGAGTCGTGGTTAGGTTGACTTCAATTGGAACCACTAGAATAGAAATTTGTCTGCTTCTATTTGACCGACAGAATCAATTTCTACGCAAGTACAAATATATACATGCCGGTGGGTAATTTATTTATATAAATCCTATAGGAACAAATTAATTCCTGGTCGTCAACATCTTAAATAAGACGATCCTTATTAATGATGAATACTAAGAAAGATGATCTTTTAACATCAAGGAGATATGGACTAATGAGCTTGAGATCTCCCCATCACTTATTTCATATACATAAAATATATAATCCTTGGTCGACAACAAAAACACGTCTAAAAATTTTAATTCAAAGACACGATGTTAGTAGTATATCAATTCAAATCTCATATCAGGATATTAAACATATAAATATTATTTTACTCTAACTAGTAATGTTTTAAAATATGATATATGCTAGATGGACAATAGAATACTATGTAGGGTATAAACATATACACGGTTGGTTATGTAAGAACAATACGATTTTTCTTTTTCGTAAAAGAAAAGTTTCAAAGTACAAAATTTCAGTATATAATGCATATATAATCACAATTTAAAGTAAACATAAAATAATATCTATAATGAATACTATAAAAATAATCTATGAATATCAAAAACAAATTCAAATATTTATAGACATTAAAAACATAGTTTAAGTCAAATAATTGAAACTGAAAAACATAAATAAAGGAAAATTTTCAACTCTCATATAATAGTGCGAAAATAATATATTAAGCCAAACACATGAATCTAAAATATTTTCTTAACTTTTTATTTCTAAAAATTGAAAACTTATCCATACCAAATCTATTATTAGAGCCAAGTTGGACCTGTCCAATTCCAACCAAACTGGAAGCGTTGTTTCGTGGCTAGATCTATAAGTTTGTGTGGGTGACGAGTATGTACGAACATAGGGTAAATTGAGATAAAAGAGATTTGTTAATTAGGGTTCATTTTTTTTTCTTTCCAAAATGACGTCTAGAAATAATCCTTTAGAATAAGATTGCAATTACAAATGCATATGATATATGCACTACAACATCTACTATTCTTTTTTAAATGAATTAACTATGAAAATAAGTATCAAGCCTGCATGCTTGACTACCAAACGGCATCAAAGGTGCATCACCGTCTTCTTGACGACTACAGTCTTCATATATAGATAATTACCACCAATAGATATACAAATCTTGTATGATGGGACGATGTCACATTCACGAGTGCATCTCACAATATAATTCTAGGCGTGTGCATGTTATTATCTACGCCTCTAGGTATAAACTCATGTCTCTAAACCTTAATAGCTCTCCAAGTCATGCATGCTTCAAGGCTCGTTAGCATCAAGGCCCGTAGCCAATCGTGTACCAAACACTACAACACACTTATGTTATGTGTCAATAACTGCATCAAGTACTGCTTCAGTGTCTTTGTCGACTTTGTGTATTTTAGTGCCTCAACCTCATACTTTGTTCTCTCCATGTTCTAACCATTTTTTAAACTAATCAGCATTACACTAACTAAAATCTCTAAAACACTTAAAAGTTAAAACACTTACTCGAAACTAGGTTTGGATCATTTCATGTATCGGATAGAACCCGATCTGAACCGAATACGAAAGAAACTGACCCAACCCGATCCAAAAGTGGACATACCTTGAATATGACATATGAGCCTGGTACCGAAACCCCAAAAAACCCTGACTTGAACCCCAACACCCGCCCTTACTCGAAACCATGATGAACCGGGTTGGGATTACCAAATGAAAACCTAACCACAAATTGTAGCATCCCAAAACTAATTAAATCTGGTCCGATCGATCAAACCCAACAAAATAATATAAAGCAAATTCTAGATAAAGGGAAATTCTAGATTTCTCATTTCTTTCAGTAACCTATACAATGAGTCTTGTAAACTATTTTAAGAACCCTCTTGAAGATTTATATATACACTACAAGAAAACATCATGTTTTCCGACGGAATTTCCGACGGACGTAATATCCGTCAGAAATTTCCGTCGGAATTCCGATGGATTTCCGACTTCCATCAATCCGTCGGAAAGCCGTCACAATTTACCGACGTATTATCGACGAAACTACGTCGTCGTAATTTTGTAACGGATTTCCGACGGTTTCCGAGGGATTTAGGGATTATGAGAATTTTATGAATTTAAAAATTTAGGAATTATGAGAATTTTTATGTTTAGAAATTTAGGGATTTCGAGAATTTTAAGAATTTATAAATTTAGGGATTATGAGAATTTTATGAATTTAGAAATTTTGGGATTTAGGGAATATGAGAATTTTAGGAATTTAGAAATTTAGGGATTTAGGGATTATGAGAATTTTTGGAATTTATAAATTTTGGGATTTAGGGATTTAGGAATTATGAGAATTTTTGGAATTTTAGATTTAGTTTTATTTTAAATTTAATTTTAGATTAAGTTTTATTTTTAATTAATTTTATTTTAATTTAATTTAGTTAATTAGAATTACTTTTTTTTAATCCGTCATAAATCCGTCGGAAATCCGTAACCGTATACCGTATACCGGATTTACCTTAATTTTATCCCGCCCAAACACATCGTGATCATCGAAAAGGTGGGGGAATCCGTTGGAAATCCGACGGAATACGTTCTAATTTTATACCTCTCAGGAAATCCGTCGGATTTCCGACGGATACGGTAGGAGGAGGAGCAGAAGAAGAAGAAGAAGAAGAAATTCTCCAGTGGAAAATTCTCCGCCGGAGAATTTTTTTTTTTTTAAAACTTGTAATTCCGTCGAAAATCCGGCGGAAATTTCGGACGGATTCCGATGGATACGGCATCCGTATACAATATACAGTATCCGATATACGGTTACGGAATCCGTCGGAAATTTCCGTTATACTAAGATCCGACGGAAATTTCCGACGAGATAGATCTGACGGTGGAAATCCGTCGGAAACACTCTTATTCCGACGGATTTCCGATGGTTTTGGCCGTCGGAAATCCCCCTGTTTTAACAACCATCATTAACAAAAAGAATTTAATCATCTTTTTATATGCCCCTAGCGCACGGCTCAAGTTCCTCCTTAACCCTGGACCATAACAATATTAGTTCCCATGTGTTTAAGCTGATTCGCATACCGTTTTGAGTGAATAAGATGTATCAAATAAATTAGACATTCTTGTTTCGATCACTTGTACATCATAATACCTGAAAATGAAGCTGAGAAAGCCTTAAGCACAATCTCCAATCTCTTCGGTGATCTCCCCAAATATGTTAGGGCAATCATCCCAGCTTTTTGCTTCTCGTGCTTCCCAATAACCGCCTGTATACTGGTAGCTTTCACTATTTTCTTGTGGCTCGAACCATCTCGGTCTCCACCCGCTTTCTTGAATCTTCCGTGACTGCGGATTCAAAAACAATTTAAAGTTACTAAAAGCTTTAAAAGGTTTGTGTAGAGAAAGAATCACGAGTCTCGTTACCATTCTCTGCCTTCTCTCTAATCGTTGTTTCTCTTCATTTGCCTTCTCATATTCACCCTTCTCCAGATGGCGTTGATCTGGTCTAGCTGAGCCTACAATCTGTCGGAGGGAGCTTCTCCTTTAATCCAAAATGAACAAAATTACCACAAAATCATATAACTTTTAAACCAAATTTGAACATCAAGAAGAAGAAAATTAAAGCAACACACTGTAATATACCTCTAAACCAGGTGTCAATTCATTTAGAGTGATTGCGAATGATGTTAGGTTGTATCTTGTGACATTAGGTGGCGGTTTTATCGCTTTCCACAGTAACGAAGCACTTGCCTTGTTGACCACATCACCAGCAACATAGTAAAGACTATCATCCCATTTACCAAATACTGTTGCAGTTTTTTTTCCAGTTACGTCTTCCTCAAAACCATTAACCGATATACATATGGTCATGAAGTTAGTTCAGGTATTCAAGACAGAAAGATTGAAAAATGTCTACAATGTGCATCTCTGTGAAATCACCTGGTGGGGATTTCTATCGACATGTGATTGCTCCTTGAACTTGAGCGTACAAGAATATTGGCGATCCCACGGATTTGCATTGTCCCATGGTGATCACAGTAGAGTTTACCAAGTAGGATATTGTATATAGTAGTTGTTACCTAAGAACAAAGATAAGCACAGAGAGGGAGAGTTGTGAATATCATGGCCAGAAATAAAATGTGGGAAATGAAAGGAAATTTGTAGTTTATGTTATACATACTTTGCTCCACTGAAATGTCTCTCCATCATCAAACTCAAGAGTCAAGATTCCAACGGGTTCAAGTTGAATCTATCTCCCCCAAAACTTCGACTTCAGGTTTGTGTCACCCGTTGGTTTAAAAAGTTTGATTGGTTTAATATCTTCCTTTTCCAAAATGTTTTTCTTTTTTATGATTCTTTGTTAACATCTCTCAATTTCATCTTTTAATCGAATAAATGTTACTTTTACATCTATTGCAGTATCAATATAAGAATCCACTCGTTTATTTGAAATTTCAAATAACTAAACCGCCTCTTACTAATTTCCGCTTTAATATTCACCAAAAGTAATTAGCAATAACAATCTTTTTTTATAAATGTAGTAGGAATGTAACGATCACACTTAAAATTACATTACCTAATCATTTCATTAGAAATTCCAAATACATCAATAATCCAAAGATGAGTGGATGTAAAATACAACATCTGACAAGTTTTACTATCATCATTTGGATTTTAATACTGGACTAGAAGATTGAATTTAATAAGAATTTTTACATTGTTTTAAAAGCAGATTCTAAGATTGAATTTTAATAAGAACCTTTTCCCTCAAACTAAAATGACTTTCATCATAATTCTTTCTCAGAGTTTTTTCTGTTCTTTTAAACTTCGAAGTTTGGGCTGAAACGTTAATCATGTGGGTCTGGAATCAGCTTTAGTCAATTTCCTTTGGAAATTTTTCTTTTTCATATAGATTTGAACTAGAGACCTCTTTTCATTTTTGATGAGGAGGAAACCACTACACCAAGAGCAACTTGGTTTCTTTCTCAGAGTTGAGGGCACAATATATTTTTTTTTTGTCACGTAGGGGGCACAGTTTAAAACATCTTCCACTGTGATTTCTTTGATAGTGTTAGATAGTCTTCCACTGTGCTTTCAATCATCTTTGGTCACCCGTTTTTAATGGCAAGAAAAATATTTATGGATCTCAGAGGATTAGTTTGAAATTTCTCTGATTAACAAAAAAAAAAAGAATGTTGAGTTATTGACTAATGTTTACGTATTTAGTTCAAAGAGTGGGCCATATTGGATTCACGGGATAAGCTAATTAAACCCTCTTGTTTCTTGTCGCATCTTCGATACATTTTTTTATGGTTTTGTGAATTTTAAAATAAAAATATGTAACGTATCCATAACGGTGCATATAACAAGAGGGCAGACGAGTCCCACCAAATTACTTACTGGATTAAATTGGCAAATATGTAGTTCTATGTAAAATATTTTAAATGTATTCCAAAGTTTTGTTCAAATCCTTGCAAATGATACTATAAGTAAAACACAGTTATATAACATCTTATTTTTATATTTTTTCATTTTTCAGGACCGAACAATGCAATGTTATTAGCAGTTTGATAAATATACGCCATATAAATCAAAACCACTGATCAAACCAATGTTACTATCTATTAAAAAAATATGTATGGTTCTCTAATTTGTTACTATGTAGACGCCATAAGTTTTGTGGATACATGTTCCGTACTTAACTAAATCATAATCTTATATCAGATTAAACACACGAACAAAAAAATCAAATTCGTTTATACTTATCAGCTTCGCTTAGTTTGACATCCCTAGATAGTTTGCATGTTTTTTTCTTTTTTTCAGACGATTAGTTTTTTTAGCTGGAGTCACAAGAAAAACATAAGTGACATTTTTCTTACTCTAAGAAAATATCCAAAAATTCCGGAGTCTCTGAAGTAAAATTACGGCCCATGAAGAACATGAAATATTGTGCAATGGGGCCATGATAATAACAGCAATGAAATACTAATATGAATACACAAATCAATTATTCTACATAACTCGAAACTCTATCTATTTCAACCCAAAAAGTCGTATTGTAATCGAACTTTGTATATGTAGTATTAACTTATTATAGCATTGACTATATAATATCAGATATTTGATTGAATTACCAACAACCTGTACAAATTTTCCCTCCTCTCGCGTCTCTGTAAACCCTATAAATACAAACGCACTTTCCTCATATATCTTCACCTCTCTCCCTCACAAAGCACTTCACTAATCCTTTGAAATACAATGGCTTCAAAAAACTCAGCTTGTCTTGCCCTCTTCTTTGCCCTCAACATCCTCTTTTTCACCTTAACTTCTGCAACTAATCGTGGCTGTCCCCCAAGTCCTAAACCAAGGCCGGTCCCAGGTAGGGCCCCGATTCGTCCTTCCGTCCCAACCCCATCGGTTCCTTCGGTCCCAAGTCCTTCGGTTCCAAGCCCTTCAGTTCCAACTCCGAGCACCCCTGGCTCATCTGGAAATTGTCCTATCGATGTCCTCAGGCTCGGCGCATGTGCAAACGTCCTAAGTAGTCTACTCAACATACAGTTGGGTCAGCCATCAGCTCAACCATGTTGCTCGCTTGTCCAAGGTTTGGTTGACCTCGAGGCGGCAATTTGTCTATGCACTGCTCTTAGGGCTAACGTTCTCGGAATCAATCTTAACCTTCCAATATCCCTCAGCCTTCTACTCAACCGTTGTAACAAGAATGTTCCGTCTGGTTTCCAATGTGCTTGAACGATATCAACTATGCACACGTACACACAATTTCCACTGCAAAATGTTTTAGTTTGAATAAAATGCATGTTCCCATGCAAGTTAAGGGTTTAATGTTTAAATCTGTTGTTAAAGTAAAAGTTATTTATGCTTCTTTGTAAACTTCTTTTTTGGCGAATAATTGTTTTTGTTGTAACTTCTATATTTAGACAGTTAAATGAAAGACTATTATAGCCAATGTCTTCTATTCATATATTTTCATTTCCATTTTCGGGTTGGAATGTTTTGCATAATTTTTCCAATTTGAAACAAAGTTAAATAGGTTGAAAAATATTATTCAACGCAATCAAATGTTTTTGTCCAGCGGATTCATTGAAACATTATTCTACAGTTTCATCTAACTACCACAAATCCCGATATTAGTTATAATTTATACACAAGAGCATAGGCCATATGAGAAGTGAAAGGTGACCGAACACTACAAGAAAAAAGTTGTGACAAAATATTTCGTCACAATAAAAAAAATTGGTAACAATAAAAATATTATAACAAATTGGTGACAATTTATACAAAGTTACAATAAAATCATTGCAAATGTTTATTTGTAACAAAAACGTCAACCTTTGTGACGAATATATCTAGTAACTATTTTATCACAAGTAGTGACATAACATGCATGTCAATTAGTGACTAAAAACATCGTCATGAAACATATTGTTACTTTTATAATGTCTCAATTCTGTCACTCATTTAGACGGTACTATAGTCTCAAATCATCACAAATGATGGACTAAAAAATCAACGTCTTTTCGTCTTATTTTGCAACTGTTTAATTGTCGTAACCTAGTCACGTTTTATTACTAAAGTTCGTTCATAGTTCCATCTTAATTAGCTACATATTTGGATCTAAAATTGATCGCTTTTCTTTATTATTTTTGTCACAGTCATGATGCATTTTATGATTATGATCATATGCATTTTTTTATATTTTCAACTTGATCCTTATTAATTGTGACTATAGCTTTTGGTTCGATTTATTTTCTAACTATAAAGCTGATACAACAAATCTAATTTTACTAAATAAAGCAAATTACATACATTAAAAAAACACTCCAGAGTAAACTTGTTCACATAAGAAGCCTCTTATCAAATACATATATATGATCTGACATTAATCAAGTAGCAGTAGCAAGAGCCAAGAGTAGGTACAAACGAAAACTAAAACTCAATCAAGAGGTACGAACAAACGCACTAAACCCCTTACGAGCTTAAGTGGAGAATATGTTCAAGACGTTTTTGAAAGTTCTTCCCCATCTTCGTTTGGTTAAGAGTTTGTAACGTCTAAACTCGAGAATCTAAGATAAAAAAAGTTTTTGAGAAGCAGCAGATCTGGAACGAGAACGAGAACGTGGTCTTCTCCTTTACGACCTACTATTCGTGAACAAAATCAGTATAGAACGCGCTGTTTCTTTTCTCTCTCAAAGTCTTCTAGAGAAAATCTTCGTCTGATACATCTCTGAGGTCCTCTCCGGCCTTTGACGCTCCTCGCCGGTGTCGTTATTGAGGTTTTTAATAAAAGAAAGGGGAAAATTAAATTTTTTTAAAAAAAAATCAGTATAGAACAAACAAACCCAAACAAGTTAAACACTAAATAAATGGTTGGTTTCAGTGACTTAGGCATAGTCACATTCAAAGAAGAGATTTTTTATGTCCTCTTCTCCGACCATCGTAAAACCAAATATTGTTCACGACCCGACCCATCCACCGGTCACCATTTTACTTTTAATTATGTCAAATAAATAACCTATTTGTCAAGTTTATGAGAAGCGTAACAACAAAGTTTATGTGAAACGTAACAACAATAACAAAAAAACAAGATCTTATATTTCATTTCACTCTTCAACCTAGTGGTTTAGGCTCTCAAATATATCGCTCTCCCTCCTCTAAAAAGTTGAGATTATATTTTCTTCTCAACTTTCTCTAACATCTCCAAAAAAAAAGGTTATGATGCCATTTTGTATGTTCAACACCAAAATTTCTCATAATGAACATATTAAGTTAACAAAATAAATGAAGCATAAGAACTTCTCAAATTAAAAAAAAAAAGTATAAGAACATTCGTCAGTTCAGCAGCAAAATTTGACATTAAACTTATTATTTTCATCTACATGAAATTTCCACAAATTTTTACTCTATTCTTTTGTTATTTTACTGATTGACTGTCTTTTTATATGATTACTATAAAGGTGTATATATTTTTCTTGTTCTTCGATTTTATTTAAAAGTGTATTTTTTAATTGACTTGCATAATTGTTTTTTCTCACACCATTCGAGAGAGAAAAAAATGATTTTCCTTCGGGAGAAAATACAAATTGTTATTATTGATTTTATGTTATAAACTCATTAGTGGATGCCCATTATAGGCCCGTATTCTAGTAGGTTCTAGACCTATTTGTCCCCCAAGTATTGTAATCTTATATATACTTTATATTCTCATGGAATAATAGACAACACAATTCTCTCTTATCTATCTTATTCATAACACGTTATTAGCACGCTAGACCTAGCCACTAGGTAAAACCCTAGCCACTGGGTAAAACCCTAGCCGTCTGAGCACGAAAATCCTAACCACCTCCGACTCGATCTCGTTCTTCCGACTTTGCTTCGATTCCACGACGTCTCCGTCTTTCACCTTGTTTCCATCAAGATAAGTGGATCCTCTCATATTTAATTAATTAATTTATCTGATCGAATATTTAAAGAAAGAGATTGCGTATTGTTTTATTGTCGATTTGCTTTCATAATTTGCTTGCTTCATAATTGACTTTTGCTTTATAGCTTTATTGTTTGATGTTGGACTAGCAAAACTCAAATTATCGATTCCGTTTCCTCAACGTTTCCAATCCACATCTCCTATTCGATCAAATGAGGTAAGTAATCTTATGTTTATTCTAGCAATAATCGATATAGCATAATAATATTATTTTATTATTGATTGATTGCTTCACCAAAGCATAAAATTCAATATGGTTCATTCTGTTTGACTTCTGTTTAATCTGTTTTATATTATGAGACTTGTGATTCAATAGCATATACACATATGTGTATGTCTGTTGATCCAATAACGCTCACAAACTATACTTAGCATAATAATTCTCGATTTGATAATTCACACACGATGCTTTTGTTTTATATGAGTGCTTATGAATCGAATAATCTAGAACTAAAAGAACCGATACCGAACCGATAACTGAATGGGTACCCAAAATATTTGAAACATAAATTAATGCATAGATATGTATGAATATATTCCTTAAGGGGGGAGTCAGAGAACAAGATGGACTCAATTTCCGTAACATTTCTTACTGTTTTCGTATCATTTCCTATTTGTTTTCGTATTTTGAATGTTTGAGTTGGAACTATTGTTTCAGATTATTTGCATTTTGAAGTTTGAAATTGTTTCATTATTTACTATTTTAAGACTTTGCTGTTTCACAACTTGTCTTTGAATCATATCTTCTGTCACTTTAATAATAGGTTCAAACTCTTTAGTTTTGCTCATTTTGTATCACTTTGTCACTAGTACTACTAATTAACCGAAACCGACCCGCTACTGATTAGAACCGATCCGATACCGATCTGAAACTCTAACGGTTCCTATGTGGATACAAAACCCCAATATCCAAAATACCCGGAACCGATCCAAAACCGAATTGTATACCTGATTGCCCAGGCCTAGTCAATGTCTTAAATATTCATAGATTTTCAATTTCCATCACGATTTTCATTTCCATTTTCGAATTGGAATGTTTCACATATTTTTCCCATTTGAAACCAAACAAAAAAAAAATCTTGGGTGAACCTATCTCATTCACCCCCTCTTAATTAGCCAATCAAAATTTGTCATGTGTCTAAATAAAACAATTAGATTAAATCATTCAAAATGATTAGATGAAAATCTACTAAATTATTCATATCAAGTGTTTTAAATCATTCAATATTTTACGTTCGTCTGTGAGAGTTTAGGCTGACATTTTAAGGTTTAGTATTCCTTTAAATCCACTAAAATTAGTCAAATAAAGAGTTTTAAATCATACAATATTGTACGTTCGTGTGTTAGGGTTTAGGCTCTCATATTAGAGTTTAATATCCCTTCAAATTTATAAGTTTAGTCAAATCGAATGCTTGAAGCTGATATGGTCAAATTTACCCTAGACCTACTCTCTCAAATTAAGAGATCGACTGTAGTATTTGAGGTTATCGAATCCACAGGGAATCAGGGACACAATAGATAATTAAATTCAGACTAAGCTAGGCAAATATAATATAAGAAAAAACAAATAAAACAAAGCAAGATAGTGGTAAGCTTTAAAAAATGAAGATAAAAGCTACGTTCAGGGAATTCGCAGGAGAATCAGATATGCAGATGATCAAATAAAGATAGGATTATGAAAGCTCTGTTCCTAAACATGAACACGAATGTAAAACAAACCAGCTGTCGCTGCGAATATTATCTATGCTTAAACCCTAGACAACCAACTGTCGTTGCGAAATCAGATTGATTTAAACAAGCATTAAAGTTCAAGTTCAATTGTTCCCAAAACCCTAAACCAAATGTCTTTGCGAATAGGAATTTTGCTCATCAAAGACTAGTTCAAGCAATCAATAACACTGTCGTGTCTATCAATTAACCTAATATCAGATTCTAGTTCATGACGCTAAAATCAACAATAAACACAAGTCAAGATGAAGAACTTCTAATGATATTATCCTAACAATAAAATCAGATCTAGCAATTCATCAAAACCCTTAAAAACCCTAAACCTAACAGAGAAATTACTCAGACATGTTTAATGAAGCACAAAACATCTTTATTAGAGATATCTCTTAAGAGTAAGTTCTAAACACAAGAAAATAAAGCTTTCGCCTAAACAATGGCTGTAAATACGTATATATAGGGTTCCGAACCGTCATAGATCACAAAAGTAAACATCTGGAGTCTTCGGGCTTCGAACGGACTTCTTTGATTAAGTTTCGGGCTTGACAGAACAGGGTGTCGATCGACACTCATGGTGGTGTCGATCGACACACTTCATCAGTGTCGATCGACACAGATTCAAAATCTTGGTTCCAAATTTGTATTTTGCCACTTCACTCCGTGAATGCTCCAAAATCTCCAGTAAACATCTTTTATGCTCCAGACGGTCCAGTTCCTGTAAAGACACTAAAACAATATCAAAAACACCAAAAGACACTAAAACATGGACTTATATCATTGTTGAAAACCGGTAAAAACCATGATATATCAGAAACCATTCAATATTTTACGTTCGTTTGTGAGGGTTTATGCTCAATGATAATATTAATTGTTTTAATTAATTTTTTTGATTAGATTACATAGCAAACTCTTATTAATTTTTTTTCTTTTTTGGATTTATGATTGTTAATTACGGTGACACAATTAATTGGTCCTCACAATTAATTCAATTTTATATTTTTTAATGATTTAATTAATTTGTTTAATTAAAAGACACATGACACATTTTAATTGGCTAATTAAGAGGAGGTGAATTAGTTAGGTTCACTACTAGGCGTGAACCCAAGAATTGTCCCAAAAAAAAAAGGTGAAAATATTATTCGATGCAATCAAATGTTTTTGTCTAGTAGATTTCACTGAAATAATATTCTAAAGTTTCATCTAACTACCACACATCCCGAAATTAGTTATAATTCATCTTACAAACACGTTCATACACAAGAGTGAAAGTGAGAAGTGGAAGAGTGTAACCAGAACTTCACATTGACTTAGGCATAGTCACATTCAAAGAAGAGATTATTCAAAGAATGTGGGAGCCAAAAACCGATTATCAAAGAACGTTACTGGAGCGAAAATCTGGCTATCAAAACGATACTAGAGTCATAAGTTTATACACAATAAAGGTGTCCATATCACCGTGTTAATTTTTCTTGCTCTTCGTTTTTCTTTAAGAAGATCCAAAAGGAATTTTTTAATTGACTTACATAATTTTTTTTAATTGTTCCACCACCGAATCACTTCTAATTTCATCATGTTCTTGGACCGCCGAGGAGTGATCATCTTGAGCATCGACCGGTGCCATAGATGGCGTGTTCACCTCTTCTTGTTCTCTAGACTCATGGTTCCCAAGATGTTGAAGGAGGAACGTTAAGTTAGAGTTATGATCGGATGAGGTGCTTAAATCCTTCAAGCCTTCCCAATCTTTTGTGCCGTAGTACCCTTGATTCTCCATGAATTTCATCTCTCGAGACACAAATGTTCTCCTTGTACTTAGCATGTAACACTTATATCCCTTTTGTGTGGTTGAGTATCCTAGGAACATGTATCTCATGCTCTTTGCGTCTAGTTTGGTTCTCAATTCCCCAGGCACTAAGACAAAACAAACACACCCAAAAACTTTTAGAAGTTCAAGAGAAGGTTTAGTTTTGTTAAGTACCTCGAATGGTGAAGTGTCTTCGAGGAATTTGGTAGGGGTCCGATTGATCAAGTAGCACGCCATCATTACCGCATCTCCCCAAAACTTCTTTGGGACATTCATGTGGAACATCATGGATCGGGAGACCTCCATCAAATGTCTATTCTTCCTTTCGGACACACCGTTTTGCTGTGGGGTGTATGGACAGCTCGTTTGATGAATTATCCCATGCTTAGATAGGTGTTCCTTGAACCGGATGCTAGTATACTCTCCTCCATTATCTGTTTTAAAGATCTTAACCTTATCATTGTATTGGTTAGCAATATAGTTTTGAAAATTTATGAATGCATCAATAACACGATCTTTAGATAGTAGGAGAGTAACCCATGTATATTTTGATTTTTCATCTATAAAGGTGACAAAATACTTGTTATTATCCCTAGATAAGCATGGTGAAGTCAAAACATCCGAATGAACCAAATCAAAGCATTTTTAATAAATGGTAGACGATTTATAAAATACAGTTTTGCAATGTTTTCCAAGAATACACGCTTCACAACTTAAATGATCAAATGAAACATTGGGAAGCATTATTTCAAAAGCCCGAGAGTGAGGGTAACCTAATCTAGCATGCCATATCGCATTATTAGCAACTCCTAAGCAAGAACTAAATGAAAAAGAACTAGATGAGCTCCGTGAAGTATCCTCTAGAACATATAGTTCATCTTTGGTACCACATTCTCCAATTATCTTTCCAATATCAATATCCTGAAAACAAACATCATTAGGACCAAAGATTGTATAACAATTCAAGTTTTTGGTAGCTCTTTTAACCGATAGAATAGATTATTCAAAGAATGTGGGAGCCAAAAACCGATTATCAAAGAACATTACTGGAGCGAAAATCTGGCTATCAAAACGATACCAGAGTCATAAGTTTATACACAATAAAGGTGTCCATATCACCGTGTTAATTTTTCTTGCTCTTCGTTTTTCTTTAAGAAGTTCCAAAAGGAATTTTTTAATTGACTTACATAATTTTTTTTTTCCTACCATTCCAGAGAAAAACAAATGGTTTTCTTTCCGGAGAAAATACAAATTGTTATTATTGACTTTAAAACACTAAACCAGCATTTTCCGAAAATTCAAATAATTTTGCATCACCCTAAAATATGAGTATGTTCACAACATTATTTCTTGTTTGGGTTCCATAAATTATATGTAAATATAATTTCTCAAACTTAGTTGCATTTCTTAATTATAATCGTATATTTGGTTGTTGATAATAAAAATTTGGGAACATCTAAAAAAAATTCAAGGTTTATATACATTTTATTTTCGAAAAAATATTTTATAGAAGTTCTAATGTAGTTAAGAATTTCAAATATGAGTGCTCTTTGACACTTTTTTATAGGGTAAATTAGGCATGGGCAGTCGGTTTTCGATTTGGGTAATTCGGTTTTTGGGTTTTCGGGTTTATGAATATAAAAACCATTCGGGTTTTATCAAAATTCGGTTCGGATTCGGTTTGGTTAGGGTCGGGTACGGGTCGGTTTTGGGATTGAAAACCAAAACTAACCAAAATTTATTCGGATTCGGTTAAATTCGGTTTTTGAACCCTAAAAAACCGAACAAACCAAAAATTATCCGAAAACCCCGAATAAACCGAAAATAACCCGAAAATACCGAATATAAATTCGGAAAACCCGAACAAAACCGAAAATAACAAAAAAATAATCCTAATTAACTCATGGATTTTTGTGTACGACATATAAATTTCGGATTATTCGGTTAACCACGGATAACGCGGGTATACCCGAAACCGAAACCCGAGAGGAATGGAAACCATTCGGGTTTTAGATAAAAACCGTATCCGAACCCAACCTAATTTTTCGGTTTAGATTCGGGTTCGGTTTTTGGTTTCGGTTTATATGCCCAGGCCTAGGGTAAATGTCCCTTTTTCTATTAATTTATCTATTCGTGGTTCCTATATGAGTTCATTAAATTTTTAACTAGCTTGTGTGGATCACAACGAATTTAATTTTCTTTTTTTTTTTTTTTGGTCACAAACGAATTTAATTTTCTTATTTGTTGAAATTATTTCAAGAGGACCTAGCTAGCTCCTAAAACCCAATGTATATTTAACCAAAAAAAATCTGTCTTTTTAAAAACATCTCTGCATGCACAGTCACTTCTTTTGAATGTGGACTATTAATAGCGATGGGAAAAAGAAAAATTATATAAAGTACAACAAAAATGTTGGAATATTTAACATATTCTAGGGTCTATTACAAATACACAAAAACAGCTTTTAATTTTTTTATTTAAATCACCATAGTTTTGGCCTAATTTAGTCCAATTCACGAGATTAGTTTTGATAAGTATGCATGGATGTGTTCTTGTCCGTGAATCTTAAAATTTATACATATATTTAAAATGCAATAAAAATAATAATACGAATCAATTTGACCTGACGCATATAGACAACAAAATTGGAGGATCTGTATGTAGTTGCGATTAGTCAAATGAGATCCAATATTTGTTTCCTTTTTTAGCCAAATAATTCCAAACAATTAGAACAAAGTATTAATTATAATGAGCATAATCAAAGGGCAGACGACTCTAAGAAAATCCCTACTGGATTAAATTGTCCTATTAAGAATGCTTGCTGTCTATTATGTGGTCTTATATATCTAATATATATACATTATACGCATGACAGTGTAGAAAACGTAGCAAGTGAAATTATTATCCGGGATCCGAGATCCGATCCGGATCCGTTCCGAAAATCTGGATATCCGGAGGGCCGGATCCGGATAATAAAATCACGGATCCGTCAAAAACGGATCCGGATCCGGATATCCGAACTTAAGGATCCGGACCCTTTAAATATATTAAAAATATTATCCGGATTCACGAAGGTTAGTTTGGCTTTTATAGCTCCCTTGAATCTATTTCTAGTTTGTCTTCACTTGAGGACAAACAAAGATTTAAGTCTAGGAGAGTTGATATAACGTGAATTTGGACGTTCTTTACCACGAGTTTAACGAGTTTTCAGAGTCTTTTGAGTTGTTTTGAGTTGATATTTAGATCCATACTCGAAGATTTGGAACCGCACACGTTTGGAAAGGAGATTTGAGCAATTGAGCGAAAATTGGAGTTTTCTGGAAACTGGTCCCTATTTGAAGATTTGCAGATTTTTGGCCTCTGGAAACTGGACCGACCGGTCTAGTTTCAGACCGACCATTCCCGATTCAGACCGACCGGTCCACTTGAAGACGTGAAGAAGACTTTACATTCTGGAAACTGGACCGACCGGTCCAGTCCCCAGATTTTTAGGAAATTTTCCAGATTCCGTTTTATCCTATAAATACCCGTAGGGTTTTGTTATTTGAGACATGTACGTTTTTATCACTTTTTATTCAGACTTTTAGAGATTGAGAGTTGTAATTGGGAGAAGATCTCATCTACCTTTGGAGAAGATTTCTGAACCCTATTGATTTATCTTTTATTGATTATGTAGTTTTCATTTATTGCTTTCGTTATGCTTTCCATGTCTGAGTAGTTTTCTAGTTAGGTTTTAGGGTTTTCAATGGATCTCACAGATTAAACTAGTTAGGTTTTAGGGTTCACAGAGCAGTGCTTTCACAGGGTTTTCTAGTTAGGTTTTAGGGTTTTCTGGATTAAATTGTCCTATTAAGAATGCTTGCAGTCTATCATGTGGTCTTATATATCTAATATATATACATTATACGCATGATAGTGTAGAAAACTGATGCAGACGGAAGCTTCTAGGGATAGAACTAGATCCGTTGATTCTGAGAATACCCGGAAACTAGGGTTTGTGAATACGCTTCACAGTGGTTTAACAAAACCTCTTTAAAATCTTTCGATTAATCAATATCAATAAACTGAATACAAAAAGAGGCCATAATAGGCTATTTATAAGAAAACATAAAACCCTAATATTCTAGAAGATAAACATTAAAATATAAATATTATTAATTAAATAGATAATAATGATATTTGGAAATATTCCAAATATCTCGCTGCATCAGGTCTCACCGGCCAAGAAAAGATTCGTCCTCGAATCTTGTATCTGCGCTACATCAGCTCTCACCGGCCAAGAAAGATTCGCCCTCGAATCTTCAACCGGTTTTTCCACATTGGTTTTGACTTTTTCGACAAAACCTTATTTTGCACAAATGTTGCTCAAACCGGATTTTGCCCGAATTTTGCGCGAACCGAATCTGTAAAAAATTTGTAATCTTCTGAAATCTTCGCAGATCTGCAACTGCTCGAATTTTGCGCAATCTGATTTTCGCACGAACTCTGCACGAACGGATTTTGCACGGGACAGATTGTCAAAATCATCTTCTTGAAAAACGAAATCAACAATCGTGACTTCATCTTCATAGACATCATAGATAGGATCACCATAGATCTCTCTACAGATCTCTAACTATTCGCTCTCGACAAAAGGACTTTCGTCCAAGATAGGGTAGATGCTAACACTCACCATAATCACCTGAATCGTCTTTGATTAAGAAATCAAAGAGGCGTGTCTCTGATACCAAATGATGCTGGCGAAAACTTCTAGGGATAGAACTAGATCCGTTGATTCTGAGAATACCCGGAAATTAGGGTTTGTGAATACTCTTCATAGTGGTTTAACAAAACCTCTTTAAAATCTTTCGATTAATCAATATCAATAAATTGAATACAAAAAGAGGCCATAATAGACTATTTATAAGAAAGCATAAAACCCTAATATTCTTTAGAATATTCTAGAAGATAAACATTAAAATATAAATATTATTAATTAAATAGATAATAATGATATTTGGAAATATTCCAAATATCTCGCTGCATCAAAAACGTAGCAAGTGGAATTATTATCCGGGATCCGTGATCCGATCCGGATCCGTTCCAAAAATCCGGATATCCAGAGGGCCGGATCCGGATAATAAAATCACGGATCCATCAAAAACGGATCCGGATCCGGACCCTTTAAATATATTAAAAATATTATTTTATTAATAAAGTTTTTTAAAAAAATTTAAAATCTATACATAAAAAATAAATTTAATAATTATTTCCGAAATATTTTATTTATTTTTAATAAATTTATATTAATTTAAAAAAATTAATTTTTAATTATTTTAGTACTTTTTAAATTTTTTTATAATGTTTTTACGGATCCTGATATCTGCGGATATGTTAATACTTGGACGGATATTTAGGAACCATGGATCCGGATCCGGATAGTAAAAACAAGGATCCGACGGATATTCGGATCCGTCCCATTCCTAGCATCAATTGGTCAAATAATTTAGAATGAGTTATATATATATATATATATATATATATATATTTTTTTTTTTTTTTTTTTTTTTTGATGTGTCCACATCACCGTTTTAATTTTTCTTCTTCTTCGTTTCTATTTAAATTATAAAAATTATCCGGATCCGTCCCACTCCTAGCATTAATTGGTCAAATAATTTAGAATGAGTTATCAACATATATATATATTTTGATGTGTCCTTATCACCGTTTTAATTTTTCTTCTTCTTCGTTTCTATTTAACAAGTTCCAAATGTTATTTCTTTATTGACTTCAATTATTTTTTGTCATAAAATTGCTGAAAAAGAGGATATTATTATCAAAAGAAAACAAAAAAGAGAGGATATTTTCTTTGGGGACAAAATATTATTATTGATTTTGCTTTACTCTGAAGTCTGAAATGTGATATGAGTATTCACATTTTATGTTTGGGTTATGTATGCCGATAATTTAGATTCCTTTGTTCTTTTTTTTTTTTTTTGTCAACAAACTTTCATTCATTCGAACATTAGTAACCTTGCAAATAGGGAATAAACATCCTCTAATCTCATACACAACATACATAGATTGTTCATCGCATAAGATGAGGGACAGCGGATCTGAGACTAATCTCGGATCTGAGACTAATCTCGGATGCGTCAAGCGAGTTTCCATGACAAAGTCAGGAGCTCTTGAAGATATCACTTGCAATTGTGATTTTTTAATTGGGGTCCTACCTCCTATACTCGTCAAAACGAGTTCGGTTACCACTTCTAGACACCAATTGTCTACAAAAGCTAGCAAATCAGTAGGACCACTCATAGAACCTTCCGGTTCAAGGCCTGAACCTTTGTTCTTTACATGTGAATATAATTTCTCAAACTATAACAGTATAGGCTAAATAATATCGGTTTTGACTATATATATATATAATATCGCTTTATGAAATAAAGAAACTATCTAGCAATCGGTGAACTCTGTCTAATTAATATTTATGCAGCTAAGAATTAAAAATATGAACGCTCTTTTGGGAATAAGTAATAAATGAAAAGAAAATTTCCTTACTAATTGTTTCCTATTTATTACTTGGTTTTTATCTCTACTCATAGAAGTTTTATCATTGTAAATTATATATAATAAAGATGTGTTAATTAGGAACGGTTTAGAGGCATGATTATGTCCGATTAGGTAACTAAACGGAATAGGCATTTCATATTTACCCAGCCGAAATTGGGATTTTCAGGCTAAGCTCGTTTGGATCCTATGTCCCAACCTTATTTATCTACTTTTTTTTTTTTTAATACCTTATATATGTACTTGAGAGTTGAGACAGGATGCATTACTATACAGCCAACAAAAAAAAGTTGTATCTAAAGGATTTTTCCAGCATACTTATATCTGGTTTCTTTCGTGATTTTAAATTTGGAGTCGTCCGTTTAGACCAACACTTAATTGTTTTAGACTAGAATCAGTAAGACGGAAAAAAAAAATCAGACATGAAAACATACAAGTTGTGTTAACCTGAATACTAAGGTCATTTTATATATATGTCTATAGGTATAAGACTGTTAGCTTTTTTTTGGGTCCATGCGTAAATTCCATTTAGTAAATGTGATATTATACCCAAAAAAAAATAAAAAAAACTTATCCATATGTATCACATGAAATTACAGTACACGAACACACCCGAATTATGTAGGATTGATGGCCTCCTATACTTTGTGCTCCAAATATTTAGAAGACATTTACGTACGTTTCTTTTCAACATTTCGTAATGGCTGAGATTTTACCTACCGACCTAAATGTATATAGCTGTTGAAGTAAATTAAAACACTACGAGCCAAAGGGAATATGAATTATGTGCAATTGGTTCATGAACTCATAATGGTGGCGATAATAACAGCATTGACAAGTTGACAATAATACTAATACGAATGTACGAATAAAATATTTTTTTAATAAAAATATACAAACGACGTTCAAAATAATCTTGAGGTACTACATATCTACAGAAAGGATAAAAGAATATATATATTTAGATGTATTAAAACAAGTTGATCCTCTTCACACTCTTCTTAAACCCCTATAAATACTCCCACCTCCTCTTCATTTATTTTCATCACTATCTCTCTCAAACACATTCAATAATCTCTAAAACATTGAATCTATCTTTTGTAACAAGAATGGCTTCAAAGAACTCAGCCTCTCTAGCTCTTTTCTTCGCTCTCAACATCCTCTTTTTCACCTTCACCAGTGCAACTCATGATTGTGGTTGTACCCCTAAGGTTCCAAGCCCTAAACACAAGCCTTCCCCAAGCCCCAAGGTCCCAACTCCTTCAGTCCCAACTCCCAAGGTTCCAACTCCTTCGGTCCCAACTCCTTCGGTCCCAAGCCCTGGCTCATCCAAAAACTGTCCTATTGATGCCCTCAAACTCGGTGTATGTGGAAACGTCCTAAGTGGCCTACTCAACATACAGTTGGGTCAACAATCATCTAAACAATGCTGCTCGCTTGTCCAAGGTTTGGTTGACCTCGAGGCTGCGATCTGTCTCTGCACTGCTCTTAGGGCTAACGTTCTAGGAATCAACCTTAACGTACCTATATCTCTCAGCCTTCTTCTCAACGCTTGCAACAAAAAGCTCCCATCTGGTTTCGAATGCGCTTAAAGGATATCAGCTATGCATATGGATGCGCGCGTATACAGCTTGAATAGATACAAGCTAGGGTTTTAATATTTTAAATTTGAATTTGTTCGAGTGAAATAATAAATCTAAGTGTTTTATAGTTCTTTGTAAACTCCCCCCCCCCCGTCTCGGGCGCTTTTATGCTTTTGTTGCAATATACTTCTATTATCAATCCGTTTAATGAAAGAGATTATGTTACCATTTGTATTATATATAACAATCTTCACATAGCCAAAGTTCATGCTATAGAATGCTACTTTGATGTGACGGTTGATTTCTACTAGAAATACTTGATCCTTTTGAAAGTCGTTATTTTTAGTCGTCTTGTGGGCTTATAAGGCCCGCATTTATCCCACAAGGAGGAAAATGGGGTCGACCCCCTACACGCACCAGCGACCGGCAAGAGCCTTGGCACTTAACTAACAACATGTTTAGCTTTTGATTACGAGAACGATCATTTAGCTCCGCTATTGATAAGTCTGGTCGTTAAGACTTATGTGTGTCGTAATTAGAGTGATCATGATGTCGATCAAGGCTCAATGATGTTTATATGTGATTTTATTATCCTAGAGATCTTGGCCTAGAATATGCGTGGTCATTAGACCAGGTCTAAAGTTTGTGTGATGAAAAGTTTGAACCAATATTTTCAGTTAAGGTTATGATAAACACAGATGATCTGACTTCCCTTCTTCATCTTTCACATTGCCATAGTCTACTATGTTCCTTATCAAGTTAGGTAGAAAGACTACACAAAAACCCTAAAAAGAGATTTCCTTATCATCTTTAACCGTTAACGGAAAAAAAAATATGGTTAAGAAGCCCCCCATCATTTTTTACGGTATATGTGTGGGCTTTAGGAGATTTCCCAATGGGCTTAGGTTTTTCCTAATTATACATGTATCGGGTTTGAGGGTATAAATATTCATCATAGGGCTTGTAATTTATCATTCACACATTAATACAGAAACCCTAAAAGGGTATTTCCTCAAGTTTGTTTCTCTCTTTCGTTTTACATTCCTTGATTGATTCGACCTTGCTTGTTCATCACAACAGAAGCATAACACCTAATATCGCATCGCGTGACTAGAAGTATAGAACTTAGAGCACCTCTATCGGTTAGAAATCTAAAAAATCTTTTACTTAATAATTTATTTATTGAATTAAGTTTAGCATTAAAATACATTTAACCAAGACAATTGGCAAATGTGTTTCAAAAAAATGAGAAACGGTTTTTATTTGAGAGACTCTCGTCTTTCTTTCTCTTTTTTGTATCTACATTTATTATTATTTTTTTTAATCTCAGAGACTTTGTAAAAATTTGTCGATGGAGATGTTTTTAGATTAAGAATATATACTTTATGATAATCGGTTTTAATATTTATGCGAATGGAAAGTTCATCTTCTGATTGCATGCCTCGTGATAATGAGTTAGTAACATTAAGCTCAATGATATTTAAAAACAATCTAATCAAATTAACTAATAAAGATCTTTTAAATGACATGCATCTATAGACTATAGTAGCTAAGTTTTAAAATATAAACTACAAACAACACTAGTAAAAAGTAAAAACATACAATAGAACCTCTATAAATTAATGCTCTATAAATTAATAATCACCATAAATTAATAAAATTTAGTAAAATAGGATTTTTTATTATTTGTGTCTTTTTAAAATTGGATTGTAATCAATTTCTAATTTTCTTTCTTGCATCAAAAATTTATAATGTTATTATCTCAATTTGTATCCTACAATCATAAGAGTTTTAGACGCAATAAATATTTTTTATGCGTAACTACTTTGGGTATTGTTATCTCGTCTTTAACATTATCGAAGTGCAACCGTAATTTTTTTAATACTCTAAACTTCAGAGTATGTATCATTTTCATTCGGATAGTCAAGTAAACTATTGACATATATTTTATTATGATAACCAGGATTATTAGCATAATATGGGTAAGATAAATATATAAATAATAAAATCTATAAATTTTTAATTAAATAAAATTTTATAAGAATTCATATGAGTTTCAAGATAAATGTTTCATTTTAAATAATTTTTTTACACAAAATATAGAATAAAAAAATCTCTCTATAATTTATAAATATTAATTTATCGATAAATTAATAACTCTCTAAATTAATAAATTTTCAAAATCCCAATATTATTAATTTATAGAAGTTTTACTGTATATATGAATTAGGAAATATCTTTAATCAATATATAACATGTATTCCTAAATTTTTTGTTTTTGGTATTAATTTGACATAGCCATACACATGTGAAATATGTAACAAACTAGAAATGAATATGCTATTAAAAATATATCAAAGACTTCACTTCATTAACACCAATGTGCGTAAAGATAACTTATCTTAAAATATCTAGAATCAAATTGTTCGTTGTTCGACGTCTAATCGATGTCATATACTAAATACCAAAAAGTATTAAATAGCTGCCCAATCAAATTTCACCCTTTTCTTCAAAATGCATCTTCCATTTGCATGTTATTTCTACTTTACTTTGTTATTTTTTCTTCTTCTTTGTTTCTTATGCAGTTTGAAATGATATATTTTTTTTTAATCCGTTTTAAGTTTTAACTATTTTGTGGTCCTAGCGTCGTTGAAAACCATATGATATTACTTTGAGAACAAATGTTTTTGACTTTAAGAACGATTAACCAGTCAATGATTTTTGTTACTCTATAATTGTCTAAAATATGATCGTACGTTCACATCGTAATTTCATGTTTGAATTATGCAATATCTTAGATTCATTTTTTTCGGTTTATCGTCGATTCATTTGTTTGTTTTGTGTGTAATCGTTTTAAATTAATATCAAAAGATATGTTTTAGTTATATTTTTATTTATCATTTAACGTTGTTTAGTTTTCAGTTGCTTTGTTAAACCAAGTTTGGTTTTTATTTGAAACTTCAAACTATTATACGTTGGATTAAGATATGAGTCAGTTCTACTAGCGAGTTTTTTAGATGATATAAAATTTTCTTACAATATTAGGATTTCTCTATTGTTTTATTATAGAATACAAATAGTTTATAAATTTCACATTCGTATCTCTTCGCTTAGATTATATTTTTTTTTTAAAGACATGAATGAAAATGTGCGATTGGGATTAATCCAGAGTCGTGGTTAGGTTGACTTCAATTGGAACCACTAGAATAGAAATTTGTCTGCTTCTATTTGACCGACAGAATCAATTTCTACGCAAGTACAAATATATACATGCCGGTGGGTAATTTATTTATATAAATCCTATAGGAACAAATTAATTCCTGGTCGTCAACATCTTAAATAAGACGATCCTTATTAATGATGAATACTAAGAAAGATGATCTTTTAACATCAAGGAGATATGGACTAATGAGCTTGAGATCTCCCCATCACTTATTTCATATACATAAAATATATAATCCTTGGTCGACAACAAAAACACGTCTAAAAATTTTAATTCAAAGACACGATGTTAGTAGTATATCAATTCAAATCTCATATCAGGATATTAAACATATAAATATTATTTTACTCTAACTAGTAATGTTTTAAAATATGATATATGCTAGATGGACAATAGAATACTATGTAGGGTATAAACATATACACGGTTGGTTATGTAAGAACAATACGATTTTTCTTTTTCGTAAAAGAAAAGTTTCAAAGTACAAAATTTCAGTATATAATGCATATATAATCACAATTTAAAGTAAACATAAAATAATATCTATAATGAATACTATAAAAATAATCTATGAATATCAAAAACAAATTCAAATATTTATAGACATTAAAAACATAGTTTAAGTCAAATAATTGAAACTGAAAAACATAAATAAAGGAAAATTTTCAACTTTCATATAATAGTGCGAAAATAATATATTAAGCCAAACACATGAATCTAAAATATTTTCTTAACTTTTTATTTCTAAAAATTGAAAACTTATCCATACCAAATCTATTATTAGAGCCAAGTTGGACCTGTCCAATTCCAACCAAACTGGAAGCGTTGTTTCGTGGCTAGATCTATAAGTTTGTGTGGGTGACGAGTATGTACGAACATAGGGTAAATTGAGATAAAAGAGATTTGTTAATTAGGGTTCATTTTTTTTTCTTTCCAAAATGACGTCTAGAAATAATCCTTTAGAATAAGATTGCAATTACAAATGCATATGATATATGCACTACAACATCTACTATTCTTTTTTAAATGAATTAACTATGAAAATAAGTATCAAGCCTGCATGCTTGACTACCAAACGGCATCAAAGGTGCATCACCGTCTTCTTGACGACTACAGTCTTCATATATAGATAATTACCACCAATAGATATACAAATCTTGTATGATGGGACGATGTCACATTCACGAGTGCATCTCACAATATAATTCTAGGCGTGTGCATGTTATTATCTACGCCTCTAGGTATAAACTCATGTCTCTAAACCTTAATAGCTCTCCAAGTCATGCATGCTTCAAGGCTCGTTAGCATCAAGGCCCGTAGCCAATCGTGTACCAAACACTACAACACACTTATGTTATGTGTCAATAACTGCATCAAGTACTGCTTCAGTGTCTTTGTCGACTTTGTGTATTTTAGTGCCTCAACCTCATACTTTGTTCTCTCCATGTTCTAACCATTTTTTAAACTAATCAGCATTACACTAACTAAAATCTCTAAAACACTTAAAAGTTAAAACACTTACTCGAAACTAGGTTTGGATCATTTCATGTATCGGATAGAACCCGTTCTGAACAGAACACGAAAGAAACTGACCCAACCCGATCCAAAAGTGGACATACTTTGAATATGACATATGAGCCTGGTACCGAAAACCCAAAAAACCCTGACTTGAACCCCAACACCCACCCTTACTCGAAACCATGATGAACCGGGTTGGGATTACCAAATGAAAACCTAACCACAAATTGTAGCATCCCAAAACTAATTAAATCTGGTCCGATCGATCAAACCCAACAAAATAATATAAAGCAAATTCTAGATAAAGGGAAATTCTAGATTTCTCATTTCTTTCAGTAACCTATACAATGAGTCTTGTAAACTATTTTAAGAACCCTCTTGAAGATTTATATATACACTACAAGAAAACATCATGTTTTGCGACGGACGTAATATCCGTCAGAAATTTCCGTCGGAATTCCGATGGATTTCCGACTTCCATCAATCCGTCGGAAAGCCGTCACAATTTACCGACGTATTATCGACGAAACTACGTCGTCGTAATTTTGTAACGGATTTCCGACGGATTCCGAGGGATTTAGGGATTATGAGAATTTTATGAATTTAAAAATTTAGGAATTATGAGAATTTTTATGTTTAGAAATTTAGGGATTTCGAGAATTTTAAGAATTTATAAATTTAGGGATTATGAGAATTTTATGAATTTAGAAATTTTGGGATTTAGGGATTATGAGAATTTTAGGAATTTAGAAATTTAGGGATTTAGGGATTATGAGAATTTTTGGAATTTATAAATTTAGGGATTTAGGGATTTAGGAATTATGAGAATTTTTGGAATTTTAGATTTAGTTTTATTTTAAATTTAATTTTAGATTAAGTTTTATTTTTAATTAATTTTATTTTAATTTAATTTAGTTAATTAGAATTACTTTTTTTTAATCCGTCATAAATCCATCGGAAATCCGTAGCCGTATACCGTATACCGGATTTACCCTAATTTTATCCCGCCCAAACACATCGTGATCATCGAAAAGGCGGGGGAATCCGTTGGAAATCCGACGGAATACGTTCTAATTTATACCGCTCAGGAAATCCGTCGGATTTCCGACGGATACGGTAGGAGGAGGAGCAGAAGAAGAAGAAGAAGAAGAGGAAATTCTCCGGTGGAAAATTCTCCGCCGGAGAATTATTTTTTTCTTTAAACTTGTAATTCCGTCGAAAATCCGGCGGAAATTTCGGACGGATTCCGACGGATACGGCATCCGTATACGGTATACAGTATCCGATATACGGTTACGGAATCCGTCGGAAATTTCCGTTATACTAAGATCCGACGGAAATTTCCTTATAACGGAAATTTCCGACGGATCTTCAATTTCCGACGAGATAGATCTAACGATGGAAATCCATCGGAAACACTCTTATTCCGATGGTTTTGGCCGTCGGAAATCCCCATGTTTTCTTGTAGTGATATATAACAACCATCATTAACAAAAAGAATTTAATCATCTTTTTATATGCCTCTTTCTATCTTCTGAGTATAATGCAGCAGAAAACTCAAACCGAAATAAAAGCTCCAATTCATTGTCGAAAGTCAACCCCTAGCGCACGGCTCAAGTGCCTCCTTAACCCTGGACCATAACAATATTAGTTCCCATGTGTTTAAGCTGATTCGCATACCGTTTTGAGTGAATAAGATGTATCAAATAAATTAGACATTCTTGTTTCGATCACTTGTACATCATAATACCTGAAAATGAAGCTGAGAAAGCCTTAAGCACAATCTCCAATCTCTTCGGTGATCTCCCCAAATATGTTAGGGCAATCATCCCAGCTTTTTGCTTCTCGTGCTTCCCAATAACCGCCTATATACTGGTAGCTTTCACTATTTTCTTGTGGCTCGAACCATCTCGGTCTCCACCCGCTTTCTTGAATCTTCCGTGACTGCGGATTCAAAAACAATTTAAAGTTACTAAAAGCTTTAAAAGGTTTGTGTAGAGAAAGAATCACGAGTCTCGTTACCATTCTCTGCCTTCTCTCTAATCGTTGTTTCTCTTCATTTGCCTTCTCATATTCACCCTTCTCCAGATGGCGTTGATCTGGTCTGAGCCTACAATCTGTCGGAGGGAGCTTCTCCTTTAATCCAAAATGAACAAAATTACCACAAAATCATATAACTTTTAAACCAAATTTGAACATCAAGAAGAAGAAAATTAAAGCAACACACTGTAATATACCTCTAAACCAGGTGTCAATTCATTTAGAGTGATTGCGAATGATGTTAGGTTGTATCTTGTGACATTAGGTGGCGGTTTTATCGCTTTCCACAGTAAAGACTATCATCCCATTTACCAAATACTGTTGCAGTTTTTTTTTCCAGTTACGTCTTCCTCAAAACCATTAACCGATATACATATGGTCATGAAGTTTTTTTTTGATAAAGATTGAATATATTGCCCATTAGGGAAAACTATACATCGAAGTTACTCTGCTTGATCCAAAAAAAAATAAAAATCAAGGAGAGAGATGAAACCATAGTTATATCAACTATAAACCAACCAAGAGGAAAGCATAGTCCTATATACCCTCCTCTCCTTAAACCCGATAATCCTGTCTCTAATACAGCGATCTATATCCCGGAAAAGGACCTGAGGGGATTTGGAGGAGCCTTGATGGATCCTAGCATTCCGTTCCTTCCAAAGAAAGTAGACTGTGCAATGAACTACCAACCTCTTAAGCGTCTGACTCAAGTGGGGAGAAACTGAAAGCAGCCAGGAAGTTAGAGTAGACCAATCCATGAAGTAGTAAGACGTCATACCTAACCGAGAAAGACCCTGCCTCCAAACCTGCAAGGAGAACATACAGTGCAGGAAAATGTGATCTCGGTTCTCCATCAGTGAAGCACAAAGAACACAGCATGGAGAGACATCTAATCCCCAGCTAATCATCCTTTCTTTTACAGAAAGACGATTGAGATGCGCCAGCCAAAATATAAAAGCATGCTTTGGCACATGAGACTTAAACCAAATCGATTTAGCCCAACTCTTATGCTCAGATTTCGGTCTCAGAAACTCCCAGGTTAGGGAAGAGGAGAAAGTGTTCCATCGAGAAGGAACATCTTGAACCTGCCAAATGTAAAGGTCAGGACCGCGGTCTCTGGAAGGAGGTGACAACTCCGCCAAAACCGTGTAAAGCTCTTGCACCTTGACATTCCTTCGAGCCGGCCTAAAGATCCAACCATCTGAAGAAGCAACATCAGCAACGACTGCGTCCCTTGGAACACCCAGGATCCTTGGGCCATTGGCTCCAAAGAAATCAATTAAGGGGCTCAAGGAGCACCACTTCTCAAACCAAAAGCTCACTGACTTTCCATCCCCAATAACACAGCTTACGAACTGTCGAGCCAAAGGTCTTTATGGGTGGTATGGTCATGAAGTTAGTTCAGGTATTCAAGACAAAAAGATTGAAAAATGTCTACAATGTGCATCTCTGTGAAATCACCTGGTGGGGATTTCTATCGACATGTGATTGCTCCTTGAACTTGAGCGTACAAGAATATTGGCGATCCCACGGATTTGCATTGGTCCTATGGTGATCACAGTAGAGTTTACCAAGTAGGATATTGTATATAGTAGTTGTTACCTAAGAACAAAGATAAGCACAGAGAGGGAGAGTTGTGAATATCATGGCCAGAAATAAAATGTGGGAAATGAAAGGAAATTTGTAGTTTATGTTATACATACTTTGCTCCACTGAAATGTCTCTCCATCATCAAACTCAAGAGTCAAGATTCCAACGGGTTCAAGTTGAATCTATCTCCCCCAAAACTTCGACTTCAGGTTTGTGTCACCCGTTGGTTTAAAAAGTTTGATTGGTTTAATATCTTCCTTTTCCAAAATGTTTTTCTTTTTTATGATTCTTTGTTAACATCTCTCAATTTCATCTTTTAATCGAATAAATGTTACTTTTACATCTATTGCAGTATCAATATAAGAATCCACTCGTTTATTTGAAATTTCAAATAACTAAACCGCCTCTTACTAATTTCCGCTTTAATATTCACCAAAAGTAATTAGCAATAACAATCTTTTTTTATAAATGTAGAAGGAATGTAACGATCACACTTAAAATTACATTACCTCATCATTTCATTAGAAATTCCAAATACATCAATAATCCAAAGATGAGTGGATTTAAAATACAACATCTGACAAGTTTTACTATCATCATTTGGATTTTAATAATGGACTAGAAGATTGAATTTAATAAGAATTTTTACATTGTTTTAAAAGCAGATTCTAAGATTGAATTTTAATAAGAACCTTTTCCCTCAAACTAAAATGACTTTCATCATAATTCTTTCTCAGAGTTTTTTCTGTTCTTTTAAACTTCGAAGTTTGGGCTGAAACGTTAATCATGTGGGTCTGGAATCAGCTTTAGTCAATTTCCTTTGGAAATTCTTCTTTTTCATATAGATTTGAACTAGAGACCTCTTCTATTTTTGATGAGGAGGAAACCACTACACCAAGAGCAACTTGGTTTCTTTCTCAGAGTTGAGGGCACAATATATTTTTTTTTGTCACGTAGGGGGCACAGTTTAAAACATCTTCCACTGTGATTTCTTTGATAGTGTTAGATAGTCTTCCACTGTGCTTTCAATCATCTTTGGTCACCCGTTTTTAATGGCAAGAAAAATATTTATGGATCTCAGAGGATTAGTTTGAAATTTCTCTAATTAACAAAAAAAAAAAGAATGTTGAGTTATTGACTAATGTTTACGTATTTAGTTCAAAGAGTGGGCCATATTGGATTCACGGGATAAGCTAATTAAACCCTCTTGTTTCTTGTCGCATCTTCGATACATTTTTTTATGGTTTTGTGAATTTTAAAATAAAAATATGTAACGTATCCATAACGGTGCATATAACAAGAGGGCAGACGAGTCCCACCAAATTACTTACTGGATTAAATTGGCAAATATGTAGTTCTATGTAAAATATTTTAAATGTATTCCAAAGTTTTGTTCAAATCCTTGCAAATGATACTATAAGTAAAACACAGTTATATAACATCTTATTTTTATATTTTTTCATTTTTCAGGACCGAACAATGCATGTTATTAGCAGTTTGATAATTATACGCCATATAAATCAAAACCACTGATCAAAACCAATGTTACTATCTATTAAAAAAATATGTATGGTTCTCTAATTTGTTACTATGTAGACGCCATAAGTTTTGTGGATACATGTTCCGTACTTAACTAAATCATAATCTTATATCAGATTAAACACACGAACAAAAAAATCAAATTCGTTTATACTTATCAGCTTCGCTTAGTTTGACATCCCTAGATAGTTTGCATGTTTTTTTCTTTTTTTCAGACGATTAGTTTTTTTAGCTGGAGTCACAAGAAAAACATAAGTGACATTTTTCTTACTCTAAGAAAATATCCAAAAATTCCGGAGTCTCTGAAGTAAAATTACGGCCCATGAAGAACATGAAATATTGTGCAATGGGGCCATGATAATAACAGCAATGAAATACTAATATGAATACACAAATCAATTATTCTACATAACTCGAAACTCTATCTATTTCAACCCAAAAAGTCGTATTGTAATCGAACTTTGTATATGTAGTATTAACTTATTATAGCATTGACTATATAATATCAGATATTTGATTGAATTACCAACAACCTGTACAAATTTTCCCTCCTCTCGCGTCTCTGTAAACCCTATAAATACAAACGCACTTTCCTCATATATCTTCACCTCTCTCCCTCACAAAGCACTTCACTAATCCTTTGAAATACAATGGCTTCAAAAAACTCAGCTTGTCTTGCCCTCTTCTTTGCCCTCAACATCCTCTTTTTCACCTTAACTTCTGCAACTAATCGTGGCTGTCCCCCAAGTCCTAAACCAAGGCCGGTCCCAGGTAGGGCCCCGATTCGTCCTTCCGTCCCAACCCCATCGGTTCCTTCGGTCCCAAGTCCTTCGGGTCCAAGCCCTTCAGTTCCAACTCCGAGCACCCCTGGCTCATCTGGAAATTGTCCTATCGATGTCCTCAGGCTCGGCGCATGTGCAAACGTCCTAAGTAGTCTACTCAACATACAGTTGGGTCAGCCATCAGCTCAACCATGTTGCTCGCTTGTCCAAGGTTTGGTTGACCTCGAGGCGGCAATTTGTCTATGCACTGCTCTTAGGGCTAACGTTCTCGGAATCAATCTTAACCTTCCAATATCCCTCAGCCTTCTACTCAACCGTTGTAACAAGAATGTTCCGTCTGGTTTCCAATGTGCTTGAACGATATCAACTATGCACACGTACACACAATTTCCACTGCAAAATGTTTTAGTTTGAATAAAATGCATGTTCCCATGCAAGTTAAGGGTTTAATGTTTAAATCTGTTGTTAAAGTAAAAGTTATTTATGCTTCTTTGTAAACTTCTTTTTTGGCGAATAATTGTTTTTGTTGTAACTTCTATATTTAGACAGTTAAATGAAAGACTATTATAGCCAATGTCTTCTATTCATATATTTTCATTTCCATTTTCGGGTTGGAATGTTTTGCATAATTTTTCCAATTTGAAACAAAGTTAAATAGGTTGAAAAATATTATTCAACGCAATCAAATGTTTTTGTCCAGCGGATTCATTGAAACATTATTCTACAGTTTCATCTAACTACCACAAATCCCGATATTAGTTATAATTTATACACAAGAGCATAGGCCATATGAGAAGTGAAAGGTGACCGAACACTACAAGAAAAAAGTTGTGACAAAATATTTCGTCACAATAAAAAAAATTGGTAACAATAAAAATATTATAACAAATTGGTGACAATTTATACAAAGTTACAATAAAATCATTGCAAATGTTTATTTGTAACAAAAACGTCAACCTTTGTGACGAATATATCTAGTAACTATTTTATCACAAGTAGTGACATAACATGCATGTCAATTAGTGACTTAAAACATCGTCATGAAACATATTGTTACTTTTATAATGTCTCAATTCTGTCACTCATTTAGACGGTACTATAGTCTCAAATCATCACAAATGATGGACTAAAAAATCAACGTCTTTTCGTCTTATTTTGCAACTGTTTAATTGTCGTAACCTAGTCACGTTTTATTACTAAAGTTCGTTCATAGTTCCATCTTAATTAGCTACATATTTGGATCTAAAATTGATCGCTTTTCTTTATTATTTTTGTCACAGTCATGATGCATTTTATGATTATGATCATATGCATTTTTTTATATTTTCAACTTGATCCTTATTAATTGTGACTATAGCTTTTGGTTCGATTTATTTTCTAACTATAAAGCTGATACAACAAATCTAATTTTACTAAATAAAGCAAATTACATACATTAAAAAAACACTCCAGAGTAAACTTGTTCACATAAGAAGCCTCTTATCAAATACATATATATGATCTGACATTAATCAAGTAGCAGTAGCAAGAGCCAAGAGTAGGTACAAACGAAAACTAAAACTCAATCAAGAGGTACGAACAAACGCACTAAACCCCTTACGAGCTTAAGTGGAGAATATGTTCAAGACGTTTTTGAAAGTTCTTCCCCATCTTCGTTTGGTTAAGAGTTTGTAACGTCTAAACTCGAGAATCTAAGATAAAAAAAGTTTTTGAGAAGCAGCAGATCTGGAACGAGAACGAGAACGTGGTCTTCTCCTTTACGACCTACTATTCGTGAACAAAATCAGTATAGAACGCGCTGTTTCTTTTCTCTCTCAAAGTCTTCTAGAGAAAATCTTCGTCTGATACATCTCTGAGGTCCTCTCCGGCCTTTGACGCTCCTCGCCGGTGTCGTTATTGAGGTTTTTAATAAAAGAAAGGGGAAAATTAAATTTTTTTAAAAAAAAATCAGTATAGAACAAACAAACCCAAACAAGTTAAACACTAAATAAATGGTTGGTTTCAGTGACTTAGGCATAGTCACATTCAAAGAAGAGATTTTTTATGTCCTCTTCTCCGACCATCGTAAAACCAAATATTGTTCACGACCCGACCCATCCACCGGTCACCATTTTACTTTTAATTATGTCAAATAAATAACCAATTTGTCAAGTTTATGAGAAGCGTAACAACAAAGTTTATGTGAAGCGTAACTACAATAACAAAAAAACAAGATCTTATATTTCATTTCACTCTTCAACCTAGTGGTTTAGGCTCTCAAATATATCGCTCTCCCTCCTCTAAAAAGTTGAGATTATATTTTCTTCTCAACTTTCTCTAATATCTCCAAAAAAAAAGGTTATGATGCCATTTTGTATGTTCAACACCAAAATTTCTCATAATGAACATATTAAGTTAACAAAATAAATGAAGCATAAGAACTTCTCAAATTAAAAAAAAAAAGTATAAGAACATTCGTCAGTTCAGCAGCAAAATTTGACATTAAACTTATTATTTTCATCTACATGAAATTTCCACAAATTTTTACTCTATTCTTTTGTTATTTTACTGATTGACTGTCTTTTTATATGATTACTATAAAGGTGTATATATTTTTCTTGTTCTTCGATTTTATTTAAAAGTGTATTTTTTAATTGACTTGCATAATTGTTTTTTGTCACACCATTCGAGAGAGAAAAAAATGATTTTCCTTCGGGAGAAAATACAAATTGTTATTATTGACTTTATGTTATAAACTCATTAGTAGATGCCCATTATAGTCCGTATTCTAGTATGTTCTAGACCTATTTGTTCCCCAAGTATTGTAATCTTATATATACTTTATATTCTCATGGAATAATAGACAACACAATTCTCTCTTATCTCTCTTATTCATAACACGTTATCAGCACGATAGACCTAGCCACTTGATAAAACCCTAGCCGTCTGAGCACGAAAACCCTAACCACCTCCGACTCGATCTCGTTCTTCCGACTGTGCTTCGATTCCACGACGTCTCCTTCTTTCACCTTGTTTCCATCAAGATAAGTGGATCCTCTCATATTTAATTAATTAATTTATCTGATCGAATATTAAAGAAAGAGATTGCGTATTGTTTTACTGTCGATTTGCTTTCATAATTTGCTTGCTTCATAATTGACTTTTGCTTTATAGCTTTATTGTTTGATGTTGGATTGGCAAAACTCAAATTATCGATTCCGTTTCCTCAACGTTTCCAATCCACATCTCCTATTCGATCAAATGAGGTAAGTTATCTTATGTTTATTCTAGCAATAATCAATATAGCATAATAGTATTATTTTATTATTGATTGATTGCTTCACCAAAGCATAAAATTCAATATGGTTCATTCTATTTGACTTCTGTTTAATCTATTTTATATTATGAGACTTGTGATTCAATAGCATATACACATATGTGTATGTCTGTTGATCCAATAACGCTCACAAACTATACTTAGCATAATAATTCTCGATTTGATAATTCACACACGATGCTTTTGTTTTATATGAGTGCTTATGAATCGAATAATCTCATGATTCATTGTTGCGACACATGTAATTTGTACATACATACATTCGTCATATGCAACATGTTTTAATACACTTACGGCACAATATTTAAAAATTGATATTTTATATCTATCACTCATGTATACTAATTATGACACATCCAGAAGATGTTATAATTATGATATATCTAGAAGAATATAGTGAAATTTACTCTCACTAGTATGAATCTTTAGTGTAATTACTACGTTAGTATGGTTTTACTAACTTAGTATTAAGGATGTACAAAAGTACTAAATTACTCTTTTTCTAAGTTAGTATTAGGTAAAATAAAATAGATATAAAATCAATTTAAATTTAAACAAGATTTTCATATATTACTAATAATGAAAACAAAATCTTTTCTTTTAATCATGGATAATTTCCAAAACCACTACCCTAATTTTATGGATGGTTTATGATTAAAAATTCCAAAAAAATATCTTTCGTGTCTTTTTTTAAAAAATAACCAATGATATTCACATTTAATTTTGTTTTTTTCAAAAAAAAAAACAACATTTCAATGTCACTTTTTAATCAACATAAAAGACATTAAAAAAAAAATTTTACATAAAACTAATTAGGTCGAACTCAATTTTAAAATTTTTTAAACATATTTCCGAAATTTATTTTCGTTTTTTTAAAACAAACTTTCATATTTATTTTTTCGGACTTTAAAAACAAATCTGCAAAAAAAAAGTGCATTTCTTTCTTGCCACGTCATCACATCTGAAAAAATCCGTACAATTCCAATTAAATCTGTAACACATCAAATAAATCTGTTACACTAAAATACTGTTTTAGTAATTTTTTCACCACCTTTTGCAGTGTTGCAGAGTTAAATAAATCTTGAACACAAACAAATAATCCGCGACACTACAATTTAAATCTGCAAATTAAATCCACAAATTATGAAAAACCTGCAAATTCATGTAAAAATCTTCGACACATGAAAATAAATCTTCTATTTAAATCTACAAAAAAAGAATCTGCAAAAAAAATCCGCAAAAAAATAAATCTATAACACTATAAACAAATATGTTACATTACATACTAGATTTGTAATTTTTAAAACTCGTTTTCCTTTGTTGCTGAGTTTTTAAAAATCCGCAACAAACCAATAAATCTACGATAAGTAAAATTAAATCTGTAAGAAAAAATCCGTAATCAATTAAATCTGCAAAAACAAATCCGAAAAAACAAATCTTCACCACATGTGTGCGGATTTTTTAATAATAATCTGCGGATTTATTTTGTTGGGAAGGTGGCATTTTTGTAAATATGATTTTTCTTGTCAAATGAAATAAGGGTATTGTAGGCAAGAAAAAACTCATTCAAAGGGTCAAAAAATTAATACTACTCTAGTAATTTTAGTATTTTTCATACTAGATAAGTAATCCTCCCAAGAATATATCATACTTAAAAGATTTACAAGTTATTCGGAGAAATTTATAAAGAAAAGTATAATCACCAGAAGTGATATTACTAGTTTTACTTATGATTCTTATATGAAAGAGTACAAGACTTGAAGTCTAGATACTTATATGAAAGAGTACAAGACTTGAAGTTTACATACTTAAATTTTCACGGAAGTAATATTGTCTTGTAGACATAATGTTTTAAATTTAAAACATATTACATCTCCTTAAAGCTAAAAAAAAAAAAAAAAAAACTGAGATATTTTATTGGTAATGCTCTATTCCCTGACGCGAATGTGACACCATATACTAAAAAGCGAATGTGACACCATATACTAAAGCGAATGCCGACGTCTTGTCCGTTCTCCGAAGTTCCGGAAATATCCCAAACTAACATCAATGATCCTCTGTCTTAGTTGTAAGACGTCATCATCGTTCACACTCATCAAGATAAGTGTGCTAATCCATCTTATTATTTTGATTTTGTTAATAAATCTATGGCATCATTACCAAACATGATTGATCGTTCCATGATTTATTTGATTTATTAGAGATGGACATATGCTTAATTACGTTTTTGTTGATTTACCGAAACTGAGAGTTGGTTTTATTTGTTTGATTGGTATATAATTTTTGTGGCATGATTTCTATTCTAGTTTGAGAATCATTTATTTAAAATTGGTAGAAATTGTTTATGATCGATTCCCTAAAGTGAATGTGACATTTTATATACAAAAAGAAAAGCTCACACTAATAAGTGGCTATAGAAGTAATCATGAATGTAGATGTGATAAATATCTTGAAGACCAAGGTCGATCAATTTCTTTCAAGAAATTATATATTCACCTGAAGTGAGAAAAGAAAAATGACAAGAAAAACAAGAAAAAAAAATTCTCTCATATGACAATGAAAAAATTGTGAGAGTACAATTCAAAGTTGTCCAAGAAACGTATTGAATATTCAAGAAGAGCATATATATATAGATACTCTAGAAGAGTACATAGATAGTATTGTCTATGGGAACGTAATTTGAAATCATTTATGCATTATGCTCTCCTAAATCTTAAATTGGGCATGGTTTGATTCTAGAGTGGAATTCAATACGAGATGTATGAATTTGAAGTTTCAACATCTCGGGGAGAAGTAAAGAATCCCACATAAAAAAAAAAAAAAAAATGATGACACATATCCAGAAGATTATGTTATCTTGCTTGACCATAAAGGTTCTATAAATTCTTCGGAGCAATTCTTATAGAAAAATGTAATCAGGAGATTGTGATATTACCTAGAACTAGTTATATCTAAAGTTAAGACTTGAAGTCTATAAATAAATATGTCTAAATTTATATCTAAAGTTAAGATTTGAAGTCTATAAATAAATTTGTCTTCTTGATTATACTTCATTCTCTGAAGAGAATGTGACATCATACACTAAGAAAGAAAATGACCACACATGATATTTGCCGGTCGCATATGTGAAAGTAGATATGAATATGGTCAGATAGACCTCTAAGAGTTTCTGTCAAGAACTCATATTTTCTATGGAAGTGAACAAATAGAAAATGAAAGAAACTTGTGAGCGTACATTAAATGATAGTATAAAACATATTTATGAATGCTCCAGAAGAGCACATAGATATAAGTGTCTATGAGAATGCAATTGAAATACTTGGTACAATCTATTCTCTTAAGTCTCAAAAGTTAAATACATGATCCGAGTAGAATATATTATTGATTCTAAAATGAGATTCAATTCGAGATTGATAAATCTACAGTATTATCATCTCTAAGGGGAGAGATAAAGAATCTCATATACTATAAGTGAAACATTTAGAAGATTATGTTTACACTAAAATTGAGTTTGACTACTCCTTCATCAAAATAAATCTATGGGATTCTATATTAATATGAAAAGTGAAGGAATTGTTGAATATCTCCAAATCACAAGTATTTCCCAAGGTTGAAAGTATTTAAGAGAATCTACCTATTTTGTACTAGAATGTACTACACAAAGATTCGTAGAATATAGACAAAAGATATAGTAAGCCAGAAGTTTACCGAGAATGAAAAGTAAATCAGAAGTTTACTGAGAATTTAAATGTTTGGCTTAACCGGATTGGTCATCCTGGTTTAATAAATGATGCAAAAATTTATAAAAGTGTGTGGATATTTCGTAAAGAACCAGAAGATTCTTTATAATTATTCATCATATGTTAATTGCTCAGAAAGCAATATGATAATGTGGCATTCACCAATAAAAAATAAATTGGAATCTGTTTATTTTCTTAAGTAATATACAAGGAGATATTTATGGGTTGATCACCCACTATGTGAAATTTAGATACTAGATGCATCGATTCATTGGACGCATTGACTCGATGAACACATCAACTAAATATTCACATGTTTACCTTGTCATGAAACTGCAACTTGAAGTTTGCAAGGTTATAATGATGGTGAATTTATGTTGTCCATAAAAATAAATTGTGGAACATCCTGAAGCTCATGTTCATACACAAAAGGTTTAATACCATGGATTCGTATCAACCCAATGAATAACTAATAGTTTTCCCCATCATTATTGGTTTAGGGTCAGAAACCAAATAATTCCCATCGGAAAGATTTTTGAATGTGAAAAGTGCTCCACCACAGAGCACTAAGATGGGACCTCAAAGGAGGAAAATATATGTTGGATATAAAGGATCATAAGTATCTTAAGCCATCCTAGAAGGAATTATCTAAGGCTCGATTTGCAGACTCTCATTAGAATAAGTCAGTTTTCCAACATTAGGGGGAGAAAATAAACAGCTGGGAAAAGATATTGATAGTCTCGAGTTTTAACCCAAAATAATGCTGCAAGTGCACAGGCAAAAGCAGTAGTATATAAGGTATCGAATCCACAGAGACCAAGGTTACACTATGAATCTATAGATTTCAAATAAAGCTAAGATAAATTAAATGAGTTGTAAACTGACGTGAGCAGGTGCTCAATGTAAATGAGCAGGTGCTTGGAATAAAAATCGGTAATAAAACAATGATAAAAGGCACTAAGCCGAGATGAATCTCCGGTGATTTCGGGTACTTGGGTTGAGCAAGCTATTCAGGGTCTATTTAAATGCGGTCTAGAACTCAAACATAAATATGTATTGCCCCGCTTTTGGCGATGTATCAACACCTTTGCCTACAGCCTAAATACCTACACTTTCGAGTGGATTTAGTAATGAAGTAAGCAAGCTTTAATGCAAAGGTTCAATATGTTCACATTCAATGGGAACGATCAATGGTGTTTTGGTTACCACCAAATGCTCATCAAAGGTAATTCTAGCAACCTATATCATTTTTGGTGAATAGATTAAACCTAGAGATCATAGACTAAGTGATCAATTTAGCCTAAGCATTGAGACTTCCTAGAGATGAAGACATAAAAACTCCCTATTTGGCTCAACCATCTAAAGCCCTAAATCACCATCGAAATCACCCCGACCTAGTTATGGAACTACTCGGACATGATCAAATCAAATGAAACAATAATAATCTTGAAACTCATAATGAAATGAATAAGAAGGATAAGGGTTAGAAATTCTTCTTGAGAAGATACTACTGTGATGATTTGGAAATGACAAGTAGCTTCAATGGCGGTCGGTGAATGAATCGGAAGTGATGATGCAAGAACAAATACTTTTATTAAAATCGTAAAAAGAGAACAAGAGTATTCTGATTATTTTTTTCTGAACAAAAGATGCTCTCCCCCTCTGATGAAGATCATCTTCTTCAAATACAATAGAAAGCATTAAAAACTAAAAATATCTTTTAAGGCAAAATAAGGAAAATAAGAAGAAATCCCATTTATGATTAAAATCAATCATCTCCCTAATGAGAAGGGATTGATGTTGACTCATTAACTCCTGGGGATCGTGTGGGCCATCAGATGAACTCGGCGGCCACAGCTTTATTAGGTTTAGGTTCTGGTGTCTTGGTGCGAGCAGGTGCTCGCTCGGACCGAGCAGGTGCTCGGTGGAGTGAAAACTCTTCTTTTTGCTCCAATTCTTCTCCTTTTCTTCATAGAGCTCCAGAAGCTCCAAATTATGCTCCAAAGCATTGTAGAACCTGAAAAGACATCAAAAGGAAGCAAAAAGACAAGAAAAGCAACACAAAACCATGGGTAAGTTAGGCTAAAAACCTAACATATCAACTCCCCCGGACTTGCCTTTTGCTTGTCCGCAAGCAAACCAGAAAAGTTAAATCCGGAGAAGTGTTTGAAGGTGGGAGCTCAAATCCAAAAGAAACATCGAAGGGTTCAACAAAATGTCCTAAAGAGAACTAATGCGATGCGCAACAAATCTTACTCAAGAAGCTTTCGCCATACTCATCTCTTATCAAAATAATTACTCCAGATCCTTAGACTCAAAAGAAAGCATGCAATCAACTAAACTCAACTCTTTAACATTCATTAATGTGTTTGGTGCGGTCTCACAATTGGACAATGAATCAATACCATTTGGCTCGGTAGAAGAAGGCTTTTAGATGATGTAAAGAGGCTGTCCGAATTCTTTTTGGTGACTAACTCTCAAATGCAAGTGTTACATTTAGCAAAAGCAAGAAAGAAAAGAGACAATTGATGCATACAAGGCTCGGAATCCAAAGTTCTACCCGTAACCCCATTGTTGCAATCTTTCATCCCTCTTTTCTCACTACCCATTTGTTAAACCACTAGCCAGCTTTCGGCTAAACCTTTCAAACTTCCTCTTTCTTCTTTAGATTTTCCGAATCCTAGGGAATTTCTTTTCTCAACTTTAGCTCTTTCTATCCTAGCATTCTCTAACACATTTTTCTTCTTTTGATTTATTCTAAGAGAATGCTAAGCTATCATTTTTCTTTTAAACACTTAGAGCTATATACTTTTCTTTTCAAACTTATTCCCTAGAACTCATCCTTTCTTCTTTCTTTCTTTTCACACTTAACCACAAACCCAAAGATAATCAAGTAAACGCTTAACCAAATCGGTTTCATACCCCACCTAAGACTAGTCTTAAACTCAAGAAACTAGCCTAATGGAAACTTTGCCTTGTCGTCTCTAATGCTTGCAAGATTTTACCAATGCAACACAAAGAAAAAGGCCTCACTCAAAGAATAAATGCAAGGGTTTGAATGAAATGGTCGGGTTTAAAGGTGTGGTACTATCCTCATCTAAAAGATGAACTTAGATCGGGATAGCCATTCAAATCAAGATAAGAGTGGTAAAAATTAGGCAAACATGATTTGAATGTAAGGTGTTTATCCATAGTTATGATTCAAAGTCCAAAAGTGAGAAGAATTAATCAAGTTTAAGTTCAAGTTGATAGAGTTGAATCTAGATCATGCAAGTTTCAATTGAGTTGGGATTTTCAAAGAAATAAGATTCAAGTATGGATGAGCCTCTAATTCATGATTGTTAATGCATCGAAAAAGTTCTAATGAGGGCATATCATGGAATCCTAAAATGAATCTTTACAAGGAAATTTCATCATTGCTCCCTATGCAAATGCAATCCTAAAATGCTCTAGACTCGATCCTAGCATGAAAAAGATAATAAAAATGTTTATGCCATGAGAAACTATATGCATTTTTTTTTTTTTTTTTTTTTTTTTTTTTTTTTAAGTGCAAAAGACTCAAAGCAAAAACAATTAAAACATTAATCCACTCCCCCGGACTTAACTTTCACCGTCTCGGTGAAAGAAAAGTACCGAAAGAGTAGACTAAAAACAAGTTCAAATCAAAAACAAAATAAAAACAAAATAGAAACAAATGTGATATAAACAATGGAAATAGTAGGGTGAAAGTGGATATCACCCGGATGTAGCATCGTCGGAGACATGATCAGACCTCTTCCTCCTTCTCCTTGCTGGCTGGTCCGAGCAGGTGCTCGAATGCGTGCGAGCAGGTGCTCGTTCACGCTGAGCAGGTGCTCGCGGAGTTTGCACATCCGGAGCATGGCAGCAGCCTCTGGACATCGCCTGCATGAGCCTCTGCAGTAGGCTGTTGTTCTTCCTAGTGGATTGGATCATCCACCTCCTATACTCAACATCATTAGCATTATCATCAATAGGGGGAAGATCAAACTCACCTTGAGAAGGAGTGTCGTGGTACGTGAGAGCAAGGCGCGGAACCGAAGGACCAGCATCCTCGGTGTCAAATGGAGGTTGCCTCGATGTGCTTCGACGTGATGTGCTCAGGCGGGAAGCGGAGGAGGGTCGGCTCGGGTTTGGTACCAAGTAGTGCGGAGGAGGGTTAAACGCAAGATCATCAAGGGAAGAGAGTTGCGTGATTTCCAAGTTGGGCAGCTCCACATAGCTCGCCTCACCGTTTCCATTGAAGAATTGGTAATTTGACGGTTTGACGATGATTTTGGAAAGGAGCAGGTGCTCCATATCAATGCGCTTCATCTCCGGGACGTATGAATATGGAGAAAGATCCACCCTTAAATTGCGGAATAACGGTGTGAGCAAGCTTCCAATACGCTCCGTCCTTGGTCCTTTGTTTGTTGCGGTTGTGTTATCTTTGATCGCACAAACCATCTCCGCGAAACGTATACCCAAGTTGGATCGGTATTTCTCAAATTGGCTCGAGTCTCCGTCACCTACAATAGGACCACAACCCAACAATAACAACAATAATTCATCGGTGTGAACTTTGTTACCTACGGGTCTTCCAAAGAGCATGTTGCTCAATATCCTTGCCACGATACGGAGTGCGGGGTGGCGAAGGCGGTTTTGGCTCGCCGAGTTTGAGGAGTAGTCACCCGAAGCGATTAGTCCCCAAAAGGTCTTGGCTTCTTGGAATCTCTTTGGACTCGATAGCTTCGTGTCCGTCTCATAGAACCCATACGCTATGCAAAAATCGAGCATGGAGATAGCGTACCTCTTTCCTCCAGCAAAGAAAGAGAATGTGGCCTCCTCGAATGAAGGCTTGTTGGGGTTTGCGTATGAGAGAGTGGCGGTTGCTAGGCATTGCCTAGTGAGATCGGGATAGAGCACATCTTCCTCTAGAGCAAAGGCCATGCAGCGAGCATTGTAGAGTATGCTCCTCACTTGTTGTTGAAGACCAAGTTCGACCAATGTTCTATCGCACATGAACCGAGTAGGTTCGAGGTCAACTTGGAGGAGTTGGTTGTAGTAGAAGGCGTCGATTTCGTCCCAAGAGTCTGGTGAGGACATTGGGAGTCCGGCTCGGTCAATTTCAAACGGTTCGCCTTCCGGTCTAGGCCATGGAAAGGTGAGTGGAGAAGCGGTTGCGGAGGTAGAGGCCTTACCCTTGCCTTTTTCCTTGTTGGAGAACTTGATTTTTGGAGCCATGGTGAATGAGAAGAGGCGGAGAGAGGTTTCCGAGTGTTAAGGTTTGGTTTCGGAGAGGAGATAGTGGAATGTGGCGGTGGTTTTGTGGTTTAGGCAAGTGAGCAGATGCTCGGTTGTTATAGGGCTTGAGCGGCGGCGAGAGAGGTTGAAAGATTGAGAGAGAATTGAGCGGTTTGGGAGCTTGAGAGTTTGAGTGGTTTCCGGTGAGAGAGAGTTATGGTGAGTGGTTGGTCTTGGAGAGTGGTAGATATGGGGATTTATGGAGGTTGAGTTAATGGAGAGTTTCGGTTTTCAAGGGAGATGGGGGAGTGGTGATGCTCGGCAGTTTTGGGGAAGAGGAGGAGACCAAAAAGTTGTCTTTATCTGCAAAAAGGAAGAAAAATGAGTGGTTAGGGTTTTTGGCAAAAATTGAAAAGGAAATAAAGAAGGAAAGAAAATAAAAGTAAATAAAATAAAAAGGAAAGAAGAAATAAATCAAATCTTTTTCTGTTTTTCTTTTTCTTTTATATTTTTTTTTTTTATTATTATTTTGTGTTCTGCTAATCTGAGAGAATTGCTGCGTTTTGGCTTCGAGCAGGTGCTCGCTCCTTCCGAGCAGGTGCTCGGTGCAATTTTACACTTTTTCGCAGAATGTAATTACTGAAATCACAAGTGAAATGTTAGTAATAAAAGGAATTAAAATTCAAAATTTATACAAAAATCCTTACCGGTGGGTTGCCTCCCACCAAGCGCTTGTTTTAAGTCGTTAGCTCGACTTTGGAAACCCTTTAGGCTCGAGGAGGATCACTAAAAGTGACTGATTCAACTTCTCCCACGTATGTATCCGCAAGGTATGGCTTGAGACGTTGACCATTAACAACAAAATCACCTCCTTTAGTGTCTAGCAACACTACGGCCCCGTATGGTTTCACCTCTTTGATGGTGAACGGACCACTCCATCTCGACTTTAGCTTTCCTGGAAACAACTTAAAACGAGAGTTAAACAATAAAACTTGATCGTTAGGAGCAAAGTTTCGAGGGATAATCTTCTTGTCGTGGTAAGCTTTGGTCCGTTCTTTGTAGATTCGGGAATTGTCATAGGCGAGATGCCTAATTTCTTCCAACTCATGCAGCTGCATGGATCTCCTCTCGGATGCACTAAGGATGTCATAATTAAGTCGCTTGACAGCCCATGCCGCCTTGTATTCCAATTCTACCGGTAAGTGACATGCCTTCCCATACACCAAATGAAAAGGCGTTGTCCCCAACGGAGTCTTATATGCTGTCCTATATGCCCACAAAGCGTCATCTAGCTTATTCGCCCAATCCTTACGCGTTGTACCAACTGTTTTTTGCAAGATACTCTTTATCTCTCTATTGGAGACCTCTACTTGTCCACTAGTTTGAGGATGATAAGGAGAGGCTACCTTATGTGTGACTTCATTCTTCCTTAACAAGTTCTCAAAAACCTTGTTAATGAAGTGTGAACCTCCATCACTTATCACAACTCTCGGAATTCCAAACCTAGGGAAAATCACCGTCTTGAACAACTTGGTAACTATCGCAGCATCACAAGTCGGGCTAGCTTGTGCTTCGACCCACTTGGAAACATAGTCAACGGCTACAAGTATGTACTTGTTCTTATAGGAGGAAGGGAACGGTCCCATGAAGTCTATACCCCAAACATCGAAAACCTCTACTTCTAAGATGAAATTTTGAGGCATCTCATTGCGCTTGCTGATGTTCCCTTGCCTTTGACACGCGTTACATCGAGCAACAAACCTATTCGTATCCTTGAACATCGTTGGCCACCAAAGACCCGCTTGTAGCACTTTTGTAACCGTCTTGAATGTGGCAAAGTGTCCGGCATAAGATGAACCGTGACAATGGTGCAAGATCCCAGGGATTTCCTCCTCCGAAACACATCTTCTATACAGCCCATCCGAGCATTGCTTGTACAAATACGGCTCGTCCCAATAGTATCGTCTAACATCTCGGAAAAACTTCTTCTTTTGGCTTCCCGTTAGGTTTTCCGGAACCTTGTCGGCTGCCAAGTAGTTAGCAAAGTCACCGAACCAAGGGAAAATCGAAGGTTGGGCATTCTGGATAATTCCACAAAAAATCTTTCGAGCAGGTGCTCAGTCAGTCCGAGCAGGTGCTCGCTCAGCTTCTGGAAATTTTTCGCAGATTGAATAAATTTGCTCATCTGGCAGACTATCCTCCATAGGTGTCTCATCCTCAACTTGAAGCCTACTCAAATGATCAGCAACCCCATTCTCGGATCCTTTCTTATCCTTGATCTCTAAATCAAACTCTTGAAGCAAAAGTATCCATCTCAATAGCCTAGGCTTGGCATCTTTCTTGGTCAGCAAGTACTTCAACGCAGCATGATCGGTGTGAACAATTACCTTAGAACCGACAAGGTATGATCTAAACTTCTCAAAGGCGAAGACAATCGCCAATAACTCCTTTTCGGTGGTTGCATACCGACATTGAGCATCATCCATCGTCCGGCTAGCATAATATATCACATGGAGCTTCTTGTCCTTCCTTTGACCAAGAACAGCCCCCACAGCAAAATCACTCGCATCCGTCATAATCTCAAACGGTAAGTCCCAATCCGGTGGTTGGACTATTGGTGCACTAACCAAGGCACCCTTGATAGTATGAAACGCAGCCAAACACTCTCTATCAAAGTCGAACTTGACTTCCTTACACAGCAATCTAGTGAGAGGCCTAGCAATGTTGGAGAAGTCTTTGATGAAACGACGGTAGAACCCGGCATGGCCTAGAAAGCTTCGGATTCCTTTGACCGTAGTAGGCGGTTGTAAACTCATCATGACCTCTATCTTAGCCTTGTCAACCTCTATCCCTTTCTCTGAAATCCGGTGTCCAAGTACTATCCCATTCCTGACCATAAAATGGCACTTCTCCCAATTCAGCACTAGATGCTTCTCCTCGCATCTTTGTAATACTCTGCACAAATTAGACAAACAAACAGAAAAAGAACTCCCATACACAGAGAAGTCATCCATAAATACTTCCATAATATCTTCAATTAAATCAGTAAAAATGGACATCATACAACGTTGGAAAGTCGCTGGGGCGTTGCACAAACCAAATGGCATCCGGCGGTATGCGAATGTGCCGTATGGACATGTGAACGTTGTCTTTTCCTGATCATCGGGATGGATGGGTATCTGAAAAAATCCTGAGTAACCATCTAGAAAACAGTAGTAAGGGTGATTAGCAAGACGTTCAAGCATTTGATCAATAAAAGGCAAAGGAAAATGATCTTTGCGAGTAGCAGCATTTAATTTCCTATAGTCTATGCACATTCTATGACCCGTTACCGTTCTAGTTGGAATCAATTCGTTTTTCTCATTCCTAATTACCGTGATACCTCCCTTCTTAGGTACAACATGCACCGGACTTACCCATTTGCTATCAGATATAGCATAGATCACACCAGCTTCTAGAAGTTTCATTATCTCTTTCTTTACAACATCCTTTAGATTCGGGTTTAACCGTCTCTGATGTTCTATAGAAGTCATCGATTCATCCTCTAGATTAATTCGGTGCATGCACAAGTCGGGAGATATACCGGTTATATCATCTAACGAATATCCCAAGGCCTTTCTATATTTCCTCAACTCACACAAAAGCAAAGTGATCTCAACATTATTCAATTCTGCATTCACTATAACAGGATATGTAGAGTTAGGACCTAGAAATGCATACCTGAGCCCCGCTGGGAGGGTTTTTAACTCTACCTTTGGAGCTTTCAGCTCGCTCCATGATCCGGTGATGTTCTGGTTTTCGGTCCGAGCAGGTGCTCGGTCGGAGCGAGCAGGTGCTCGCTGGGAATCTGGCAGAACATCGTTTTCTGTGCCCTCGGTCAGACTCTGGAACTCATCTTCTTTCTCTATTCTGGTGTTGGAATCCAGAAACTTGGCAAATCCTTGGGTGTCTTCACTTAGAAATCCGTGTTCACTTTCGGCTTTTGTCAATGCAACTTCGAGAGAGTCCTTTGCTAGGATCTCTTCAACCACATCTTCCGACATCTCGGAGTCATCGTGGATCACGAAGGTTTGCCCATCTATCATCGGCTTCTTGAGCATCTTACTCATCTCGAACCGTACCACCATGTCTCCGAGACGGAGGTCGACTATACCTTGTTCAACATCGATGATTGCACGCGCCGTGTTTAGGAATGATCTCCCCAAAATCAGTGGGTCCTTTGGTTCTTCATCGAGCTCTAGAACCACGAAATCGGTTGGGATTAGAGTGTCCCCTATGCGGACGTGTAAATCCTCGATTATACCTACAGGCAGTTTAGTGGATCTATCTGCAAAAATCAAGGAGATCTTAGTTGGTTTGAAATCGGTAAAACCTAAACGTTTAGCAACGGAATAAGGCATTAAATTAACACTTGAACCCAAGTCAACCAGTGAGCATGCGAACGTGCATGGCCCAATTTTTACCGAAATCACAAACCTCCCGGGATCGCCTTTCTTAGTCAACACCTTACTCTGAAGTATTGCACTACATTCTTTGGAAACCATCATCACACTCTCCTCTTCCTTCATGTACCGTTTGAGAGAAGGTACCATTTGAACCGCATCGGATAAAGGAAGCTTTACCTCCAAGCCTTTAATCATTTCCTTGCACTTAGCATCCTCCAAATCCTTCTTAGATCTCTTGGGAGGCACTGGGTAGGGTATCTTAGGCACATAGACTCTCTCGGTCTGAGCTTCTGGAAATTTCGCGGGAATATTCTGAGCGAGCAGGTGCTCGATCGGCTGAGCAGGTGCTCGCTGGGGTGTTTTCTCCAGATTGATCGGAACAGTAGCTGGTGTGGTTTCTGAGCTAGAACCAGCCTCCTCATGCATCACATTCTCTGCCAAATCATCCTCTTGTGCCGGTTGCTCAACAACTTTCTCCTTGGCCTTAACTTGAGAGGTTGTGGCCGTAGGTTGTGCCAACACTCTTCCGCTTCTTAACTCAACAGCATTGCATGGCGAATACTCCTTCCTAGGGTTCACTTCACCACGGCCAGGAAGAGCACCAACCGGTCTTTGAATAGCCTCGGCGGTTTGAGCTACTTGTGTATCCAACTTCTTTACATGTGCGGTCACGGCCTCATACTTCGCATGGAGATCCTTGTACATGTTGTCCATCTTACTGCCCAGCTCGGTTGACGTCTGCTGTTGGTTGGCCAAGACTTGATGAATGAGACCTTTCAAATCATCTTGTTGGGATTGAGGCGCGGAAACGGTTTGTTGTTGGTTTGTTGCTTGAAACCGGTTCTGATTTTGGTTGGGCACAATTTGCTTCCCTTGAGTGTTGTTGGAGTAGAACTTCTGATTTGTACCCCCTTGTTGCGGATAGACTTGGTCTTGGGGGTTTTCCACGTTGGTGTTGCGGTAGGAGAGGTTTGGATGGCTTCGGTAGTTGGGGTTAAACCCTCGGTTTTGGTACCCTTGGCCATTCACATAGTTGACCTCTTCTAAACCATCTTCTTGATCTTCCACAAACTCTTTAGCATTAGGGGCAGCCCCATCTTCTTCCATGAACTTAACCGGCCTTTGAGTCTCTCGTAGAAGCAAGTTCACTTTCGCGGTTAATTCATCGATCTTTTGAGAGTCCACACTATTGACCTTCTTGGTTCTATCGTACTCGGGAGCCTTGTTGTTGGAGCTTGAGGCAAGGTTTTCGATGAGCTCAAATGCACCTTCCTTAGTCTTGGTCATGAAGTCTCCATTACTTGCGGCATTCAAAGCATTACGGTAATCCCAATCGACTCCATGTAGAATATGTTCAAGATTTGCTCATCCTTGAAACCGTGATGAGGACACTCCCTCTTGTACTCCTTGAGTCTTTCCCAAGCTTCTCCAAAAGCTTCTCTGGAGTGTTGTTGAAAGGATGCAATCTTGTTCCTTAAAGCGGCCGTTTTGGACTTCGTGTAAAAATGATCCAAGAACGCGGATCTAGCCTCATCCCAAGTCTTCAATGAACCAGCCGGCAGTGACTTTAACCATCTTTGTGCCTTGTCCGCGAGAGAGAACGGGAACAACTTACACTTCAAGAACTCGGTTGGAACCCCATTAGAACCCGTAGTACTACAAATTTCCTCGAAATTCTCTATGTGGTCCATTGGTATTTCAGCGGGTAGACCATGGAAAAGATGCTGCTTTACCAATGAAATTAACTGAGCCTTGACCTCGTAATCTTGTCTCTGAATGGTCGGAATGACAATGGCCGAACGGTTTTGATAAAACGCATGGGGATTATCCGAATCCCCTATGGTTGGCTGACCCCGCGGCTGTTGCCTTTGCAACTGGGTGATTTGATCTCTCAAAATCTGTAGCTGAGCATTCATAGCTTCCTGATCTGCCGTGTTTTCTGGGCGAGCAGGTGCTCGTTCGGTTTGAGCAGGTGCTCGGCGGCGATTCTGACGTTCGAGACGAGCTAACTCTTCGTTCGTATGACTGACTAGATCTTCGTTCAGATTTCTCCTCGTTCTTCTACTGGTCATACACCTGAAACATAACAAAAACAAAAACAAAAACAAAAAACAAAATTAGCAAAATTCTTAGACTATAAATAAAACCAAAATTCAAAGGTAACGCTATTGGTCCCCGGCAACGGCGCCAAAAACTTGATAGTCTCGAGTTTTAACCCAAAATAATGCTGCAAGTGCACAGGCAAAAGCAGTAGTATATAAGGTATCGAATCCACAGAGACCAAGGTTACACTATGAATCTATAGATTTCAAATAAAGCTAAGATAAATTAAATGAGTTGTAAACTGACGTGAGCAGGTGCTCAATGTAAATGAGCAGGTGCTTGGAATAAAAATCGGTAATAAAACAATGATAAAAGGCACTAAGCCGAGATGAATCTCCGGTGATTTCGGGTACTTGGGTTGAGCAAGCTATTCAGGGTCTATTTAAATGCAGTCTAGAACTCAAACATAAATATGTATTGCCCCGCTTTTGGCGATGTATCAACACCTTTGCCTACAGCCTAAATACCTACACTTTCGAGTGGATTTAGTAATGAAGTAAGCAAGCTTTAATGCAAAGGTTCAATATGTTCACATTCAATGGGAACGATCAATGGTGTTTTGGTTACCACCAAATGCTCATCAAAGGTAATTCTAGCAACCTATATCATTTTTGGTGAATAGATTAAACCTAGAGATCATAGACTAAGTGATCAATTTAGCCTAAGCATTGAGACTTCCTAGAGATGAAGACATAAAAACTCCCTATTTGGCTCAACCATCTAAAGCCCTAAATCACCATCGAAATCACCCCGACCTAGTTATGGAACTACTCGGACATGATCAAATCAAATGAAACAATAATAATCTTGAAACTCATAATGAAATGAATAAGAAGGATAAGGGTTAGAAATTCTTCTTGAGAAGATACTACTGTGATGAATTGGAAATGACAAGTAGCTTCAATGGCGGTCGGTGAATGAATCGGAAGTGATGATGCAAGAACAAATACTTTTATTAAAATCGTAAAAAGAGAACAAGAGTATTCTGATTATTTTTTTCTGAACAAAAGATGCTCTCCCCCTCTGATGAAGATCATCTTCTTCAAATACAATAGAAAGCATTAAAAACTAAAAATATCTTTTAAGGCAAAATAAGGAAAATAAGAAGAAATCCCATTTATGATTAAAATCAATCATCTCCCTAATGAGAAGGGATTGATGTTGACTCATTAACTCCTGGGGATCGTGTGGGCCATCAGATGAACTCGGCGGCCACAGCTTTATTAGGTTTAGGTTCTGGTGTCTTGGTGCGAGCAGGTGCTCGCTCGGACCGAGCAGGTGCTCGGTGGAGTGAAAACTCTTCTTTTTGCTCCAATTCTTCTCCTTTTCTTCATAGAGCTCCAGAAGCTCCAAATTATGCTCCAAAGCATTGTAGAACCTGAAAAGACATCAAAAGGAAGCAAAAAGACAAGAAAAGCAACACAAAACCATGGGTAAGTTAGGCTAAAAACCTAACATATCAGATATAAGTAGCTATGAATTATCAATGATCCTCGGACCAAAGAACGTACATCAGAAGTCCAAAAAGATAATTCATATGCAAAACTTAGCGTATTAATTTCCAGACGCATATGCTGACCCAAATAGAGTGATGAAGTCACTTATACCAGCTGTATATGCTCTAATCAAATTTAATGTCTTAGAAGGACTATATCAAACTGCTAGTGAGTCTAAAGATCGCATGAAGCGTGATAGACCTATTTGATTCCAAATATAAGAATCCTCAAAAAGAAAAATGAGCATAAATTGAGAATGACCAGATTGAGGAAATAAAGATTCTTGAAAGATCTCCAGAAGAGATTGAATGATCTCTGGAAGAGAAATAAACATGACAAATAAAAAGTTCAAGTACTTGACAATGAAAAGATCTAGCTAGCTATGTCATGTCATAAATAAAATGAAATCGAAAAGCAAATCGACGTCGTAATATTTTTGCATGCTATGAGCAGTTGATATTATGAGAAGAGGATCATGAAAGAAAGTTTATTGAAATGTGTACACAAAATAATGATTGGCCAAATTGGAAAGGAAAAATAGACTTGTAATTACTCTTGAAGAGAAATAATTGGACCAGTAGTCCATGCATATGAATTGTAAAACCAGTGAAAAATAAATAAGTTATTGTGTGAAATTATCACAAAGACAAGGAATATATTATAAAGAGATGTATTCTCTTGTGGTGGATGCAATTAGCTTATCTTATAAATCTGGCAATAAGAGATAGAACACTGGATAACACTATTATGAAATCCTTGGAGGATATAATCCCTAAATGATTAAATGACATAAGAGTTATATTCCTTGAAGGATTCAAGATATGAAAATTATGTTCCCGGGAACTCTACTCATTATATCAAAAGATAGTGATCAAAGGGATTCTTAATTTTAACATCATCAAAACTCCTGCAGAGTTATTACATATAGTATGATGATAATATACGATCAAAGATCATTGTATGACGATATTTATATAGTCCTAGAAGGACTTAAACTGCAAGAATATTTTCAGCAAGTGTTTGCTAAGAACAACTATAAGAATGGTTCTATTAGCCTATGCATATTTATAATGAGATTTAAGAAATGATTTGTTAGAATTGCAGTGTACTTTGATTGTTTGAACATCATTGGAACTCCTGAAGAGATTTATATATTGTGGAATATTTAAGGAAATGATTTGGGCAAATACTTTGGAAAGATAAAATTATCTTCAGATATCCCAAATTGAACATTTAGTGAAAAGTGTTATATTGATTATCTTAAAAGTCCCTTGGAGGATTTTACTAGAAAATGCCCATACATGTTTGGTCTTGAAGTACCATAAAGAAAATGCGATTAGAACAATTTGCTAATCCATTTCATGATTGACATATGTGTTTTGTATGATATGAGGAGCATGAACAAAATGTACAAGATAAATGTTTAGAAGATTGTACATAAAGGAAATTTGGGCCCGAAGTATTGTAATCCTATATATACTCTATATTCTCATGGAATAATAGACAACACAATTCTCTCTTATCTCTCTTATTCATAACACTTTAACAATTTTGTGCCGCACAAAGCATCAAAAATAATTTTCATTTTATCTTTGTTTTAAATTCATTGACCGCACTGCATCTATTGAATTTGTTGATTGGGAACATGAAAGGCAGTTTTAAAAAGATGCTCAAAACTGCACCGCACCATGGTAACAATCAAAGCCTAAATCACTAAATCAACATTTTCCGAAAATGCAAATAATTTTGCACCACCCTAAATATGAGTTCACAACGTTGTTTCTTGTTTGGATTCCATAATTTATATGTAAACATAATTTCTCAAACTTAGTTGCATTTCTTAATGATTATAAGAGAATTTTCAAAAAAGTATATTTCACTTTTCAAAAAAACCACTATCACCTTTTTCAAATTTTTAAATCATTTATGTTTGGATTAAGTATGTTATATTAAGGCTTAGTTTTTTGGGTTTAAGGTTTGTTAGGGATCAACAAAAATTTTAAGATTGAGAATTTTGAGATATAAGATTTTTATACGAATTTATAAGTGACATGTTGGTAAGAAAATAATTTAAGAATGGCATATTTGTAAAAGATAATTCAAAAGTAGCATATTTTCAATTTTCCCTAATTATATTGTATGTATATATATGCAAAATAATATCGGCTTGGTTATTAATAATCAAAATTTGTAAACATTAAAAAAAACTTCAAGATTATATAAAGTTTATTTTCGAAAAATATTTTATAGAAGTTCTAGTGTAGTTAAGAATTTCAAATATGAGTGCTCGTTGTCCCTTTTAATAGGGTAAATGTCCATTTTTCTATTTATTATATCTATTTGGGGTCCATATATCAGCTCATTAAATATTTTAACTAGCTTGTGGTTCACAAAGAATTTAGTTTTCTTATTTTGTGAAAGTATTCAAGAGGACCTAGCTAGCTAGCTCTTAAAAACCCATGTATGTTTAACAAAACCTTCTCTCTTTTATTAACAGAGAATTTTCAAAAAATATCATTATTGTAAAATTTAAATATCATTTATGTTTGAATTAATTATGTTGTATTAGGATTTAAAGTTTGTTAGGGATAAAAAAAATTTAATATTGAGAATTTTGAGATATTTTTTTTAATTTTTTATAAATAGCGTGTTTGTAAAAATATAATTTAATAGTAGCATATTTGTAAAACAAAATTCAACAATAACATAATTATTTCTTAGACTAACTTTGAAAATATTATTATTTTAATATAATGTAATTATTTAATTAAATTTTAGTATTCAAAAGAAACCAAATCAATAATAAAGAGACATGTGTATTGAGAGTCTTGTAAGACCATTCCCATTGCAGGGATGTATGAGAGTATATAATCAATAAAAAACAAAAAAAATAAAAAGTTGAAAAGAGATTCAAAAACCGTATCTCAATGGAGATATTTAAGAATCAGTATCAGAAACTCAACTACCATTTGTTTTGCTTCTATTGGTTCCTTTTTTTAATTAAATTATAATAAATTTATTAGTATTTAATTAGATAGATACTCTTTTTAAAAGGTTTACCGTTAAAAGGTGTATCTTAAACGAGAGATTCATCTCTCTCTTCTGCTTTTTCTATTTGTTTTCTTGTTTTTATCTATTTTTAAATAGAGTATCTTATTTAGAGATTACGAATGGAAATGCTCTTATTAAAACATCTCTGCATGCACTATCTATTAGATCTTTTGAATGTGGAATATTAATTTCGCAATAATGGAAAAAGAAAAAACTCTCAAAATTATATAAAAAACAACAAAAATATTGGAATATATCTACAAAATATTTTAAGTTTTCTCTAAACTCAAGTCATGAGAAAATGTCATGTGTCATCTATTCTCTTGACATTTGACTTTTCTATTTATTATTAAAGAAAAAAATAACTTTTTATAACTTCAACAATTAATTCTAACAATTAAATGTGTTATTATGAACTTTTAATGGTTTCAAAAATAGATATTTTATTAATTAGGTCAAAAAAAATAATATATAAAAACGTTTAAGACTTTTGTTTTTATATATGTAATTGTTATTTGGTTTTTTTTTTAAAATCATAAAAGAGAAGCTTCGCTAAAAAAAAGCGTAACATGAACAGAAAAAAAAAACAAATTTTGTGAAAAAGCTAAAAATGATTTTAAGACTTTTAAGATTGTTAGAATGCTAAAGTATGTTTGGAGAGATTTAGAATAAATATTTTCTTTTTAAAGTCCTCACATCTTCTCAAACCAGATTTTCAATTACTTCCTAATACGATTAATACAATTTGTAATCGACATAAATATTCTAACCAAGACTCTCGAAGAAAGACTTAGTCTACCACAAATTGTGAATCTAAAAAAAACATAATCACTTCATCAATAAATCGATGTTAAAGATGAAAATCACATCAAAACGATAAAGAGAATGAAACAAAAATATGATAAAACATCAATTATTCTCTCATTACGATTCAAGGTTATAATGAAATGAAAACAAGATGTGTTGAGATGATGCATATGGTTTGATAGAATAAAAAGCATATTACAACTTCTCTGATCAATATTTTTTTTAGAAATGTGTCTGATGGAAGAAAAAAGACTATTAATCATTTCTTTAGAGAACCATAGTGAATATTGATAAAGATATACAAGTAAAGAATTTGTGTCAAAGGCAATGTCTTCTATATGCTCTAAATTTAAGAGCAGTCTATTTCTTTTTTCATATAATATCAAATATGTCCAATAATTTGCTGAAATTGTTTAGTCTTCTAACCTAGATAATTATTTACCATAAGCATCAAAGTATGTAATATTAAATATCCAATAAATCAATAAATTAATAATTATTCCATATTTTACCATGCTAATTTTTAAATCCACGCAACGCGTAGCTAATCTCTAGTTGACATATATTAGGATCTATTACAAATACACCAAACAAGCTTTTAATTACTTCTTTTTAAAATCACTATAGTTTTGGCCTAATTAAGTCCGATTAACAAGATTAGTTTTGATAAGTATGCATGCATGTGTTCTTGTCCGTGAATCTTAAATTTATACATATCAAATGCAATAAAAATAATACAAATCAATTTAACCTGACGCATAGAGACAACAAAATTGGAGGATCTGTATGTAGTTGCGATTAGTCAAATGAGATCCAATTTTTTGTTTCCGGTTTTGGCCAAATGATCCAAAAACATAAACAATAATTAATTATAATAATGCATAATCAAAGGGCAGACGACTCTAAGAAAATCCCTACTGGAATAAATCGTCCTATTAAGAATGCTTGCTATCTATTATGTGGTCTTATCTAATATATATACATTATACGCATGACAGTGTAGAAAATGTAGAATCAGTTGGTCAAATAATTTAGAATGAGTTATCAACATGTATATATATAGATATATATTTGTGTGTAATATTGATATGTCAAAAAAAAAATATTGATATGTCCATATCATCGTTTTAAGTTTTCTTCTTCTTCGTTTCTTTTTAGAAAGAATGGCAAAAATGCCACTTTTAAATTATATTTTTCAAACATATCACTTTTAAATTATTTTCTTACCAACATGACACTTACAAATTCGTTTAAAAATCTTATATCTCAAAATATTCAATCTTAAAAAAAAATTTTGATTCCTAACAAACCTTTAAAAAAAAAAACAACCTTAAACTCCAAAAAACTAAAACATAATATAACATATTTAACCCAAGCATAAATGATTTAAAATTTTGAAAAAGTGATACTGATATTTTTGCAAAATGGCATATCAAAAATGGCATTTCTTAAAAATTCTTTCTATTATTTAACAAGTTCCAAATGTTATTCATTTATTCACTTTAATTATTTTTGTCATAAAATTGCTGAAAAGAAGATATTATCAAAAAAAACAAAAAGGAGAGGATATTTTCTTTCGGGGACAAAATATTATCATTGATTTTCCTTTACTCTGAAATATGATATGAGTATTCATATTTTATGTTTGGGTTATGCCGATAATTTAGATTCCTTTTTCGTTACAAGTGAATATAATTTCTCAAACTATAACAGTATAGGCTAAATAATCTCGGTTTTGAATATCGGTTTTATGAAATAAAGAATCTATCTAGCAATCGAGTGAACTCTTTTTAGAGAAAAAAATCAGTGAACTCTGTCTAACATATATGTAGCTAAGAATTTAACTCACTCTTTTGTGAATAAGTAATAAATGAAAAGGAAAATTCATTCCTAATTTTTTTCCGAATAAGAATGTTTCCTAGTTATTACTTGGTTTTTATCTACTCATAGAAATTTTATCATTGTAAATTTGATATAATAAAGATGTGTCTACAATTTGATATAATAAAGATGTGTTGTGGGGATCGGATTCCATCCCTATGAGATCGATGTAACAACAAGAACGATTCTGCAAAAAGCTTAAAAGAATTATAATCAGGCACGTAGAAGCCCAATTTAAAATTAGGTTCATAATGATATTAAACTCATATTAAAATGGACTTAATAATAATATGGGCTAATAGGTCAGACCCAAATCTATTACTTAACATAGATTAGAAAAGCTAAATATAGCTCATTGTATTCATCCAGAAAGAGGTCAGAATTTTCTCAGAGCAATAAAACAAGTTTTTAACATCTTTCTGCACAACCCTTTCCACTAAAACCCTTACAAATTTAATTGTGCGAGTTTCGACTCTTACAATTTGGCGCCGACTAAGGGGACACGTGAGACGTTCTTACTCAAGAAAATCACCGTGCAAGCTACGCAAACAAAGATGACTGGAAGCGACAACAACCAACACAAAGTCAACCTCACTAGCGAAAATGACCAGCAGCACAACATTGACAGCATCAGCAGCGACCAGCAGCGCAACGTCAACAGCACCACCGGTGACCAGCAGGGCAACGTGGATCGTACCAGCGGCGACCAGCAGTGTAACGTCGACAACACCAGTGGTGACCAGCAGAGCAACGTGGATCGCATCACCGGTGACCATCAGCATAACGTGGATCGCACCAGCGGCGACCAGCAGTGCAATATCGACAGCACCAGCGGTGACCAGCTGTGCAACGTGGATCGCATTAGTGGTGACCAGCAATGCAACATCGACAGCACCACCGGTGACCAGCAGCACAACGTGGATCGCACCACCGGTGACCAACAGCGCAACGTCGACAACACCAGCGGTGACCAGCAGCGCAACGTAGATCGCACCAGCGGTGACCACCAGTGCAACGTCGACAGCGCCAGCGGTGACCAGTAGTGCAACATGAATCGCATCAGAAGTGACCAGCAACGCAACGTCGACAGCAGCGCAACGTGGATCGTACAAGCGGCGACTAGCAGCGCAACGTGGATCGCATAGGCGGCGACCAGCAACGTAACATCAACAACACCAGCGATTCCCAACAGTAGAACGTGGATCGCACCAGCGGCAACCAACAGATAAACGTCACAGCGGCTAGTGCGCAAAACCCTAGGGTCGAGCTCACTACAGATGAAGACTTTCAAATCCGAGATCCATAAGGCCACCAGCCGAGCTCCTGAACTCAACTGGGTACTCGAGGAGATCCAGCTCCCACAATTTGGCACTAGAAGGAGGGAAAACTAGAGATTTTTTCACATAGAAGAATCGCGTTACGTATGAACCAATTACGATCAGTCAACTTCATCAACATCCTTCTGGTGACCAAGACGGACCCAGGAGACGATCTGCATATTATCGGAAAGATCTCTTTGTCTAGTTTCCATAAAAGGTTTGGATCTACAATCCGAGATCTATGGCTTCTGCTATCATGTTTCCAGTGACGCATGTTCCCTGGAAACCTTAGTCATCACCTCCGATGATTCACCTTTAGAAGCATCCTCCCAGTGACCCAGAAAGATCCAGGAGGCAATCTGCGTATCATCGGAAAGATCTCTTTGTTTTGTTTTTAGAACAAGTTTCATATCTATAATCCAAGATCTGTAGCTTCTTCTATCACATTTGCAATGACGCATGTTCCTTGGAAACCCAACTCGTAACCTTTGATGGTCTACTTCATAAGCTCCCTCCCGGCGGTACAGAATGATCTAGGAGGATATCTACATATCATTGGAAATACCTCTCTGTCCAGTTTTCAGAACATATTTTGAATCTTCAATAATGTATGTTCCTCGAAAACCTAATTCGTCAACTCCGACTACCCACCATCAAAGACCTAATTAGTCACTTTGATGACCTATCTTCGATGACCTAATTTGTCATCTCTGCTTACTTGCCCTCGATGTCCTAATTCGCCATCTATGGTGACATACTTATGAAGACCTAACTCATCGTCTTACAAAATACCTAGTTGATCACTCCGATGACCTATCTTCTTTGTTAACTCGTTAAACACTTAACTCATTTGGTACCAACCCTTCTACCTGCCTGGTTCATTCGATGCCTAGCTCACCAGCTTTCTGAGCTGGCTAGCTTGTCTGCTGCCTAGCTGACTCGCCTTGTTCATCACTCACCAGATCTCCTACCTATTTGGTTTATTCGATACCTGGATGCTTAGCTCCTAACTGCCTAGCTCATTTGTATACCAACTCTTGTTATCTAGTTCATCTGCTTACCACCTCTCCTAGGTGCCTAGCTCATTCGCTGCCTAGTTCGCTACCTAACACATGCGCTTAACGTCCTACCTTAACAGACATATCACTTACATCCTTTACGGATCGTTCGAAGTCCTATATGAACGGACATATCACTTACATCCTTTACGAATCATTCAAAGTCCTACCTAAACGGACATATCACTTACATCCTTTACGGATCATTTAAAGTCCTATCTGAACGGATATATCAATTGCATCCTATACGGATCATTAAAAGTACTTACTTGAACTACGAGGCAGCTTGATCCCTAGAAAGGGTACGTAGGCAGCTCATCTTCGAATAGGTTCATATGTCCCCTCCTTAAAAAATAGGGTGGGAGTGGGGTACGTATACTCGTATACTCCCACCTTTCTTAAGCGATTTTTTCGAACAATAAAAAAACAAACTTCTCTAAACAGTTTTGCTTACCTCCTCCACGGAGTATCTAACTCTTAACGAAAATAGACTTCTCTTAACAAATTCATTTACATCCTCCGCGGATAACCTATAGTCTAACCAAAAACAGACTTTTCATCTCTCTGATGGCCACAGCGACGGACACTTTCATATATTTCAGATCTGACTATTACATCCTCAGTAGGATTACGCAGCGCGCTATACAAATGTAAAATATTCATTATAGGAGCGGATGGGTTAGTGGAAAACGTGTCTGCAAACCCAAATGTTTATTCGAAACCCAACAGCCGTAACGTTGGTTGCATCTCTAAAAATGATCATTACAGGAGCGGATGTGTTCGCGGGAACATGTCTGTAAACAAAAATGTTCATTCTAAATCCAACAAACCAAATCGTTGGTCGTAACGCGATAACGTGTTTACTTTTGGAGCGGACTTGTTATTGGAACTAATCTGTGAACCAAGAATGATCATCAGAAAACGTACCACTGGTCTAAACTCTATGGCATGATTTACGAATGGAACAGACTTGTTAATAGTAACTAGTTCGTGAACCAGGAGTGGTCATCAAAAAACTCAGCAAACATATCGTTGGTCATACAAAATATAACATGTTCACTACTGGAGCGGACCTGTTAAGGAAACTTGTCTGTAAACCAAGATAAACATCGAAAAACCTAATAAAATGTTGATCTTACTCAGCATTGCTTATCGCATTCTATGCAACTCAATGTCGCTCATTGCGCAGCTCTACGCAACTGAACATAGCTCAATGACACTTAGATTTGGCAAGCTCTTAAGTTGGCCTCGGCATGAAAAGGAGACTTCCGTAGGGGAATCGCTACTATGACTAACTTCCACTTCTCCTTGATGCAAATCAACCTCGAAAAAATTCTCAACTTGACCACGACGTTGATCTCCGCACCACAACACGTCAGCAAAAACCTCACTAATAAACTTCGGCCTTGACCTTCGTCTTCAGCTTCAAGCTCCGTCTCTAAAGATCTCATTGAGGTCGAGCACATCATGACTGAATCAAGCACTCTTTGGCAAGGTGAGAAGGCGACAAGATGCCAAACATATACAAAAAGAAGGTACACTATGACGAGTCAAACTCAGTTATCTCTTACAGATCAAAACATGTTCGTCGAGCTAAGCAGTAGCAGAAACTTGGGAGCTCGGCGACAACGACGACTAGAATTCCAATGAGAAGTGTGTAACTTGTGCTCTTTTTCCCTTGATCTAGTTTTTTCCCACTGGGTTTTCTAGACAAGGTTTTTACCGAGACTTGTTCACACACTTATATGTCTTCCTCATTGACAATACATTATTCCAAAACACAAATCTATAAGAAGTCTCCGCCAAGCTAAGCGTTTACAGAAACACGTAAGCTCGGCAACATTTACAAGTCGGCGAACAAAACTTTACGATTTTCATCTCATCGAGACACATCTTGGAAGACAGTCGCGACACATTTTCTTGAAGCATCGATCTCACTTGCGACTTCTTTTACCTAGAAAATATCTGCTATGATAGTAAGTCCAGGGAAACACGGTAGCATCAGCTCAATATGGAATAACTGCAACTTTCCGAGTTGATGATAAAACGTCAACGCCTGGCTGCTTCGCAGTCCATCACATTAATCTTAGACTTCAACAACTTATACCTTGGCATCATCATAACTCGATACTGCCAAGCTAGGGGGCTAACTGTAGGGGTCGGATTCCACCCCTATGAGATCAATGTAACGACAAGAACAATTCTGCAAAAAACTTGAAGAAATCATAATCAGACTTGTAGAAGCTCAATTTAGAATTAGGTTCATAATGATATTAAGCCCATATTAAAATGGACTTAATAATAATATGGGCCTAAAAGTTATTTAACTGTTTAATTGGCAAGACCCAAATCTATTAATCTAGATTAGAAAAGCTATATATAGTTCATTGTATTCACCCAGAAAGGGGATCAAGAATTTCTCAGAGCAATAAAACAAGTTTTAACATCTTTCTGCATTGTGATTGACTCAGAAGTCTCACATTTCCTCTAAAACCCTTACAAATTCAAATGTGCGAGTTTCGACTCCTACATGTATTAACTAGGAACGGTTTAGAGGCATGATTATGTCCGATTAGGAAACTAAACGGGATACGAATTTCATATATAAACACCGAAATTGGGATTTCAGGCCAAGCTCGTTTGGATCCCATGTCTCAACCATATTCATGTACTCGAGAGTTGAGACTACATGCATTACTATACAGGCCAACTAAAAAAGGTTTATTTATAGGATTTTTTTTCCAGCATACTTCTATTAGGTGTCTTTCATGACTTTAAATTTGGAGTCAGTTAAACCAACACTCAATTTTTTTATATACTAAAGGTCATTTGATATATACTTCTTTAGGTCTGTTAGGCTGTTAGCTTTTTTTGGGGTCCATGTATAATTTCATTTAGAAAATTTGATATTATACCAAAAAAAAAAAAATTATCCATCCATATCACTAAATAAATAAATCATTACACATGAAATTATAATACACGAACACACCCGCATTATGTAGGATTGATGTCTTCCTAATTTATGCTCCACATATTTTGAAAATATTCACATGTATTTTTTCAACATTTCGTAATGGCTGAGATTTTACCTACCGACCTAAATGTATATAGCTGTTGAAGTAAAAACACTACGAGCCAAAAGGAATATGAATAATGTGCAATTGGTTCATGAACTCATGATGGTGGCGATAATAACAGCATTGACAAGTTGACAATAATACTAATACGAATGTACGAATAAAATATTTTCTTAATAAAAATATATACCAAAACGACATTCAAAATAATCTTCAGGTACTACATATCTACAGAAAGGATAAAAGAATATATATATTTAGATGTATTAAAACAAGTTGATCCTCTTCACACTCTTCTTAAAACCCTATAAATACTCACACCTTCTCTTCATTTATTTTCATCACTATCTCTCTCAAACACATTCAATAATCTCTAAAACATTGAATCTATCTTTTGAAACAAGAATGGCTTCAAAGAACGTACTCAGCCTCTCTAGCTCTTTTCTTCGCTCTCAACATCCTCTTTTTCACCTTCACCAGTGCAACTCATGATTGTGGTTGTACCCCTAAGGTTCCAAGCCCTAAACACAAGCCTTCCCCAAGCCCTGGCTCATCCAAAAACTGTCCTATAGATGCACTCAAACTCGGTGTGTGTGGAAACGTCCTAAGTGGCCTACTCAACATACAGTTGGGTCAACAGTCAACTCAACAATGTTGCTCACTTGTCCAAGGTTTGGTTGACCTCGAGGCAGCGGTCTGTCTCTGCACTGCTCTTAGAGCTAACATTCTAGGAATCAACCTTAACGTTCAATTATCTCTCAGCCTTCTTCTCAACGCTTGTAACAAAAAATTTCCGTCTGGTTTCGAATGCGCTTAAAGTATATCATCTATGCATATGGATGCGCGCACACAGTTTCCTTTCTGAAATAATATACAGTTTGAATAAATGCAAACTAGTGATTTCATGTTTAAATTTGAAGTTGTTCGAGTGAAATATAATTGTATGAGTGTTTTATAGTTCTTTGTAAACGTTCCCTGTCTTTGGCGCTATTATCCTTTTGTCGCAGTATACTCTATTGTCAATCCGTTTCATGAAAGAGATTATTTTAAAATACATGCATTTGGATTATATTACAATCTTCACATTGCCATAGTTCATGCTATAGATGCTACTTTGATGTGACGGTTGATTTCTACTAGAATATCTTGATCCTTTTGAAAGTCATTATTTTTAGGCCCACATTTATCCCACAAGGATGAAAATGGGGTCGAACACCCCTACAATCCAGCGACCGTCAAGATCATTGGCACTTAAACTTAACTAACAACATGTTCAGCTTTTGATTTGTTCGCCATTGCAGAAAACAAGAATGTTTCTGCCTAAGGATCGGACAACGAACAGAGGTTGCTCTGTTCCTGCAGATTTGATATCGGTTTTGTTTGAATGTAAAGTGTTCTCAGAATTGTAATTGCTTAACACTTAATCTTTAAGATGAAAGAGCATCATCCTTTATTAAAGATCTGTGTTACATATTTATAAGTTTCACAAAGAAAATAACTAACTTAAAACGGTTACAAATGAAAAGATGCAAATGTACAGATTTCGGTTAAGTGAGAATTGCACCCTTTCGACAAACTTCTTGCAGTTGCTTCAGAGACATGATCACTTCTGCAACACTCCTCCTTGATCATGGCATCATCTTTACACCAAGTTCTTCACGCAGAGCTTCAAACCTTGTAACACTTAAAGGTTTTGTGAGAATATCAGCAATTTGAATCTCTCCTGGACAATACTCAAGCTTGATCTTCTTTTCTCTTTCTGCTTCTCTAACAAAGTGATACTTGATGTCAATGTGCTTAGTACGCCTATGTTGAACTGGATTCTTCCCTATTGCAATTGCTGATTTGTTGTCACAGAAAATCTTAACTCCATCTTCTGCTTCAAATCCAATTTCTTTGACAAGTCTCTGCAAGCATATCGCTTGGTTTGCTGCAGAACAAACCGCGATGTACTCCGCTTCTGCTGTTGATTGAGCCACAATCTTTTGCTTACTTGAGTTCCAACTGAATGCTCCTGAACCAAGCGTGAAAACATACCCACTAGTGCTCTTCCTATCTTCGCTTGATCCTCCCCAATCACTATCTGAAAAAGCCACTAACTCCGGTTCTTCAACGTGACTGAATTTAACACCATAAGCAATTGTACCTCTGATGTATCTCATCACACTTTTAACTTCTTGATGATGCTTCTTCAATGGCGCACTCATGTAGAGAGAGATAAGAACTTGCATACATGATGTCGGGTCTAGAGGCACATAGATAAAGGATTCCTCCAATCATGCTTCTGTACTTAGTAACATCTTCATATTCTTCTTTCAAATCTTCTTCTTCTGATTTGACATGAGGAACCAAAGGTGTGGATACGCTTTTACAATCTCCCATTCCAAACTTGCTTAAGAGTTTCCTTGCATACTTCTCTTGATATAGAAATATGCCCTCATCGTTTTGAATGATCTCCATTCCAAGGAAGTAGTTGAGTTCTCCCAAATCAGTCATTTCAAACTCATTCTTCATCTCCTCCTTAAACGCATTGATCTTCTCCACATTGCTTCCTGTGATGATGATATCGTCAACGTATAGACTCACCATCAAAATGCCTTCTGATGTCTTCTTGACATAAAGTGCAGGATCATTAAGACTTCTTATAAGACCACTTGCAATGAAATAGCCATCAATTCTAGAATACCACGCTCGAGGTGCTTGTTTAAGCCCATAGAGCGCCTTGTGAAGTCTGAGAACTTTCTCTTCTTCTCCTTCTTTCACAAAACCTGGTGGCTGTTCCACATAGATCTCTTCTTCTAGATCTCCATTCAGAAAAGCAGATTTCACATCCATTTGCAACAATTTCCATTTGTTTTGTGCTACAATCGCCATTATGGTCCTTATGGTATCATATCTTGAAACACGAGCAAATGTTTCTAGATAATCCACTCCATACTCTTGCGTGAACCCTCTGGCTACCAATCTAGCCTTGTGCTTGATAGTTTCTCCATTCGCATTTGTCTTTAAGCGAAAGATCCACTTTACGCTTATGACATTCTTGTTGTTTGGTCTTTCTACTGCTTCCCAAGTGTTGTTCTTCTGAATCATCTTTGTATAATCATCAATGAATGTTAAGAAGTATCTGCTTCCATTCATAGACTTTGTTTGCATAGGGCCGCAAACATCAGAATGTATCAAATCCAAAGCATTGCAGGTTTTGCTTTGTGATTTCTTCGGAAATCTCCTCCTTGACTGCTTTCCCATCTCACACGATTTGCAGATATCTTTTCTCACGCAGAACTTGGGAAGATCCTCCACTGATTCTTCTTTTTGCATTGCTTCTAACTTGTCATAGTTTACATGACCAAGTCGCCTATGCCATAAATCAGTTTTTCCTTTCTTCTCCTCAACTGCAGCAACAGCCATGTGAGATTCTCCTTTTATCAGTTTCCACTTGATTGGAAAGCTTTTGTTCTTCATTTTGATTTCCAATATCTTCTTTCCTTTTGTATCTTGAATGTTACATTTATCATCTTCAAATGCAACTCGATAGCCATTGGATATCATTTGAGAAACACTGAGCAAGTTTCTTGCTAGACTTGGTATTAGAAGAACTTCTCTTATCGTGTGTACTCCTCTGTTTTGTGGGCACTTGAATGTCTCCCCTTCCTTCTGACATAATCAACTGACCATTTCCCACTTTGATATTTTTCTTCTTGCTGCGATCTAAGTTGATGAAGTAGCTTTCATCCTTTGACATGTGGTTAGTGCAACCGCTGTCAATAAGCCAAGTTTCATCACTTACTTTTGCAGATTCCTCTTCCTCTATGGCACTGAAGAGCATGTGATTGTTGTCACCATCTTCTTCAGTCTCTCCTAGACTCAAATATGCTTGAGCATTCCTTTTGAGTTTGCAGTCTTTGGCTATGTGACCGGGTTTGTCACAGACATAGCATTTCCTTTCATTCTTTCCACTCATTTGTGAGTTGTTCTGGTTCTTCTTCTTCCAACAATCAACCTCATTGTGATTGTCTTTCTTACACACGCCACACCACTTCTTGGTCTTCACATGACGTTTGTGCTTTTGTTTGTTTCCTCTTTTTGGATCAAACTTCTCTCCATAGAAAGCACCCTCATTGGTACGTTCTTCTCTGAGACTCAAGCACTTCTCATGCGCCTTTAGAATCCCCACAATCTCTGTTACAGACACAGATGAGATGTCTCTTGTCTGTTCGAGTACAGCCACAATGCTGTCAAACTTTTCTGGTAAAGAGATGAGGATCTTCTGCACCAATTGATAATCCGACTTCTCTTCACCATGAATTCTTAGTTGGTTGCTCATGTTTACCAACTTTGTGGTGAAATCATTTATGTTTCCACCTTCTTCCATCTTCAGATTTTCATACTCTCTTCTAATAGTTTGAAGATTAATCATTCTCACTTGAGAACTTCCTTGAAATTCCATCTCCAATGCATTCCATGCTTCTTCTGCACTTGTTGCAGGTGCGATTCTCGGAAATATTGTATCCGAGACTGCAGTTTGCAGAATTTGGAGTGCCATCAAGTCCTTTGTAGAGGCCTCCTCTCTCCGAGTCCTTGATTGAACCGCTTCTGGACTTTGATCTCCTTGCACTGGTTGATCTGGGAGTCCTTCTTCCACCACTATCCACAGTTTTCTAGTTTTCAAGTAAGTCATCATTTTGATCTTCCAAAAACCGTATGCTTCTCCATTGAAGATTGGGATTACTTGGTGAATTGTTGTCTCACCAAGCTCTGATACCATGTTCGCCATTGCAGAAAACAAGAATGTTTCTGCCTAAGGATCGGACAACGAACAGAGGTTGCTCTGTTCCTGCAGATTTGATATCGGTTTTGTTTGAATGTAAAGTGTTCTCAGAATTGTAATTGCTTAACACTTAATCTTTAAGATGAAAGAGCATCATCCTTTATTAAAGATCTGTGTTACATATTTATAAGTTTCACAAAGAAAATAACTAACTTAAAACGGTTACAAATGAAAAGATGCAAATGTACAGATTTCGGTTAAGTGAGAATTGCACCCTTTCGACAAACTTCTTGCAGTTGCTTCAGAGACATGATCACTTCTGCAACATGATTACGAGAACGATAATTAGCTCGGCAATTGATCAGTCTGGTCAGTAGGATTTATGCATGTCGTAATTTGAGTGATCATGCTGTCGACCAAGGCTCAATGATGTTTATGTGATTTTATTATCCTAGGTAATTACCGAGAGGTATTGGCCTAGAATTTGCTTGGTCATGAGACCATGCCTAAAGTTTGTGTGAAGAAAAATTTGAACCGATAAAAATTAAGGCTATGGTCAAATCCATGCTTTGTCTTCCCTTCTTTATGTTTCACACGAGTCCTCTCGGTTCCTTATCCTTTTAGGTAGAAAGACTAACCAAAATCATTAGTGTTAAGGATGGTGACTTTAAGGAAACATATTTAACCGGGAACACAAACAAATGGTTAGAAGCCTTCATGATTATTCTTGTTACCAAGAAGTCCCAGGTATTAATTTCTTTGGATCAGGGATCAGAAGAATTTAAATGGTTTAATCCAGTCACCGGTTCTTGAACTTGTGACCTTGAACTTTCGTCGCCCTACTAAACAACGCAAGAAGTCACTATCAAACAGCTCACCCTACTGTGACAAAGGTGGAGAAAAAATCTTCCTTATGACTAGCTAGCTTTGCTAGTGTTTTACAGTTACCCCTAAATGAGCGTTATCTTGTATGAAAGTATAGTACGTTTTATCGCATGACTAGAACTTATATTGATAATAATATGTACCTTATGATAATCGGTTTTAATATTCATACAAATGGAAAGTTCGTTCTTCTTTTGATTGTATGATGATGTGAGTTAGAGTATAACCTCTATAAAGTAATAGGATTTTCGGATCGCGAATTAAGTTTTCGATTCAATCATTCTTTCGATAAATTAATATTTCGATAATTAATATTTTGCTAAATTAATAAAATATTTATGGTCCCTACGTTACTAATTTATAAGAATTCTACTCTAATTACATTATGCTCAATAATATTATAAAATGACATGCATCTATGGTAGCTAAGATTGAAAGTAAACACTAGTAAAAACATATATAAACGTAATAAAAATCAATAATTAAAATCATATATATGGATTTGAAAATATATTTTAACAAATATGTAATTAAAAACTAAAAGTAATTCTACATTTTTCGTTTTTGGTATTAATTTGACATAGCCATACATGTGAAATATGTAGCAAATTATAAATGAATATGCGATTAAGAAATACTCCCTCTGTTTGTTCTTAATGTTGTTTTAGGGAATTTTTTTTTGTTTTAAATTAAGTGATGTTTTCAATTTTCTATACATTATTAATTGGTTTTTTTTTAAATTACTATTTAAATTCTGCAAATTAGTTTTCTATTAGTTGAAATGTGTATATGTAGATATAAATTGATGATTTATTTCAAAAAACAATAATTTTTAATAATTTTTTTAATAATTTTTTAAATAATATCCAATAGTCTTCAACATCATTTATAAACAAACAGTCAAAATGTGTGGAAAGATAATAATGTGGAAAGACTTACTTCATTAATTAAGGGTTAATTTGCCAAGTAACCAAAAAAAGATTAATAATTAGGCAATTAATAAAAATTGACTAATGTGGCTAAATGATAATCATATAATTTAGGGCATTCCGTTAGAATTTTATTTATAACTTTTTAGGTTATACTTGCTAATTTCCCATTAATTTAAGAGTAATACTTGCATTCCCCCCCTTTGTTCACCTCCCTTTGTTCACCTTCCTTGTCAGAACCAATCAAAATAAAGTTGTAGGGACCACCAATTTAATTAAATCATTTACTACATCAAACAAATTCAAACAATTAATACTCAATTATCTAACTAAGCAAATTAGATAGATCCTAAACCCCAAACTCAACCCCTAAACCCCAAAGCTATACCCTAATTTGAGAATAGTTAACCCAAAATAAATTCTAAACACCAACCTCAAACCCTAAACCCCAAAACTATACCCTAATTTGAAAATAATTAATCCAAAATAAATCATAAACCCCAAACTCAAACCCAAAACCCCAAAACTATACCCTAATTTGGGAATAGTTAACCCAAACCTAAAAATTTAAACTACAAATCCATTGATAATCAATTTTTGTAGTTAAAATTTTTGGGTTTGGGTTAATTAATCCCAAATTAGGGTATAGTTTTAGGGGGTAGGGTTTTGATTTAGGGTTTATGAGATTTCTCAAATATTAATTATTTTTATTTGTTTAGTTAGATAATATAATATTAATTGTTTTAATATTTTTATGTAGTAAATTATTTAATTAAATTGGTGGTTCTACAACTCTATTTTGATTGCATCTGACAAGGGGGTGAACAAAGTGGGTGAATGCAAGTATTACTCTTTAATTTAACACCATTACTGTGGAAAGATAACTATTCAAAATATCTAGAGTCAAAACGTGTGATGTCTAATCGATGTGATATACTAAATACTAAAAAGTACGAAATAGCTGCCCAATCAAATTTCACCCTTTTCTTCAAAATGCATCTTAAAATTGCATGTTATGTCTACTTCACTTTGTTAATTTTTCTTGTTCTTTGTTTCTTATGCAGTTTGAAACGATACTTTTCTATCCGTTTTAACTATTTTGTGGTCCTAGCGTCGTTGAAAAAAATATGATATTACTTTCACAACAAATGTTTTTATTGACTTTAAGAACGATTAACCAATCTATAATTTTTGTATTACTCTATAATTGTCTAAAATATGATTGTACGTTCACATCGTAAAATCGTTTTTGGATTATGTCAATATCTTCTTCTCTTTTATTTTAGAAAAGTTATATCAATATCTTAGATTCATTTGTTTGCTTTTTATCATCTATTCATTTGTTTGTTATGTAAAATTGTTTTAAACTAATATTAAAAGAAAATTATATTTTTTTATTTATTGATTTCACGTCGTTTAGTTTCTGAAATTTTCATATTTTCTGATAAATTGATGAGAGTATGAACACAAAGGTGTTTGGGAAGAATTATATTAGACTCTCATCCGAATAAAGTTACATTTTACATTTGTTTATATAGAGAACTAATTTCCTAATACTAGAGAAATATAAATGGAAATAATATCTTTACAAAAAGGTAAACTTCCTAAACTATGATATTTGACATATATCAACAATCTTCTAGATCTTTCTTGATTCTTCTGTAATCATATCTTCATTATTTCCATAATCTTTTTGGTCATCTTGACCGTTCAATCTCGGTCGATCTCGACCTCTCGATCTTCCAATACCCCCCGGCAAGCTCATACGTGGTAACACGTGTGAGATTGGACAAGTCTTCAAAATATCGGCGTTATACCCCCCACCGTTGGGTCACGGCTGCAACACCTTGCAGTCAGGTTATCATCGACGTTTATACCCGGTCGTAGGGTCAAAGCGGCTATAGCACCCAGCCGTTGGGCCATCGGCGTTTATACTCGGCCGTGGAGTTATCTTCGTGGCGTTTATACCCGGCCATAGGGTTCAACGGCTTTTATACTCTGTCGTAGAATCATCAGTGGAAGATATATCATCATCGTAGTAAAACATCTCCATCGTCTTCATGGTCGGATCAGCATCGTATCCGTCGGAATCATCGCACAACTTAACCATCTTCATCATCGAGAAGATCATGTGAGCACACTAGTAGCATCGACATAGTATAACTCACGGTTAAGAGAAACAAGTGAAATCAATTCACCAAAACCAGCATATGCTAGTCGAAATTAACGTGGCCAACAACTAACCGAACCACCAACGTAACAACATATCATGTGTCTTCTTTTTTTTTTTTTTTTTCAATCGACCAAAATCCAAAAAAAAAAAAACAAAACTTTAATTAAAATATTAAGAATAAAATTCCAACAAAAAGATCAAAGAAATCAAGGCCAAAGAAAAGGTGGAATCGATAAAAATAATATAGAGCACTTTTTTTTTTTTTAAATAGCGGAAGCAAACGAAAACCTGACCCAAAGGAGTTGGATCAAGGCTCTGATACCATGATAAATTGATGAGAGTATGAACACAAAGGTGTTTGGGAAGAATTATATTAGACTCTCATCCGAATAAAGTTACATCTTACATTTGTTTATATAGAGAACTAATTTCCTAATACTAGAGAAATATAAATGGAAATAATATCTTTACAAAAAGGTAAACTTCCTAAACTATGATATTTGACATATATCAACAATCTTCTAGATCTTTCTTGATTCTTCTGTAATCATATCTTCATTATTTCCATAATCTTTTTGGTCATCTTGACCGTTCAATCTCGGTCGATTTCGACCTCTCGATTTTCCAATATTTTCGTCTACAATTTTCATATTTTCTGCGATATTATTATTATTATTTGTTAAAAGACAATAAAAAGTGCGATTGGGATTAATCCAGAGTCGTCAGGTTGACTTTAATTGGAACCACTAATTATCAATAGAATAGAATTTTATCTGTTTCTATTTGACCGGCAGAATCAATTCTTACGCAATTTCCAAATATATATATATATATATATATGTGTGTTTGATATTTATATATATATATATAAATCCTATAGGAACAAATTAATTCCTGGTCGTCAACGTCTTAAATAAGACGATCCTTATTAATGATGAATAGAAAGAAAGATAATCCCTTAACATCAACGAGATATAGACTAGTGAGTTTGAGATCGACCATCACTTATTTCATATACATAAAATATTGGTCGACAATAAAAACACGTACGTCTTTAAGTTATAAATCAGAGACACGATGGTAGTAGTATATCAATTCAAATCTCATATCAAGATATTACACACATACAAATAATTTAACTCTAACTGTAATGTTTTAAAATATGATATATGCTAAGATTTACAATGGAATACTATATAGCGTATAAACATATACACGGTTGGTTATGTAAGAACAATACGATTTTTATTTTTCGTAAAAGAAAAATGTAAAAAGTACAAAATTTCAATGTATAATGCATATATAATCACAATTTTGTAGTCAAAGTAAACATAAAAGAATATCTATAATGATACTATAATGATACTATAAAATAATATATCAATATCAAAAACAAAAACAAATTCAAACAGATATAAACAATGAAACACCATAGTCTAAGTCAAATAACTAAAACTCAAAAACATTAAAAAAAAAAAAAAAAAAATTCATCTCTCAAATAATAGAGAGAAAATAATATATTAAGCCAAACACATGAATCTAAAATATTTTTAACTTCTTCTTTTAAAAAATTGAAAACTTATCCACACCGAATGTATTATTAGAACCAAATTGAAGAGGCGGTTTTATGGCTAGATCTATAGGTTTGTTTTTGTGAAGAGTACGTATGAATATAGAGTACATTGAGACAAGAGATTTGTTAACTAGAGTTCAGTGTTCCTACTTCCCGGAACCGGAACGACGTTTAGAAATAAGAACAAAATGCATATGGTATTCGATACTACAATGTCTATCATTTTTTCTAACCATTTATACATTACTTGAAGCTAGGTTTGGGCAAAAAAACTCACCCAAATCTAAACTAAACATCAATCCGAAAAACCTGATCTCGATCGGAGTTCGGTTCTAGAGAAATACTCAATAATGTTTAAGGGCTAGGTATTCCTAATATCGGATAATATTCGATCTGAACCGAAACTCAAACCAGTACCCAAAAAGGCGAAGTTAACTAAACTCGTTAACCTTTTTTTTACCTAGCTTCGGGTGATTTGGGAAGTTTGAGTAGTTTTTATGCGGGATTTTTTAGTTAATTCGGATACTTTCGAATATTTTTGTGTGTTTTTTTTTATATTGGGTAATTTATTTGGGTAATTTTGAGTATATTTGGATAGTTTTCTCCAAGTTTATGGGTAATTTCGCATGTTGGATAGAACCCAATCTGAACCGAACACGAAAGATACCTTGAATAGAGACACATGAGCCTTGTACCACAACCCCAATAAACCTGACTTGAACACCCAACGCCGGTCCCTACTCGAAACCATGATGAGCTGGGCTGAGATCTGCAAACGAAAACCTAACCACAAATTGTCGCATCCCAAAACTAAGTCTGGTCCGGTCGATCAAATCCAACACAATAATTCAAAGCAAATTCTTGAAAAAGGGAAATTCTAGATTTCTCATTTCTTTCAGTAACCTTTACAATGTGTTTTGTAAACTATTTTAAGAACCCTCTTGAAGATTTATAAATTTAACAATCATCATTAACAAAAAGAATTTAATCATCTTTTTATATGCCTCTTTCTATCTTCTGAGTATAATGCAGCAGAAAACTCAAACCGAAATAAAAGCTCCAATTCATTGTCGAAAGTCAACCCCTAGCGCACGGCTCAAGTTCCTCCTTAACCCTGGACCATAACAATATTAGTTCCCAAGTGTTTAAGCTGATTCGCATACCGTTTTGAGTGAATAAGATGTATCAAATAAATTAGACATTCTTGTTTCGATCACTTGTACATCATAATACCTGAAAATGAAGCTGAGAAAGCCTTAAGCACAGTCTCCAATCTCTTCGGTGATCTCCCCAAATATGTTAGGGCAATCATCCCAGCTTTTTGCTTCTCGTGCTTCCCAATAACCGCCTGTATACTGGTAGCTTTCACTATTTTCTTGTGGCTCGAACCATCTCGGTCTCCACCTGCTTTCTTGAATCTTCCGTGACTGGGGATTCAAAAACAATTTAAAGTTACTAAAAGCTTTAACAGGTTTGTGTAGAGAAAGAATCACGAGTCTCGTTACCATTCTCTGCCTTCTCTCTAATCGTTGTTTCTCTTCATTTGCCTTCTCATATTCACCCTTCTCCAGATGGCGTTGATCTGGTCTGAGCCTACAATCTGTCGGAGGGAGCTTCTCCTTTAATCCAAAATGAACAAAATTACCACAAAATCATATAACTTTTAAACCAAATTTGAACATCAAGAAGAAGAAAATTAAAGCAACACACTGTAATATACCGCTAAACCAGGTGTCAATTCATTTAGAGTGATTGCGAATGATGTTAAGTTGTATCTTGTCACTTTAGGTGGCGGTTTTATCGCTTTCCACAGTAACGAAGCACTTGCCTTGTTGACCACATCACCAGCAACATAGTAAAGACTATCATCCCATTTACTGTTACAGTTTTTTTTTTCCAGTTACGTCTTCCACAAAACCATTAACCTATATACATATGGTCATGAAGTTAGTTCAGGTATTCAAGACAGAAAGATTGAAAAATGTCTACAATGTGCATCTCTGTGAAATCACCTGGTGGGGATTTCTATCGACAAGTGATTGCTCCTTGAACTTGAGCGTACAAGAATATTGGCGATTCCCACGGATTCGCATTGGTCCCATGGTGATCACAGTAGAGTTTACCAAGTAGGATATTGTATATAGTAGTTGCTACCTAAGAACAAAGATAAGCACAGAGAGGGAGTTGTGAATATCATGGCCAGAAATAAAATGTGGGAAATGACAGGAGATTTGTGGTTTATGTTAGACATACTTTGCTCCACTGAAATGTCTCTCCATCATCAAACTCAAGAGTCAAGATTCCAACGGGTTCAAGTTGAATCGATCTCCCCCAAAACTTCGACTTCAGGTTTGTGTCACCCCAGAATTTCCACCCTTTACCTTCGCTATGGCAGGCGATAACTGTTGGATGATGGCTAACCTATTAGGAGAGAAAAATACCCAAAAATTATAGGCCAATCTTCTTAGGAAAAGATTTTCATTTTTTTTTCATATACCTTCAACTTTCTCAAATGTGGAAATGAAGGAATCTGAGTATCAATTACATGCATATTAGCATGTTTAAAAGTACAAAGAGCTGCTCCTGAATCAGAGTATTACCTTCTCAGAGAAGAAACGAACTCCCTTTTCAGGAAAGTCGGCTTCATAAGTTTCTCCAAGCAAAGGGTTGAAAGGTTTACAGTGCCGTCCTTCGGTGGAAGCATAACCAGAGACCGCAAAAGCAGCAACATAAAGGGCTCTAAGGAGACTGTTCCCCTAATGATGAAAAACTCTGTTAATCCAACAATCTCAGAGGAAACACATGTATAGAGCAGAGAAAACGGTCGCACATAACAGTAAGCAAATTATTCAACATATTTCAATGTAGCTTTTAAAGCGCTTACAGATTTTCCGTATTCATATGCTTGGTCCAGGAGATAAGAGTACTCCAAGTCTTCAAAACACTTTTGGAGGGATGATATTGGTTCGTTGAAATAAACAGGAAGACAAACTCGTGAGAGATCCTTTCCAACATTTTCTTTGATCATAGACCAGAGACTGACACCTCTCTCTTTCTCTGCTGGATCAGGAAGTTTTGTTCGTCTCTTGAAATGGATGTGCACAGAACCAACATCAGATTCGCTAAAATAATCCTTTGTGTCATGGAAGGATGGCTCATCTTCCTCTGAGATATCCTCGCACTCTTGTTTCTCCTCAGATGAAGTACTTGTACTGCATTCTAGAAACTAAATAATGTCAAGCAAAACAACACAGGAAGCTCTATGCATATCCAGTGAGGGTAAGTAAAAACAGAATAAAAAGAACAAAAGGAGCCTTAAGGAACAAATAACATGATTATCCTAATGGAAATCATCATTTTATTCTTGTGAAAAATCAACTAAGATCATAGGTAGCTTGTTTGGTGGAAATGTAATGCCATAACTGGAACAGAGAAAGAGAGGTACAGAGGCAGTGAGAACGGTTAAGCGGTTGAAATTGTCTGTACTTACCACTATATTTTCCACGTCTGAAGCTAGAATATTTATGAGTTGTTAATTGGTAGGCACTGTCATAGATCCCTGAGGCTTCAGCTTCACGGTTTCCCACCTGTAAACAAGAATACTCTCAGATTGAAGGATACACAATATGGATATATGATGTGAAACACATCATCCTTAACATTTTATGAAAAGATTAGCAAATATCACCACATGATATTCAAGTTTTTGATAAACGATAAAACAATAAAATTTACCAGCTCAATGTTATGCTTTGGCATAGTTTTATGACCCTCGCAAATTTATCAGATCAATGGTTCCCACAAAATTGTGAAACATCCATTTAAATAACTAACCTAATAGCATGTTACATGACAATTATTACCATGCTTGAATGCATAGCGCAGGTGTTACCCATGCTAATGTGTCATCAAGTCATTAAATGAAAGGAAACAATGTGCAAGATCCACACTAAACAGCTTAACCAAATCAAAACAATCGTAAAAGGAAAAGCAAGGATTCAAACTTTACCTCTAGCTGTCTCAATCCGTCAAGCAACTTTGTCCGTTCTTCGTGGAGAAGTTTAATTTGTTCTTGAACTTCAGAGAACTCTAAATCCACGATTTGTTCGCACTCTTTTACAAGACTCTCGTTCATTCCCTCTTCACGCAACCGTTTCCTTAATCTCTCGGTAGATATGGATAAATCCTTTGGTGGTACGAAGGAGAAATCTCCACTAACTGACTGGAGAAGAAAGATGCCTCTGGTAGATGCTAAAGCTTGTAACCATGCTGCTCTATCACTTCTAGAATTAGTTTTCAGATGAAGAATATTGGTTGCAGTAATTATATAAAACATTCTATTATCAGATTTGCTTTCTCGGTAAGATGAAACCTGCTGGAAAATAAAAGAATGGAATGATACTAACCCTCAAACTCAAACCAGGAAGTTTTATTCTAACTATAAAATAAACAAGCTGAGATCAAAGTGTGTGTTATATATGTAAAAGGATAGATAAGTCTTTTCATATTACCCTAATGAGGTCTCTGTACATGCTATATATATGTATCATACAATCAATCAATATAATCAAGTTCCTAATCTACATGGTATCAGAGCTTTGATCCCTTAAAACTTAAATTTTTTTCCGCCGCCCCTCTCCTTCGTCGGCCATCTTCTTTGCTTTCTCCTCTTTCTTTCCAAATCAATGGCTGAATCTATCAATCTAAACAATACAAACACCCTTCTCATTGTCAACATGACAAATATGACAAAACTTTACCTCCACAAACTACTTGATGTGGTCTCGCCAAGTTCATGCCCTTCTTGATGGCTATAGCCTCGCCGGTTTCATTGATGGAACCTCCTTACCTCCGTCAGCCACCATCATCACGGCTGAAACAGAGTCACCAAATCCTAAATTCGAAATCTGGAAGCGCCAAGACAAACTAGTGTACTATGCCCTCCTCAGCGCAATTACTGTCTCCATTCAGCCGATCCTTGCCACCACCACAACTTCGGCCGAAATCTGGAAGAAGCTGTCAAGCACCTACGCTAAGCCAAGCCGTGGCCATATTCAACAGCTCAAAAATGTTGTTAAAACCTGGGCAAAAGGAGACAAATCCATTGATGCCTATGTCCAAGGTTTCACAACCAAATTCGATGAACTGGCTCTCCTCGGAAAACCCTATGATCATGAGGACCAGCTTAAGTTTTTACTCAATGGTTTACCGAAAGAATACAGATCCATCAAGGATCAACTTGAAGGTAGCGATGTCACGCCATCACTGACCGAAGTCCATGAAAAATTACTCAACAAAGAAGCCGCACTTCTCTCCGCGACATCCCCCGTCTCGTCCCTGCCAGTCACCGCAAATGTCGCCAATGTCCGTCACAATCAGTCTTCCCGGGGCAGAGGCGGTCGCCAACATAACCACAACACTTGCCACTATCATCCTGGTAATACAAATTACCAAGCTCGCTCAGACACCAATTCCTCCCGCGGATATCAAGGAACGTGCCAAATATGTGGTGTCTTCGGTCACAGTGCCCGCACCTGCTCCCAACGCTCTTACCCACTGAGCCAATCCTCTCACTCGACGTCGTGGCAGCCCTAGTCTCATTTGGCTTCCGGTCCACCGAACTGGATCCTTGACAGTGGCGCCACTCATCATCTCACAACCGATTTGAACAATCTCGCCCTCCATCAACAATATCACGGTGGCGAAGAGGTGACGATCGCCAATGGCTCCGCCATGCCAATCTCGCATACTGGTTCTGCTTCCTTAAACACTTTCTCTAAACCTCTTACTTTATCTAATGTCCTTTATGTTCCAACTCTTCACAAAAACCTATTATCCGTGTACCGCCTGTGCAATGGGAACAATGTAACAATTCAATTTTATCCTACTTATTTTCAGGTGATGGACCTGAGAACGGTGGCGTTGCTAATTCGCGGGAACACTAAGAACGAGTTTTATGAGTGGCCGGCCATCTCTACCAACCCAACCGCCATGACCACCTCTCCATCCCCGAAAACCACCTTATCATCTTGGCATTCTCGATTAGGCCACCCGTCTTTGTCAATTTTGAACAGTCTTATTTCTAAATTTTCTTTACCTTGTTCTGGTTCCACAAAACCATTGTTACCTGATGTGAGAAGTTTTAACCCAAAATAAAGCTGCAAGTGCATAGACAATAGCAGTAATACAATAGGTATCGAATCCTCAGAGACAAAGATTACACTATGAAACTATGGATTCTAATTTAAAGCTAAGATAAAATGGGTATTGGTTGAAAAATTCGGAACAATAAAACGGCAAATAAACGATATGAAAATCAATAAAAACAAGCACTACATCAAGGTAATTCGCCGGTGATTTCGGATTCAGGACTGAGCAACTATTCAGGAATTAATTAAGTGCGGTCTAGAACTCAAACATAATAATAATATTGCCCCACTGTCGTGATGTATCAATATCTTCGTCTAGCAACCTAAATACCTAAACTGTCGTTTGGATTTGGTAATGATGAAGACGAGCATTAAAGAGATGGTTCAATTTGTTCACAATCGATGGTAACAATCAACTGTCGTTGGTTACACACCAACTGCTCACCAATGGCTTATCTAGCAACCTAGAGCACTGTCGTGAATAACTTTAACTTCCATTCATAGACTAGATGATCAAATTAGCCTAAGCATTACGATTTCCGATTGATGAAGACATAGGATAATATATCCTATTTGGCTCAGTCACTAATCAATCCTAAATCACCATTGAAAGCCCCTAATCTGGCTAAAGGACTACTCAAACATGGAGAAATCAAACACAACAAAGCAAATAAGAGAATTCATGATATTATGATAAGAGATTAGGGATTAGAATTCTTCTCAATAGGATTGTGCAAAGAACAATTGATCAAAGTCTCCCAAAGTGTAAAACAGAGTCTAAAAAGAAGTCTGAAAAGTAACGTACAAAAAGGAATAGGAATCGGATTCTGTTTTAGAGGTGGCTGCCATCTTATTTATAATTAAAACTAGGTTAAAATCGGATCTGGGTATGGGACCGGTCGGTCTGGTTATGGGACCGGTCGGTCCCAATTCCAGGGAGGAGAATTCTTCAAGTCTCTAGCGAGCGGGTGGGGCGAGCAAGCGGTCGAGCAAACCAAGCAGGTGCTCGGTTAGGGAAAATCGTCTTTTTGCTCCAATTCTGCCTCGTTTGCTCCAATGAGCTCCAATAGCTCCAATACATGCTCGAGAGCCTCCTAGAACCTGAAAACCCACAAAAATAACTGGAAAGAACTGAAAAAAAATAGAAAACAATACGTAAAATAGGCTAAAATACTAATATATCAACTCCCCCGGACTTAGATCTTTGTTTGTCCTCAAACAAATTCAGAAATAAGTAAAGGAGAGAGGTTTGAAAACGTGGGAACTCTTTTATCCTTAGTGAACCGAGTTAATAACCTTCAATCTGCAGACCACATAATTCAGATTACGAATAGCAAAGTTTTACCAAAACAACCTCAACACATTTCTCAACCAAGCCATTTCCCAAGCACAAACTCAACGCATTCAAAGTATGCATGAGGATCTCGCTAAAGGCACCTTTTTAGGGTAGACGGCGCTAAGGGTGTAAGGCCATTTAGAGGTGGAGTTCAAAGTGTTTAAAGTGTTTAAGGGTTACCCGATGTTTCGTAGAGGATGCAGGATATCGCACAAAATTGCAAGAGAGAATAAGTTCGTTGATATCCACATTCTCTAAACCACTCTTTCTTCTCCAAATCTCTCTAACGCCTCATCCAGCCATCGTCCATCTTGGGTACATTCACTGTGCAGAGAGACACTATTTTACAGATTTACCAATCTTCATCATCGATTTTTTTTTTTTTTTTTTTTGTGAATGATGATGATGAAGAGGGTTTAAATTACCAGCATGTGTCTCTCAAACACCAAGATAGATAGAATTGATGTACATACCCAAGTGGAGCTCATCATTGTTATTCCTTCTTCATTATAAAAATCATCTTTGAAAGTAGGAGCAGGTGCTCGATCCTTCGGAGCAGGTGCTCGTTCTTCTGAAAGAGTGATTTAGATGCAGTGTTGACTCGATTCTCTCTGGCTCTTTGCGCATATGTTGCACATGTGACAATGAAGTAACAAGAATGCAAGGAGTTTGAAAAAAGGTAATGGTTAAGGGGGGTACTAGCTAAAAGTGAGCTAGCTATTCAGGAACAACAAGAGTGGTAAAAAGAATAAGGAGTCCTGAATATGGTTCGTTTCCCTAATCTAGTGCCAGTAACGAGAGAAAATTTTGATCAATCTGAAACCTGGAAGATAGTGTATCGAAGTGTTCTAGTTGTTCCTTGTACTCATGCTCTGTAAAAATGGTCACTAGAGAGAAGATTAAACATAGATAGTTCGAATATCATCATAAGATAAAGTTCTAATTCCCTACAAAGTTTTGACTCAATAAAACAAAAAATACAAACTCAAAAGCAAGACCGCTCCCCCAGACCTAAATCACACCGTCTCTGGTGTGAAAAAATTCAAGAGATTGGAGACTCAAATGAAAACAGAATTAGACACGGATAATACAATGATGATAGAAGGGTGAAGGAAAATATCACCGAGTAGTGGCGGAGCGATAGTGGTTGTGCGCGTTGAGGAGGTGCTCGCGCTTAATTCCTGAGGTGGTCGGCGAAATTCTCAACCCTTTTTTTTTTTAAAAGTAAAAGGAAAGTCGGATTGGGTGCTCGGGCACGGGACCGACCGGTACCGATACTGGATCGGTCGGTCGTTTTTCAAGAGGTTGCTCGTGTTTTGGTCCTGGCTTTTGCGGATCGATCCCTTGAATCCTCTGGATCGGCCGGTCGGTATATGGGACAGACAGGTCTCATTTCCAGAGACTCTAGGCGCTTCGGGTGAAACGTGGGATCGACCGGTCGCGTTTCCAAAGACTATGCAGCGCCTTGTCCTTATTTTGAGCAGGTGCTCGCGCCTGTTTGAGCGGGTGTTAGGGGAAAAATCCTTCCCCCGTTTTTTTATTTATTTTTTTTAGAATTCAAGTACTGAAAACACAAGTAAAATGTTAGTAATAAAAAGAAAATAAAAATCGAATTATGTACAAAAAACCTTACCGATGGGTTGCCTCCCATCAAGCGCTTGTTTTAAGTCATTAACTCGACTTTGTACACCGTTCAAGCTTGAGGGGAATCCATATGAGGATTAAAGACTTTCTTGTCCGGATCAGGGCTTGGTGGAGGTGGGTTGAGGCGTGGTCCACTTGCTCTTTGATCACTTATATCTAGTTGCAGAACATTGCTTAGCATACTAGCCATAGCTGCTTGACATTTTTCCTTAAATTTCGGAGTAATGATAGCTTTAAATTTAGAGAAAGGCCTAGACATACCTTTGCCCTTCAGCTTATACTCGATTGTGTCTCCAACACATCTCTGCGGTGTCAAGGTTATATGCGAACCTGTAATATTTTTCTCGCGCTTTGGTTTGTCCCGCTTGTTGACTTTCTTAGGCTTCCTTTCTTAAGAGCGAGTGTCTCCATCCAGGACTTCATTAAGCTCATTCTTATTGCAAAGTGCTGCAGCTGGCAAGACACTTACCTTTCCTGTTACATCGTCTATGGCAACACAAGAGCCATATTTGCCGCCATCCTTGTCTTAAATGGCGTTGTAAGAGATCAGCTTGTCGATGTTAGAAAAAACTATCCTTCTGTTTGGTAAGTCAACAACTGCACCTGCTGTCGCAAGGAAAGGTCTCCCTAGAATCAAGGGCATGTATGAACCGTTGTTCATCTCCACAACTTGGAAATCAGTCGGGATCAAGCAATCCCCAATCTGGATATCTAAATTCTCAATTAACCCTTATGAAGTTGTTACTAAGGCATCCGCAAACCTAATAGACATCTGAGAAGTCTTAATATCAACAATACCCAAAGATTCTGCAGTATCCCTTAACATGAGGTTAACACTAGATCCAGAATCGCATAGAAAATCTTCAAAATCAACTCCAAAGATGAAACATGGAACAACAAACTTCCCTAGATCTTCAACCTTAGGCAATATCCTCAATGGTGGTGGTGTAATCCTTGGTTGTGCAAAGATTGCCTTAATCTCCTCTTGAGTCTCTCTGCAACTCCAAAAGAAATCATGTGTGGGACGATTTTCCAAAGCCTCTTTACAGGAGATTTTTTAGGAATCCTTCTCACCATCTTCTTAGAAATATCTAGTTTCTCTGCATTGATGGGATCCCTCTGGTCTCTAGGCGAAACTGGGTAAGGGACTGGGGGTTTGTAGACATGCGACCGAATCTTATCAACAAGCTCATTCGGTCGAAGCACTGTAGAAGATGGTCCAGCAACCCCTTCATCCTTTTTCTCTCCTGGAGCAGGTGCTCCTTCCGGGAGCGGGTGCTCCACAGACTTTTCTGGGCAGTTTTCAGCCGCTGCCCCTACAATCGGTGGAGAAGTTCTTCCACTACCCAGCGTGATGGCGTTCACAAACTCTCTGGGGTTTGCAACTGGTTTACCTGGCAGCACTCCTTGTGTACTCTTGACTGCCTCGGCGATTTGAGCGACCTGAATATCAAGCTTCTTCACATGAGTGCAAATAGCTTCAAACTTACTGTTGAGATCATTGTACATGCTGTCCACCTTGACATTGATCTCGTTAGCAGATTTCTGCAGGCTGAGTAAAACCAATTGCATAAGGGATTTTAGTTCGTCTTGAGAGTTAGATGCATGAGCTTGAAAGCTTTGATTCTGCACATAGTCTTCACCCACATAGTTCACCTCAGCATACTGCTCATCTCCTTTGTTCTCACAAAGCTTGACACTTCTCTGATTTCTCTTCAACAACAGGTTCACTTTTGTTGTAAGCTCATCAATCTTCAGTGACTCAACACTGCTGACATATGTAGGCTCATCATGGTCATGGCAGCGATTCCTGGAACTTGCAGCCAAGTTCTCTATCAATTGATGTGCTCCTTCCCTGGTTTTGGTCATAAAATTACCAATACTCGCAGCATTCAAATTGTTCATATAATAACGATCAACACCATCATAGAAGATACCCAGCAAATTCTCATCGGTAAACCCATGGTGTGGACATTCCCTCTTGTACTCTTTGAACCGTTCCCATGTCTCACAAAAGGACTCTCCTGAATGTTGCTGAAACGTGGAGATCTTGTTCCTTAGACTCGCGGTCATGGTTTTGGTGTAGAAGTGGTCCAAGAACGCTGCTTTACATTGCCGCCAAGTCGTGTTGGACCCAGCTGGTAGCGACTTGAGCCAACGGGAAGCTTTGTCCGCGAGTGAGAAAGGGAAAAGCTTGCACTTTAAGAAATTCGGGTTCATTCCATTAGGGCTCGTCGTGGAGCAAATCTCCTCGAAGTTCTCTATATGGTCCATCGGAATTTCAACAGGCAATCCATGGAACAAATGCTGCTTAACCAGCGATATCATTTGCGGTTTGATCTCATAATCATTTCGATCAACAGGAGGGGGAACTATAGCAGCTCGGTTCCGGTAGAAAACATGGGGATTGTCCATATCCCCTATGGCTCGCTGCTGCTCACGCGCACGCTGTTGCATTTGAGCTATTTGTTGTTCCAGCCTCCAAAAGCAGCAGCTACATGACCATCTGCAACTCGGTTTATCGGTTTCGTCGCCCATGTTGGCTGGATTCGACTTCTTGTTTGTCGATTGACTCGTTCTAGTCTTGCGAGTTCCGTGTTACTTAGAATGACAAGGGGTTTTGGATATTTCTCCTTGTGGTTATACACCTGAAACACACCGGAAACAAATAAAAGAAAACGAAATTAGAAAATATTCTTAGACTATAAATAAAATCAAATTTCAAAGGTAACGCAATTGGTCCCCCGTAACGGCGCCAAAAACTTGATGTGAGAAGTTTTAACCCAAAATAAAGCTGCAAGTGCACAGACAATCGTAGTAATACAATAGGTATCGAATCCTCAGAGACCAAGGTTAAACTATGAAACTATGGATTCTAATTTAAAGCTAAGATAAAATGGGGATTGGTTGAAAAATTCGGAACAATAAAACGGCAAATAAACGATATGAAAATCAATAAAAACATGCACTACATCAAGGTAATTCGCCGGTGATTTCGGATTCAGGAATTAATTAAGTGCGGTCTAGAACTCAAACATAATAATAATATTGCCCCACTGTCGTGATGTATCAATATCTTCGTCTAGCAACCTAAATACCTAAACTGTCGTTTGGATTTGGTAATGATGAAGACGAGCATTAAAGAGATGGTTCAATTTGTTCACAATCGATGGTAACAATCAACTGTCGTTGGTTACACACCAACTGCTCACCAATGGCTTATCTAGCAACCTAGAGCACTGTCGTGAATAACTTTAACTTCCATTCATAGACTAGATGATCAAATTAGCCTAAGCATTACGATTTCCGATTGATGAAGACATAGGATAATATATCCTATTTGGCTCAGTCACTAATCAATCCTAAATCACCATTGAAAGCCCCTAATCTGGCTAAAGGACTACTCAAACATGGAGAAATCAAACACAACAAAGCAAATAAGAGAATTCATGATATTATGATAAGAGATTAGGGATTAGAATTCTTCTCGGATTGTGGAATGATCCTCCAAATCTTGAATCCAAAAGCAAAGAACAATTAATCAAAGTCTCCCAAAGTGTAAAACAGAGTCTAAAAAGAAAACTGAAAAGTAACGTGCAAAAAGGAATAGGAATCGGATTCTGTTTTAGAGGTGGCTGCCCTCTTATTTATAATTAAAACTAGGTTAAAATCGGATCTGGGTACGGGACCGGTCTGTCTGATTATGGGACCGGTCGGTCCCGATTCCAGGGAGGAAAACTCTTCAAGTCTCTAGCGAGTTGGTGGGGCGAGCAGGCGGTCGAGCAAACCGAGCAGGTGCTCGGTTAGGGAAAATCGTCTTTTTGCTCTAATTCTGCCTCGTTTGCTCCAATGAGCTCCAATAGCTCCAATCCATGCTCGAGAGCCTCCTAGAACCTGAAAAGCCACAAAAAGAACTGGAAAGAACCGAAAAACAATAGAAAACAGTACGTAAAAGAGGCTAAAATACTAATATATGACCTTGTTCACATTGCCTAATAAACAAAAGTCATCAACTTCCTTTTCATTCAAACACAATTTCCTCCACAAAACCATTACAAATCATTTATTCCGATGTCTGGCAATCCCCAATTCTTTTCCTTGAAAACCACCGATATTATGTCATTTTTATTGACCATTTCACGAGATATACGTGGTTATACCCACTCAAGTTCAAATCCCAAGTCAAAAGACACTTTTATTGCCTTTTAAGCTCTCGTTGAAAACCGGTTTCAAACAAAAATTCATACATTCTACTCGGACAATGGTGGTGAATTTCTTGCACTTCGGGATTTTCTCACATCGAATGGAATCTCTCACTTCACCTCTCCGCCTCACACTCCGCAACACAATGGCATTTTTTAGCGCAAACATAGACATATTGTGGAAACAGCGAAAACGTTACTTCATCAAGCATCCATTCCATCCAAGTACTGGCGCATCCATTCCATCCAAGTACTGGCCCTATGCATTTTCCACTGCCGTGTATCTCATCAACCGACAGATAACACCAATCCTTGAAGGCAGATCCCCGTACCACCGCCTGTTTCAACAGCCACCAAACTATCTCAAACTGCGAGTTTTTGGTTCAATGTGCTTTCCCTGGCTCCGACCATACACAACACATAAACTGATGGACCGATCTCTCCCGTGCGTCTTTCTTGGATACTCGTTGACTCAGTCCGCCTATCTCTGTCTTCATATTCCAACCGGCCAAATCTATGTCTCCCGGCATGTCCAGTTTGATGAGCAGAGCTTTCCCTTCTCGCAAAAGGCGGTGCAACCCAATCATCCTCCTCAGCCGCTACAAGAACAAATCACCACTGACCCACCACTTCTCACATCCTTGCCAACGCCACTCGTACAGCCTCGTTCTCCCGCGCCTCCTCTCAAGGTCTATCACCGTCAGATGAAACCGGGACCGTTGAATTCCCAATCCTATCCAGCATTGGACTCAGGTATGATTCCTATTGCACAGGTACCCCCATCCGAACACCGCCACTACCCAACCAGATTGTGCCCCTACACCACCTGAAATTTCCCACACCGAACCCAACCCCATACAACCTTCCCCACTCCTGCCGCCAAACATAGCTCTTCCTAAACCAAACACAAAACCCAGTAAACCGAAACCACCACCATCCCACCCTATGAAAACAAGATCCAAACCATCCCAAAATCCAAAATCCCTCCTCACTGTTCCCTCACCAAACACAACCCCAACAATCCCCACAACCGCAATCCAGGCCTTGCGAGATCATAAATGGCGGAACGCTATGAGTGAAGAGCTCAATGCTCAACTTCAGCATCACACCACCACATCCACGACAACATGTCATTCCGACGAAGTGGATTTTTACGCTTAAATATCTTAAAAATGGTGTGCTTGACATGTATAAGGCACGTTGGGTGGCACGACGATTCAATCAACAATACAGAATCGACTATGCTGAAACATTCAGCCCCGTGGTGAAACCGGTTACAATTCGTATTGTTCTTTAAATGGCAGTGACGCAAAACTGGAACATTCTCCAACTTGATGTCAACAATGCGTTTCTACATGGGACATTAACCGATGAGGTTTATGTCACACAACTGGCTGGATTCATAGACCCTGATCGCCCACACTATGTCTGCAAATTGAAGAAGGCTCTCTATGGTTTAAAACAAGGTCCTCGTGCGTGGTATCAAGAACTCAAATCGGCGTTAATTGGATACGGGTTTCATAACTCCCTGGCGGACACATCCGTATTTGATTACTCCAAACCGGGTATCCTCGTCTATGTCCTGGTCTATGTCGATGATATTATCATAACAGGAAGCTCCAATGAACTCATGACCGACTGTATTCACATGCTGGCTCAGAGGTTTTCTCTCAAAGACCCCACTCCGTTGACATATTTCCTTGGCATCGAAGCAACTCACACCGCATCTGGTCTTCACTTAAATCAACGAAAATACATTCATGACCTGCTGGCCAAGACAAAGATGCTTGGTTCGAAACCGGTTACGACGCCTATGTCTCCTACGCGAATCAAATTAACGGACGGGACACCCCTAGAATATGCAACCGAATACAGAATGGTGGTTGGTAGTCTCTAATATTTGGCGTTTACAAGACCCGATATTGCCTACGCAGTGAATCGTCTAGCTCAGTTTATGCATCAACCCACGAACATCCATTGGAATGCGGTCAAACGTGTGCTTTGCTATCTCGTTGGCACCTCCTCTCATGGAATTTTTCTACGCCGCCAAAATCCGTTGATCTTACATGCTTATTCTGATGCAGATTGGGCTGGGGATTGTGATGATTTTGTGTCTACAAATGCTTACATTTTATACCTTGGCACAACTCCCATTACGTGGTCCTCCAAGAAGCAAAAAGGTGTCGCACGATCTTCGACGGAAGCTGAATATCGTTCTGTGGCAAACACCGCCGCTGAACTCCGCTGGGTATGCAGCCTCCTCACTGAACTCGGCCTCAAAATACCCACAACACCAGTGGTATACTGCGACAACGTCGGTGCGACCTACATTTGTGCAAACCCGGTTTTCCACTCTCGAATGAAACACTTGGCGTTGGATTATCATTTTGTTCGGGACAACATACAGACCGGGATGTTACGTGTGACACATGTTTCCACCAAAGACCAACTGGCGGATGCATTAACAAAACCATTACCGCGACAACGGTTTCAAGAACTCTTTTCCAAGATTGGAGTAGCTCCACCTCCTCCATCTTGAGGGGGCGTATGTGTTATATATGTAAAAGGATAGATTAGTCTTTTCATATTACCCTAATGAGGTCTCTGTACATGCTATATATATGTATCATACAATCAATCAATATAATCAAGTTCCTAATCTACACAAAGTATATGTTTTCATGTCCAATAAACAACCTGTAAACAATCAACAATCACAAGTTCCAGTCTCCCAACAAACAAATTAAAAGCAAACACACAAGAATCCGATTACATGTAAAAGGAATACTAAAAGCACCAGCCAGAAAAGGGTTTTTGTATTTTGGTTCTCTGTACTGAACTTTGATAACAGAGGAAACCTGTTTATGTGGCCCACTACAGATAAGCAACTAGTTAAAAGATTTACAGAAACCAGAGAGGTTCTCTTAAAGAAGAGGATAATCCAAACCAGAAATGAAGAGCATAAAGACAAACTACACAAGTACAACCAATGGAGAGAAAAAGAAGAAGATGATGATAATAATGATTCTATACTCTGTCAGAGAAATCACATTTTAGTCTGTTTCACTAACAAATTCCCCAGAGATCAATCATTCATGAATCACAGGTCGAATTTATTATTGATTCAACAATAAACCACTCTACTGCTATTTCCAAAATCAATCTCAAGATTTGAATATAGAGAACTATGAATACATTACCTTGAGATGAACAATGCCGATGGTTTTATGGTGTTTCCGGCGACCACCACGACCACTACAACTATTCATCCTCGTGAGACGATCAGTAGAAATATCTCCGATTAACCTAACATCATCAGAAGGAGATACGAGATTTACATTCTCCGGTCGCCGGATCTTCGAATACGATAAGATTCCATCGCGGAGGAGAAACCATCTAGATCTCCATCCTTTACCGTAATTAGTCCATTTATAGAGGATTCCGGCCACCGATCTTCCCGATTCTAGCTTCTCCCGATTGGATCCGCCGTTCGCCGGCATCACATCCGTCGCCGGAAGACTCTTTGACCTAGTCAATGGCATCGTCGCCGATTTAAGAGAAATCTCACTAATCCAAATCGGAGACGAAGCACATTGATCTCAAGCTTTATAGTTTCGAATCGGAGTGAATCAAGCCTGCATATTTAGGGATATATTTAGGGATAATCCGATTTTGAAAGAACACTAACCTCTGTAGAAAATGAGTGAGAGAGAGAAATTGCGTAGACTTGAAAGCAACTTAATATATATGAAAGCTTTATGCGTATATATGTATGTACATGCGTCATGTATGTCTACATCGGCGACGATTGTTGTGGATGAACACTACAAAGGGAAAATTGAGGAGTCCAAGTAAGTATCATTTTAATATATATATATATATATATATATATATATATATATATATATGCATGTGCTAATATGTGACAACAACAAAATAAAAATCAAGATGATAATATTTCGATCATAAATTTCAAAATTATGAAAGATTCGAGAAGCTGTTTTTTTCTGTCATCTAATATTATATTAGTGGAGACGAGAACTACGAAAAATAATACAAAGTCTTATCTATATATTTCACCAATGTATTATACCCATGCTTATAGTTAATGAATGAAAAAAATAGATAACATAAAACAAGGTTATGTAGACCGATCAAATAAACATGACTAACATGAAATCATCTATTGTGATTAAGTATTACTTCATCAAATAGAGTAAAGACTTGATTCGAAAAACTGTTTCATATAACATCTTGTATAGTGATAATATTTTGGAATTTGAAATTTAAATTTTATAAAAACGAGCAAAAATCAAAATCCTTTTCATTACTTATGTTTATATAATAGTTGTTGTAATAAATTTTATTTCATAAATAGATAAAATCAATTAGCTTTTTTGAAAAATGCCGTATTTTAACTAAATTTTGATTGATATATATAATATGAAGATTTCTAATTTCAAAGTTTATAAAAAACATAATAGTAAATTAGTTTTAATGCATTTGTAGAATGATTAATTTTAATTTTTTCACTTCAAATCAATTGACATTTAGTAGTTTTTATTTTTGTCATTCTACTTATTTACAATAGGAGGATGATGATACTAGAGTAGCTCACTAGTTTCCCCAAAAAGATATATAATTTGGCAACAGATTGTGAGTCTTAGAGCATCAGCAATGGAGTCTCTTCCCTCGTCTTTTCCCTATCAAAAAACAAAAAGAAATAAAGAAACATTACAAATAGATAGAGACGTCTCTAAATATACAACCGGAAGAACCGTCTCTTCCATAATTTGTGCCACATATTTTACTATGATTGATTGATTACTTTTTAAATAATTTATAATTAAATAAATAATTAAATTAAAATAAAATAATAGTGGAAGAGACTCATTCCGACTTTGAACCGTTGGTGATGCTCACATCACAAAAGCAATTTATAGTACTTTTATATATTCTTCTTTCTTCAATGTGGTGGCCCTTCTTCTATAGTTTTATTAATAGGGTTAATTAATATAATATTATTAGATCATTAGAATATAATAATATATGGTCTAAAATGTCCTATTTTGGTGAGGAAAATAAATTATGATTCTCCAATTAAAGTAGTTATGGAAAACAAAACAAAATATACGAAAATAGAAAAATAAATTATGATTCTCCAATTAAAGTAGTTAAGAAAAACTGAAAAACAAATAAAACAAGAAAAAAGAAAATTTTACATACGAAAAATTCATTATACTCCAAGCTATAGTTTACTTGGCCACGAGAGGAAAAATAAACTCTTTCCTAAACTCTTTAACGTAATTTTTTGTTTAGACTTTAGACTATGTGAGATTAAATTTCATGGTAAACCCAGAATTGAAATTTCTATCGACGTTGCAATGCATAAAGTTTTAATTAAGTAGTAAAGTTTCAAATGGTACTAAAAAAACGGGTGTGACGCGTGAATTAAGCAAAACAAATCGAACAACTATGATTAATGTGTAATAAACAATTGGTAGTGTCAGGTCTAGCCGCTCTCTCCCTCTCTCTCAGACACAAAGATCGAGACCGCCGGAGAATGAAGTCCAGTCCTCGCCGTTCAAGCTCCGAGCTCATCTCCTCCTCCTAATCGACGTTTGCTCCTCTCTCGGGCCCAGTCAACTATCCCGACCATCAGAGCCCAACCTTCCGCCGTAAATCTCCTTTTCCGGCGAGAACCTTGTGAATCTCTTGTGGTTTTACCGCACTGAACCTTACGACATGTTTTCCGGCGTGTTGTGATGAACAAGCAAGATCGAATCAATCAAAGAATGAAAACGAAAGAGAGAAATCGCTCTTGAGGAAATATCATTTAGGGTTTCTTTATTAATATGTGAATAATTAATTACAAACCCTAAGACAAATATTTATACCCTCAAAACCCGATACATGTAGAATTAGGAAAACCTAGGCCCAATGGGAAATCTCCTTAAGCCCACACGTACCGTACCTATGGTCACTCGAGAAGGGCCCCTTTACTATACTTTAGATTATAAGTCACTAGAAACAACAATCTCCACCTTGACTAATAATCTACCAAGTACCACCACTTGTTCTACTCATCTGAGAGGACCTTCATCTTCCTTAGCACCGGAAGACATGGAGTAAGTCCAAACAATATTTGAACTTCTCCGTTGTCACGAGTTTGGTCAGCATATATGCAGCATTATCTGACGTATCCACCTTCTCCAACAAGACTTCACCAGAAGCTATCCACTCTCTGATCTTGTGATACCTTGTCTGAATGTGCTTTGTCCTACCGCGATAACCTGAGTTCTTAGCTAAACATAAAGCGCCTTGGCTGTCGCCTAATAGCTGAACTCCACCTTGATCAATACCTAACTCCGTCACCAATCCTTTAAGCCAAAGTGCTTCCTTTCCTGCTTCTCCCATTGCCATGTATTCAGCTTCAGTTGTAGACATTGCAATGACTTCTTGCAACACAGATCTCCAACAAATAGGGCCTCCTGCAAGTGTAAATACATACCCTGTAGTAGACTTTCTATTGTCTAGATCTCCACCATAGTCCGAATCAACGAATCCAGAAACCAAACCACACTCTTGACCTCCAAACAACAAGTCCAAATTTGCAGTACCCTTTAAGTAACGAAAGATCCACTTGACTGCTTTCCAGTGTTCTCTTCCAGGATTCGACATGTACTTGCAAACTTGACTAACCGCATGTGCTAGATCTGGTCTAGTGCAAACCATAGCATACATCAAACAGCCAACTGCACTCACATAAGGAACTTGTGACATATCTCTGATTTCTTCATCAGACATAGGACTTTGGTCAGTTGAAAGTGAGAAGTGCATCGCTAAAGGTGTAGAAACGGGTTTGGCATGTCCCATGTCAAACTGTTCTACAATCTTCTGAATATAACTCTTTTGAGAAAGCCACAATCTCCTAGAGCTTCTTTCCCTGCGAATTTCCATCCCAAGAATCTTCTTTGCAACACCAAGATCCTTCATATCAAACTCTTTCTTCAATAACCCATTCAACTGATCAACTCCTTCATATCCTTTGCAGCAATAAGCATATCATCAATATAAAGTAGTAGGTCTATGAGTGAATGGTCGTCCAAATACCTCACATAGACACAACAATCATACTCGCAGCTTTTGTAGCCAATCTTCAACATATAGGAGTCAAACCGTTTGTACCATTGCCTAGGAGCATGCTTCAAACCATATAAAGACTTCTTCAACTTGCACACAAGCTTCTCCTCACCTGGTTTCACAAACCCTTCTGGTTGCTTCATATATATCTCTTCTTCAAGATCCCCATGAAGAAATGCAGTCTTAACATCCATCTGCTCAAGATGTAAGTCCATGCTTGCCACAATTCCCAGCACAATTCTAATTGAAGTGTACCGGACCACAAGAGAGAAAATCTCGTCATAATCAATCCCTTTTCTCTGCGAGTAACCTTTTGCCACCAGTCTTGCCTTGTATTTCACTGGTTCCTTCTCAGACATTCCAGATTTTACCTTGAAAACCCACTTGCATCCAATCGCCTTCTTACCCTTTGGTAAGGGTGTAAGATCCCACGTTTGATTCTTTTCCAGGCTTTCATTCTCTTCAGTACATGCACCAATCATCTGTATTTCTCCGAACTTGCCATAGCTTCCCTAAAACTAGATGGATTTGTGCCTACAATAAGAGCATAATTGACCATATCCTCAAACATGTATCTCTCTGAAGGCTTAGATACACGTTTTGCCCTACCAGCTACCAAACCCTCTACTGACTTTCCATGTTGATCCTCCTGCTCCACCTGAACAGGTTGCTCATCACAATCTGCTGCTACTCTAGTCTCACTAGAGTCATCCTGAGATGTACCAGAACCTGTTTCAGCATCAATAGTCACAGGCATCCTTTCTGATCTCGCCTGCTGTAGCATATACTCCTCATCAAAGACCACATCTCGACTGAAAACCCTTTTCTTAGCCTCAGAATCATATAACTTAAAGCCCTTTACGCCTTTTCCAAAACCCAGAAATATGCACTTCTTGGATTTTGAATCCAGCTTAGACCGTTCATCACCTGGAACTAACATGTAAGTTGGACATCCAAATATCTTCAAATTTGATAGATCAATATATGTCCCAGTCCAAACCTCCTCAGCTACCTTTCCTCCTATAGAAACCTTTGGCGATCTATTGATGAGATAGACTGCCATGTTTACCGACTCTGCCCAAAACTGCTTTGGAAGCCCTGCATTCAATCTCAAACACCTTGCCTTCTCAGCAATCGAACGGTTCATTCTCTCATTGACCCCATTCTGCTGTGGTGTTTTTCTGACCGTGAAGTACCTTTGAATTCCATGTTCCTCGCAGTATTTCATGAACTCGCCGTCAGTATACTCTGTGCCATTATCTGTTCTTAGGTATTTCACCTTCCTCTCCACCTGGTTCTCTACTTCAGCTTTCCAAACCTTGAAGTTCGCGAACACTTCAGATTTCTGCTTCAAGAAGTACACCCAAACCTTCCTGGAGTAATCATCAATGAAGATAACGTAATACTTAGCTCCTCCCAATGACTGTTCTTTAGCCGGGCCCCATACATCAGAATGGACATAGTCTAAAAGACCCTTTGTCGTATGTTGTCCCGTTTTGAAGCTAGCTTTGGACTGTTTTCCCATCACACAGAACTTGCAGAAATCCATCTTGCAAATCTTTGCACCACTCAGAAGACCCCTTTTATGGAGTTCAGCCAGACCACCCTCTCCTATATGCCCCGACCGTATATGCCATAAGGTTGTACTGTCTGATTCAGACACTGCTGCTGCAGCTCCACCTACAACAACATCCCCTAACAGGTTATAAACGTTCCCAGCTGTCATCCTTCCCATCATCACTACTGAACCCCCTTTTAACACTTTTAACGCTGCTGCAGCTCCACCTACAACATGTTTTCCGACGTGTTGTGATGAACAAGCAAGATCGAATCAACCAAAGAATGAAAACGAAAGAGAGAAATTGCTCTTGAGGAAATACCCTTTAGGGTTTCTTTATTAATGTGTGAATAATTAATTACAAACCCTAAGACGAATATTTATACCCTCAAAACAGGATACATGTAGAAATAGGAAAACCTAGGCCCAATGGGAAATCTCCTTAAGCCCACACGTATCGTACCTACACTCACTCGAGAAGGGCCCCTTTACTATACTTTAGATTATAAGTCACTAGAAACAACACGGCGAGATAAGTCCTGAAACCATGTCGAAATTGTCTCTCTTGTTCATGATTGGTGAGCCTTTAATCCTTGCAAATCGAAGCTCCTCTCTCCTCCACGGCCTTGTGATGTGGTTCGGGTTGTTGAAAGTTCATCTTCACCCGTCGGAATAGCCGGATCCGCCGGATCCACCGGATTACTACACCCTCCATCCTCAATCTACATCGCAATTTCATTCCAAGTACTCGTCTTCACCGTCGATAAGCAAACAGTTCTTATCTCTGCTCCAGTCAATCATCAATCGTGGTGTGTGGATGCAAGTGGGCTTGGGTGTATCCCAAATAGGCCTATCGATTCCGAGTCCGTTGAGACCTATGGTCTCTATTCAAATCTCCTCTATTACGGGCATAGAGAGATCTTATTCACCTTCGTTTACTCTCGTGTCAACGATACTCGGAGGTACGAATTTGTATTCAACGTCACAATGTATGAAACTTACGGTGACCAAACTTCAGCATTCCGGTTATGCCGTGAATTCTCAATCGACACATTTGAGCCTCGTCTCAAATTCGTTGTCAATCATCTTTCAAGATTTATCTGTATCTTCTATTGTAGTTTGTTTTATTGTATCAATCAAAGAGGATGTGGTTCCCTCTTCTCTATGTATTACCCGATCTTAATTGAATGAAGTTAAGGTGTTGTCCAAAAATAAAAAAACAATTGGTAGTGTCATTGACTAATTCTTTCCTCTTCGTTTTTGCTTTTCTTTTCCATTCATTTTAGCTTCTAATTTTTGTTTCAGCAATCAGCAATGTTTTTTTTTTTAGTCACACAACAATCAGCAATGTGAAAGTTAGTAACAAGAATATATGATATACTTTTTTAAGAGATAGATGTGCTGGATTGTACAAATCTTAAAGTTGTCGCTTCTTGTTAGTGCAACTTAAAATGTGACATTTGTTATTGCTTATTGTGTATTTAACAATGTTTAATAATGACGCATTACCGGTCGCATCTTTTTCATATTTCTATACTCTTTTAAAACATTATAGTTTGGTTTCACCAACAAATCGAATGCAATTAGTTAATGTCATAACTCAAAAATAATTTATACTAGTTCGTTTCGCTGAATCCGACGTTCCAACATCATACGTATATTTCGTAATTTATGAGTATGCTAAAAGTTTTGGTTATTTCGTAGCATTTTTTGTTGTGATAGTAGCATAAATTAAGAACCAGATTACAGTAAAACCTCTATAAGTTAACAATGTTCGGACTTTGAAAATTTATTAATTTAGAAAATTATTAATTTATCGATAAATTAATATTTATTAATTTATAGAGAGATATTTTTGTTTTATATTCTGTAAAAAAAATATTTTTATTTTAAATAAAAAATTTACCTTAAAATTCATACAAATTCTTCTTAAAATTTTTTATTCAAATATTTATATTTTTTTTTTACATATTTATTTTACCCCATATTATGCTAATAATTTTGGTTATCATAATAGAAGATATGTCAATAGTCTACTTGACTATTCTGATGAGAATGATACATACTCAAAAATTTAAAGTTTAGAAGAAATTACGGTTGCAATCCAATAAAGTTTAGTACGAAATAACAATATTTAAAGTAGTTACACGTAAAGAAACATTTATCGCGTCTAAAACTCTTATGATTTTGGGATGCAAATCAAGATAATAACACTATAAGTTTTTGATGGAAAAAAAATTGGTTACCACGAGAGTCCAAATTTAAAAGCAACCAATAAAACGAAAGTTATAGTTCACTAAATTGTTTTAGAATATATCTATATATATAATTTATGATTATTAATTAATACTATTATTGGGACCATATTTTATACAAGAGTTTCAAAAAAATTATTATCTTACCATTTTATTGAATTTTGTTAATTTTCACATTCGCCCGACTCGAACCGGAAAAAATTATTAATTTATGGTGATTATTAATTTATAGAGTATTAATTTATAGAGATTCTACTGTAGTTTAGAAATTTTTGAATTTTCTTCACCAACTGCTTAATTATTACGCCTGTCTCGTTTATAATATCCTCCTCCAATAGCTATTAAACTAGGGCTGGGCATAAAACCCATACCCGATACCCGAATCCGAATCCGACCCGAAAATTAGGGTAGGGTACGGGTATCGTAAATTACCCGATCGGGTTTTATTTTATTAACATTAGGGTATCCGAACCCGATAGGGTAAAACCCGATACCCGATCGGGTACCCGAATTTTATACATACACATACATGATTATGTATTTTAATCACTAAACCTAAGTCTAAAACACTCATTTCATCTTTTTTTTTTGCCTATAGCTTACATGATCGAGATCCTTGTGCTTTCGGATTGAAAATTATTATTCTTTTGTTTCCTTTACTTATGGTGTGTGTTTATATAGTAGTAAATTTACTACATTTGAGTTGTGTTTTGAATTTCTTTTCCGTTTTTTTACTATCATATCTTGGTGTTTCGTCAACTTTGACATTTTTAAACTCAATTTGTGTTTAAGACTTGATTTTTTGATTAATTTTTTTTTTTTAGTATAATCATAAAATACGGGTACCCGAACCAATACCCGATACCCGCTACAACCCGACCCGTACCCGACCTAATTATACGTAATACCCGAATGGGTTTTATATTTTTCAAAACGGGTACCCGACGAACATAACTACCCGCCTCGAACCCGAACGGGTACCCGAACGCCCAGCCCTAAAAATACACATCTCCTTGATATTGTATTGAGTGATTGTACAAGGTATATATATATATTATACCATAGCCAATTCTGAATTTTTGAATGTCGCAACTCGCAAGGTACAGAAAAAACAAGACCTCTTTGCACATTTACATTAGAAACATAGTCTTTTTAAAATAAAATTGATCGTCATTTTCTTAAGACCGCAAATTCACACTTGATCCATCTTTTAGATAATACTATAAGATTTTTCGGGGTATATTAAAATCTATACAAAAAATTATATTGTTCCATCATACTTACATTGCCAAACATTTTAAATTGTATAAATATCATCAGATTAATGTGAGATTAGTTTCGAGATTTTTCATCCAAAAAAAAAAACTAAGAATTCACGTTGACATGAGTCAAGAAACCAAGGTCAAGGGGTAATATCGTCATTTACGATAAAGTACACCAACCGATAAAACGCCTATTTTAAAATGGCGCCACAATATTCATACGTACAATACATACATACACAACATTCACAGAAGAAGAAAAAAAAACAAACCTTCATGAAATCTCCCACAAATCTCTAAAGCTTTCACTTTCTCTAAAATCCCACAGAGATTCAACCCGGATCCAAATATGCCAATCGGGTGGGTCAAATCGTTAAATTGCAAATCAAAAGCTTTCGACGACGTTTATCATCAACACTCCAACAATGGTAAACTCTTGTTACCAAGTTACAGCTGCAGAAGATCCGTTAAAGACGTCGTCAATAATACCCGACCCAAACCTGGATCTGGACCCGTTAATAAAAACCATTTTCGATCCTCCTCTTGTCGACCCGAATCTGAACCCAATTCATATAACCCGACCCGAAGAAGCAAATCCGTACGATCTTCCTCCGAATCCGAAATTCCGGTGCTCACCGATCTCCCCGACGGACATCCATCGAGAAACGTCGTGGAGATGATCTTCCAATCTAGCTGGAGCTCCGATGAGTTTCCGGGTCGGGTCGAAAGGATATTCAAAGTAGAAAACGGGTCTAAATCTGTGACCCGGTTCGAGGAATACAGAGAGACGGTGAAATCGAGATTGAAATCGGATGCCGATGACGGAGGCGCGAGGTGTTCGGCGGATGGGAATGAGATGATGAGGTTTTATCCGATTCCGGGAGGGATTTACGGCGGCGCGTGGGTTTTTCCCGGAGATAAAGGAACGGCGATTTGTACGTATTCAGGGAGTGATGAAGCGCATGTTAGCACAGGAGGAGGAGGAGGGAGGAGAGCGATGTTGATTTGTAGAGTAATTGCGGGCCGGGTTGGGAAGAGAGGTGAATTCGGGTCGGATTCTGTAGCGGGTCATGGTGGTGAGTTGGTTGTTTTTGATGCTCGTGCGGTGTTGCCTTGCTTCTTAATTTTTTTCAGATTGTAAAAAAAATAATATAATTATTAAACAATAACAGGATTAAAACTAGAGAACTTATGTAATTTTTGTTATTTGGTTAACACATTTGGTTTGTTTGGTAGATAATCAAATTTTGTGTTTATTTTTTATAAAAAGCAGTAATAAAATTATAAAACACTAGAATAAATGATATTTTTGCATATATTTAAGAAAATAATTTTGATTTCATGTATTATAATTTTGATTCCGCTACCAAAGCACTAGCAACCGGGCACCTTGTTATCGTCTTCGAAGCTATCGTACTCTTCCGAAATTTAAGATTGATATAAGTATGTCTGTTCAACAACAAAAAATTATCAAAAGTGAATGAACGGAATATTTTTATTTAGAAAAGAATTTGCATCAAACGTTGCAAAAACGAAACAAGTAATTCACAATAATGTTTATATTTAATTTGCTTTATTCCTTTTGTCTGCTAATCCGTCACCATCGTTCTGAGTCAACTAAACCTAGATTTGAGTTCTATATAATGCAATTCAAAATTCCTAACCTGAGTTAGTTATAGATTTATTTTACATAATTTGTTGGTGAAACTTTTTTAGTTTGACTTTAAGAGGGTGATCAGAAAACTATAATCATAATAATGAAAATTTTGGTGGAAGAGTAATATACATTACATTATGATGATCTATAATTACAATACCAAGTGGATAATCCTAATAAGAGTTTGACCTTAAATATATGTATGTGGTTTCTATCTAATAATTCCGTTTGACTAGATTATGAGTATTCCCCATACACATATCAAAACAGACAATACATGTGGTAGTATGTCAAGTGTTTTAGACTTTCAGATAATTATTTTGAAATTTATTAGTGCAACAGCATTTGCTTTCAAGCAACAATGTGATTCTTATTACACAACTGACTGGACTTCCTCCTTACGCTTTTAACAAGCCAAACCCTCAACAAGCTCTCCTTTTTTGGGATAAGGTATCTTTTCCAATCGATGATTTACCATATTTGGAAAGAGCAAAATCATCGACGTCATGGAAAAATCCAAATCCCCTATGAAGCTATAATCAAAATCGTGTACAAGACGGTGTGTAATTATCTAAGCTCGATACGGCGTGCAAGTGATCATGACGACGAAGGTTTTCTCTCACGGTTTAGTACTCGTTAAGTTCTTGACTACGATTTAAAAATCTTTGTGTTACAAACTCTTCTTTCTTTCTATATTTAAGTTCAAAAAACAATTCATCTAAAACAATATTTTTTTGTTTGAATATAATTTAAATTTCATTTAAAAAAAAAAACAAAACAAAACAATGTGATACTTATACAATCATTTTACGTATCCGTTTTGTATTTCAGTTTCTTCTGTTTCATGGCATTCATAGGTGTATCAATAATTTCTATTACTATATTTATCTTGGTCTATCAATTGGACAGATTAACTTCCATGATCAAATTTATAATATATCAAAATAAAGAAGAACAGCATTTTCGTAAGAAAAATATTCCCTTCAGCTAGCTCCAAACTTCCTATTGAATAATAATCTACTAGATTAAGACCCGTGCACGAGTTAAATTGTAACTATCAATTTAAATTTAAAATTATTTGATTATAAACAAATGAAATAATTTGAAATTATGTTAATAGTTTTATGCATTAAAAGATCCGACTGAATACAATGTGTTTATGTATTTTTGGTGAATTTTATAATTATGTAATATAGGATTTGGTATATTCATTTTTGTTCGAATTTATGTTAAGAGAAGAACCTAGGCAAAGGCATGAGATGTGTTCATTAAAAATAATACCACAAAAATTCAGTTTGGAGGTCTTTGCCCAGAAGATAATTTGAAAGGTCAAAGACTACAATTGATGGGGTTTCTTCAAAAATTTCGATTATGGTTGTAGATTATTGTGATGGTCAAAGATTTGGTAATTATTGTATAAATTTGATTGTAATAATTTGATAATTTGATTGTAATATGATAATATAATTTGATTATATTGATTGTGTAGACAATGTGATTGACGATATGATTTAAGTAAATTACTGAGAAGCATTTCCTTTTTAGTGTGAAAAATAAAATAGAAGTTTTAAAAATGTGTTTGGTAATGAGTGTACAAAAAAAATAGAGAAAAAAAATTCAGAATATATTTAACTAAATTACTTAGAAGCATTTCTCTTATTAAAGATTTGTAGTTTGTTAGGTAATTGGATTTTTATTAATCAAGTTACGTTCATTTTGATTTTGAGAAAAATGAATTTATAAAGCGTAATTACCAATTAAAATGGGATGGCTAAAAAATTATAAATGTTTGACCTAAAAAAAGAAAGCAAAAAATTCAGAAATTTATAGTATTTGTAGTTTGTTTGGTAAATTAGACTATTAATCAAGTTACCTAGTTTGTTAAATTAGAGTTGTTTGGGGATTGGATTAAGGTCATCATATAGTGTTTGGAAGTTAGCATAGTAGGAGAATGGAGTGTTTGGATAGTAGTATATGAGACATTAAATTATTTAATAAAAAAAATAAGAAAAATTGTGGGAGTGACACATCATCAAAGTTTTTCCAAAATACTCCTCAAATAATATATAGGATTGTAGAGTATAAATGTGTAGTATGTGTTTCCATCAAACCATGAGATGAGAGGGACAACCAAACAGACATTAATGAGAGGTACAGAAGTAAAACATAAGTAATTAACATTTGTTAAGTTTTATTTGAGACTTAAATTTCAAGTTTCATAATTTGTTCTGGCCAACTTCTCATATTTTGCCAAGCAAGAACCTCTAATATAATTCTAATAATAGAAATAACAACTGATTATATTGAGTGCAAAAGAAAAGGAAAAAAAAGCAAAAATATCGATAATCTTTGCCATTAATCTTATAATTTAAGAAAAGCATAATCTTTTCTGATAATTAGAATCGCATAATTTTACCAACTAATTGGTCCAAGCCTAAACCCGCCACATGAAGCAAAAGGCTTCTTATTTGCAAAGGAATATCAAATGATGAATAACGACTTCATCGATACTCAACGAGCACACATAATGGTTTTTCCCCTAATCGCTCCCTTCCCTGCAAATTTTTATTCAGCATGAATTTTTTTCATATTAATCAATACTACTAAGAATGTAACCAGAAAATAAGTTTCATGGACATTAACTTACCTTTAGTTCGGGTAACTCGATAACGCATGCACATTCGACAACTTCTGCTCCAACTCGCTCTAACATAATTAAAAAAACTTCATTAAAATTAGTGTAAAGTTTAGGGGTCCTGGGGGTTGTTTGTGTTTGTCTTTTTCCAAACTAACTCTACATCAATTTTTCCAGTTTGCTATGGTTTGAGTTTCTTTCTTCTTTTTAATCTCAACATAAATTTCCATTCCTTAAAATTTAGGATAATCAATCTGTTTATCACCTTTTATAAATCGACATATATAGACAGATTGATAGGAATGAAAAGTAACAACATAGGAATCACCTTCTAACGTTATTTATGTTTGGTTCTCTTACTTCTCTAACAAAATGTATCCAGCTTTAATGAAAAAAGTTTAGCTAGGTAACTATGGATTTGTAAAAGTGGCAACTAATTCGAATAAATTGGAAGATAATTTAGCATATATATTATTGAAAAGAAAAAAAAAAATCAAAATATTACCGAGCAAATTCATGGCGGCACAGAGAGTACCACCAGTAGCAATAAGATCATCGACGACCAATGCTCGATCGCCTGGATCCACAGCCCCAACTTGCATCTCTAGCCGGTCACTACCGTACTCCAGCTCATACTCTTCAAATATGATTTCTCCTGATAATGAATCATATAATTAAACCCAATACTTGGATTTGTTAAACGTTACTTAACACTATTAACTATTTTAACTCAGCATGACGTAAACGATTAACCAGGTAATTTCTTGGGTTTACGGAGTGGGACGAATTTTGCTCCAATGGCTAATGCTATGGGTGAACCGAATATGAAACCACGAGCCTCTACACCTATATATAAGCAAAAAAGAAAGATAAAAATCCAAACAACAAACAAATTAATTAGGGCTTCAAATTTTTAAACGTCATTGGTATATATAATTATAGCAGTTAGGATCAATATGAATAAGACACTACGTGCATGCCACACATTAAAACCCCTAAAACTCCGAAAATGTTAAAGAAGATTCCTTGAAAACATTCTTGTAAAGGAAGAAAGGCAAAGTCCAAAGTATTGACTTTAACAAAAGCAAGAAACAAAAACTGTTAATACTGTTAATAGAATTGTTCATATTGTTAATAGAAGTATTGACTTTAACAAACATTCTTATGTTCAATATAATAAGATGACCAAAAAAAAACTGTTAATACTGTTCATAGAATTGACTCTTTGATCCCTTGAACAAATGTAAAGACAGATTCTCGAGCACATGCCAATATTAGATGATACAAAGGACCAAATTTACATGGATGTGAACTTTTTTTTTGATAAATCGTTGGAGTTCCGGATCTTTGACCATAATCTTTTTGGTGCCCGGAACCAACTGTTTATAATAACACATTTAAGACATAAACCATCTACTTCAAATGGAGTTGAACTAGTGATTTTGACATGGATGTGAACTTATTACATTGAGATGTAATATACGAGCTTCTATTATTATGTTACTTTCAGCCACTTTTTTGTGTGTTTGTGTGTGAACTGAAGTTACAATATCCGTTCGAAACTAGTAATGTATATTGTTCCTAAGCAAGAAATCAATATACTAAGACTTGTTACACATAGTACATTCGTAGTGTATATATTGTCAATTGATTAGAGTTAAAATTCAATGATGCATGACTGGTAAAATTGATTTTTGGTAGTGGTAAAACACTTTCACCTCAACAAGAATGTCCAACTTGGAATTTGTAGGGTTTTGGTCCGGATTACCAAGTTCAACAATAAAAAAAAATCGCTTTCAAATTTAGCCATTGCCCTAAAGATTCTTGACGCACTAGTCACTAAAACGCTTATATCCAACCAACCACAAAATGGAAAAGTCGTTGAACTGTTTTGTTGAAAAATAAAACAAAGGAAATACGAAATGGCAATGTAACATCACCCAACATATGAAGAAATTAAAAGAGAGCCGTTGAATAACAATGATGAGAGAAGAAAATATAAACTAAGCTTTATTTAGGGGCCAACCCTTTTAAAAAGGTGGCATCCATACTCAACCACCCATTTATCCAACACAAGATTCCACCATTTACACAGTAAGAATACGAGTATCAACTTAAAGAATTTTAAGAATGTCTAATCAGTGGTTTTCTACTCGGTTTGTCTTGCAGTTTATGAAAATACAAGAATCAAGTTGAAGAATTCATTTTTGTATGTCTCCAACTGAATTTGATTTTCAAACAATATGTTTCATATTTCTAAAAGGGAACATAAACTTCTCTTCCCTTTTCTTAATTTTCTTTTCTTGCTAATTAAAGTTTTCATTTCGGTTTAGTTATGAAGTTTAACTCGAACATGGAATAAAATAATACTAGTTATGAATCCAAACAATATAACATCACCCAATTTGGATCGCATCTTCTAAATACAATGCATCAACATTATTAAATATGAATTTTTGCCCACACGAGGTTTATAAATTAAAATAAAATAAGGTAAGTAAAATAAGAATGAATTACTTTTGATTTTGCTTTTCATTTAACGAAAAAATACCTGCAACCACCGAGATGTTCATGTCTCGATATCTCTCAACAAAGAGATCAATAGTGTCTTTAAAGGCTTTAGGATCTAGCAGCAGTGTTGTTATATCTTGGAACATTATTCCTGCAATTTTCACATTATCTATATGAACATATATTAAATTTAATGGTAATTGTTAGAAGGAAAACGTTAGTAAAAAATAAAAGTCGTGCACATGTTTAGTAACCACATGCAATATTACAGTCATGGACTGTTATAAATCTCATGAGTGGTGAATTGTGAGTAGTGACCACAATTTTACAATTTTCTGAGCAACTAAAACAAAGACCTTAAAAAAAATTTCAATAAGCTAAATGAATAAAAACAACAACATACTTATGTATCTACCGACGAAAATTAAACTAAAATTCACTCATCGTAGTCACAAGAAAAGTCGAAGAAAAGCAAGAGAACTTAAATAAGAAAGTTTGACAAGGAAATAGATATATATATATATATATTTTTTTTTTGAAGTTAAAGAAACAAAGAAAAGTGTTACCTTTCTTGGGAAAATCTGGAACGACACTGATCTTAGTTTTGATGCCATGGATACGAGGATCATTGACTTCGTTTCCAGACATTTTTAACGAACTCAAATGTAAATATTTCAGGCTCACTTTGGTCTCCCTGGTTTAGATCGAGAGAGTTAGTGAAGAACGAGAGAGAGATAGTTAGTGAAGAACGAAAGAGAAGGCGTCGGTACTAGTTATACTGCTAGACATAATTTTTTATATTATTTTTTTTTTTGTTTTCCAAGTTTCCTTTAAAAACATATTTAAACACTAATTTCATTTGTTCAGTTCTCATAATATTTACCCCTAAATCGCGGATAATGCAAATAACTATAGTGACAAATCTATAGTGATAGGGTTTTTTTTTTAATATGCTAAGGTTTCTTTTGAAACTTTTATCTTAAAAAAACTGAGTACAGGAAAGAGAAAGAAGTTTTTTTTTTTTTGGTCAAAGTTTTTTTTTTTGTTTAAAAGAAAAGAAAAATTGTGATTGACAAAAACAAAAAAAAAAGGTAAACACCTTTTGAATTGTGATTGGCCATTCTCCATTCTACACTGCCATTTTACCCTTCCTCACTCCATTTTTCATACTTATATTTTGCTTTTATGTTCCTGCATTTCTGTCGATCAATCTCTTACATCTGAAATCTTTCATGTTTGAGTACATAAATAAATATCTTGTGTTGTGTCACAAGTCAAATCATCACATGCGACAAGAATAAATGATAAATATTTTTGAATTTTGGGGGGACATGAGTAATTTAAAAGACGGAATATGGGGTGCATACAAATAGATCGCGTATGATAAACAAAATATTTATGGTTAAAAATTGAGGGTTAACTATTCACAAGATGGCCATTGCTCGCTAGTTGAATTCAAAACAGAATGCTTTGTAACGTACAGTATCTCCTCTTATTTGGCAACATATATCCACCAATAGTCACATAGACAATTAAAAAACGCGATTGCAATATCATATTAGATTCAAATGTAATCCTTAGAAGAAGGACAGATAGGAAATTGCACTAAAAACAAAGATAAATTAGGTTTCATTTGAGGGGATTACATTTTTTTTTTTTTTTTTTTAAGGGGATTACATATTGCTTAAAGGCATTAGTTACATGACCACTTATACTGTAACTTGGGTGCTTCTTTATCATGTGTGAGTGAGTTCCATCTTCTCTACAGTCCCAAAACTTTTCTTTACTATAATGAACAATGACACCACCGCCTTCATATGCCCTTAAGTGTGCATAATGTCTGAAATCATGAAAACTATAACTCATAATCGATTTTGGTTTTCAAAATACCATCATGAAAACTAATATCGGAGGTTTGTCTAGGGCTCAACAAGTGGAAGCCTAATTCGTCATGTGAGAGACAATAGATCCTGAGAATATTGTTTGGACCAAGAGAATTTTTGATATATACGGAGTTTTCGCAAAGATTTCTACATTACTCAACCCGACACACAATCTTATGACAAGCAAAAAAAAACATATTTCTGCTCTGAAAAAAAGTTTCGAATAATATGTGAACTTCCCATAATATAACATGTTCGAGGTGTCTAACTAACGGGATTGTGGTGAAGTCTGAGACGTAGCTCTCGAGAAACAAATTTGCGGTTGCGTCATCTATATTTAGCGTTTGTCGAACCCATTTTTATTCTTGTCTATTGTTGTTCCCACATTTCACCTTCAGTAAAAAAAAAAAAAAAAAGTTAGAAGAAAAACATTTTTATCTTTAGTTTTTCTAATTATATATAAAAAAAACTAAAATCTTATAATTATATACAAGATTTTGAAGAAAAATTAAGGTACGTAATATTATGTCAATAATTTGATAAGAAAACAAAAAAATTAAGGTACTATTGATGATTTTCTGAAATATATATATATATATATATATCTTTAGTAAATGTAAATTGTAAATCGTAAATATTTGCTTATAATTCGAACTTCATGTAGACACCAACTGATACGGATAGTATACGTCAAATTATCAAGGGTGTATGATAGACTAATAGTTAGCACTTACAATTGGTTTTATTGTGCCCGAATAGTAACAATAATAATAGTTTTTGTCTTTTTACTTTGTAGTTTGCAATGGACTCAAATACACTGAAGGTTTGGCCATTCGCACATCGATACTTGAACTGACACGACGACAGATTCCAAGATCAAATCTCAAAGCATGCATACTCTTTTGTTTTATATGGCAGAAAAATCGGCCTATCACAATAAACTAATCGTTCATCAAATAAACAAACAAAAATTTGGTTAATTTCTCAGTTTGTGTTATCGTCAGTGTAAGAATTTGTCATGTATTAGTTACATTTTTGTATTGTTTCTATGATACTAAAATTACATACGCAAATGATTTGTGATCTCTAAGTCCAAATTCATCGAATAAATGAACCGAATCAAATATCCGAACACCTATGTCTATGGTACTCGGATATGACTCAAACAATCAACATAATCGAGCCCATGGGCTATTAACAATCTAACCCTTACCATTAACCCTCGTATATTTCTCAATCTCAGGTCAACTGTAATCTCGACAAATGAAAATAATGGAATCAAAATGGTTTTGATAATACAAAATCTAAAAAGGCTAAAAGAATATTCTTTTCTTAATCGCATCAAAATATTCTCTTCTTTTTACAACGTAAATATTGATTTTTCTTACTATTTATAAGAATTCATTTCTTAACTCTGTTTTGTATATATAGTTCATGTTATTTTTTTAGTATCATATATAGCATAGGAAATATATCATACTATTTTACTACACAAATTTCTAAATCATCTAAATAGGCAAGATTTATACAAGACGTTTTAGGCATTGAACGTTGGATCGATGTCTACTTAGCATCAGGGGCGCTGAGGAGGATCAACCTGAGCATTTGCTCAGAGCTCACAAACTTTTTTGGGGTTTTCTTTTGTATAAAAAAAATTTCATCCCGGGCAAGCGCCCACCCGTTTTGTGAGCTGGCTCCGCCAGTGGGCATATGATCAAAAATTATTGAGCCGTCCCTATTTAACATCAAAGAGCATGTTCATTAGAGATACAATATGATCTAAATTGATGTGTCTAATTAATAAATTAAGATTAAATTTTAGACCCATAGATCCAAAAACAAGATTAAATGTCTTATTTAAGATTCTTTTTGGAACATTAAATCCAAAAGTGTTTAAAAATAACTTTAGTTTAATTAAAAATAATTTTAGACACCACTAAAAATATTTCTAATGAAGATGCTCTAATCATAACATAATATACATTTGAATTGGGAAAAATGTCGAAAAAACGTCTACTTTCAAAAAGTGGCCATTAAAAGACCCAACTCTAAAATTGTCATTAAAAGCTCAAAGTTTTTGTTGGCTTTCTATTAAATGCCAAACTTTGTTTGACTCAGCCATAAAAGGCATCACGTTAAGTCTCTGTTAGGAATCAGCTTACGGGGTTAAATCGACGTTACGCTTCTCCGTTTAAGTAAAACGAGATCGTTTTTATTAGCACAAAAAGACGCCGTTTTACGGTTCTCAGAGATAAGAAAAATCCCAAATCGGGATTCAATCCCCAATTCACAATCTAATCTCTCCATTCTCTAAATTTCTTCTATCAATCTCTTGTTCTTTTGTCAAAATTCTCTCAATTCTCTCAAGCTGCTTCTCTCAATTTCTTCTCGAATCCTGATTATGGTGAAAACCCGTGGTGGAAAAAAGAGTTGTCCGAGCCGTCGTTCGAAGAGATTGAACCCCGAAGAGGTTGGACCATCGGAGGTTGAACCACCAGAGATTGAACCACCGGATACTGAGGTTGTTCGTCCATCGAAACGGAAAAAGAAGACGACAGTGGTTGAAGATATTGAAGAAGATCGTGAGGCACTGAGTGGAGATGATTGTGCAGTCATTGGCGATGAAGACTGTGATGACGTTGGGTATGCAGGCCATGGAAACAAGAACAATGCAACTAATCCAGAAGAAGCAACAGATGACGGTGTAGGTTTAGAGGAACGAGTTTGTGAGAACTTGGAAGGTGAGTTTGGAGTAGAGGCGAGAGAAAAAGACATTGGAGGTGAGAATGATGCAGAAAGTGGAGATGATATTTGGGATGATGAGAGAATTCCAGAAGCAAGGTCAAACAGTGATATCGAATGGGATGAAGAATCTGATCCTGAAGCAGAAGCTGCAGATAGTGAAGATATTCTAAGTTTAGGGAAAACATTCAATTCCCCAGAAGATTTCAAGAGGGTTGTCCTAAGGTATTCTCTGAAAACTAAGTACGACACCATGCAGAAGAGGCAATCCTGGAAGACCTAACAACTTTAATAGGAGGAAAAGTATGTATGGAAATGCATCATCATCATCATCATCATCAAAAACCAAGTTATCCAGGGCACACCGAGTGATGACTTGTTCCAATTGCAAAGAAGAAGGTCATAATAAACAAGGATGTCAGAATGCAAGAATTGATACTCCACCTAGAAGACCAAGAGGAAGACCAAGAGTAAATCAGGTTTGCATCTTCTATCCTCTTTCAAGTTTTGTTAATTTTGTACATTAACTAAAGAATCATTTCTTTTATTGATATAGGAGCCGAGGACTGTCTTCTTTGGACAAGGACAATCTTTCCAAGGACAATCATCTCAGGAACCAACACTTTCACAACCTTCTGTTTCACAACCTTCACAACCACCAGTATCAGAGCCACAAGTGTCAGAGCCACCACTAAGAGGAGAAGCATCACAGAGAGGAAGAGGAGGTGGACAGAGAGGAAGAGGAGGATCACAGAGAGGAAGAGGAAGCACAGGATCTGGAGGAGAAGGCTGGAACTCGTGGTTTGAATGTTCGACCTAAAGTTTGATGGTTTGGTGTTTGAGACTATCTTTTGCTTATCTCTTTTATTTGTTTAGGTCGGATTGATGAGAACCTAAAGTTTATGCTTGGTGGCTTATTTGGTTTGCTAATTGTGTGACATTTAGTGTTTCACTTGTTTGTTACTTGTGTCGGATAAATTGTGTAATGACCATGGTTTGCTACTTAGTGTTTTGTTTTGTGTGTACTTTGTTTCACTTAGTTTTCTCTCAGTGCATGATTTAACAAACAACAACAAACAATGACAATAGAAACAACATTACAAAGGTTTAGAAACAACATTATGACCCTCCTAATAACCAACCACAAGTTTTGTTTCTTTTTTTCCACCAAACAAAACATAAACCATCACAATGCGTTATACATTATGACCCTCCTAATAACCAACCACAAGTTTTGTTTCTTTTTTCCACCAAACAAAACATAAACCATCACAATGGTCATAACGCATAACCACAATAAGCACACTTTGAACCACATTCTCAACATCCCAAGTTCCTTTTCGGTCACCTTTGCTTCTTCTTTTAGTCCTTGTATCATACCATTAGATTCGTTTGCCTCGGATTTGGCTTTGTTAATCTCATTTTCCATCATTTCAATTCTTCCTAATGCATCTTGAATTTCTTCAAGAACACCATCTTCAACCCACTTAAACAAATGCCCCTACAAAACAATAACAAACAAACTCTCATTTGCAAACAAACAAACTCTCATTACCCGAAACTCATTTAACCACAAACAAACTCTAATTTGCACATAAATAACACAATACTTACATCCTTTTTGCTTGTCCATGAATTGGCATCACGCTTGCTGATGCAACGGAAGAACGGTCTTCCGGGATTCTCTGATGTCTTAGAAGTGAATATTGTCACTCCTAACCCGCACTTACACTTCAATGGCAAACCGCGGTCTCCGACAAAAGATGATGAAACCGAACTTGAAGAACTCATCAGAAAAATGCACAAGGTAACGAGAGACTGAGAGATTTTGATAGATTTTGAGAGATTTAAGAGATTTAAGAGATTTGAGAGATTTTGATAGAAGAAATTGGGAATTAGGGATTTGAATCCCGATTTGGGATTTTTCTTCTCTGAGAACCGTAAAACGGCGTCGTTTTGTGCTAATAAAAATGATCCCGTTTTACTTAAACGGAGAAGCGTAACGTCGATTTAACCCCGTAAGCTGATTTCTAACAGAGACTTAACGTGGTGCCTTTTATGGCCGAGTCAAACAAAGTTTGGCATTTTAATAGAAAGTCAACAAAAACTTTGAGCTTTTAATGACAATTTCAGAGTTGGGTCTTTTAATTGCCACTTTTTGAAAATAGAAGTTTTTTTCGACATTTTTCCCCATTTGAATTGAATGGTTGAAATTATATAATTTTATCTTTATCCTCTAGTTCTTAACTTGTGGTTTAACCGATATCCACGTGACTAACACTTTTCTCCCTCCATAATATACAAGACCCCCGCGGTCCAAAGTCTCCTACACATTTTTAGCGTGTGATTACACTTTCTTTTTATTTTGTTACGTGGTCGAAGAATTTTGTATCTATGCTCCTATGTTTTTTTTAACAGAAAAATATGATAACAAAGTTAAAAGAATTTCAGCGTGATTTTTTTTTTTATAAGTATCAAATTGTCTTTACAAATTTATCCAAAAAAAAGAGAGCATTTACAAGTTTATGTTCTTTTCTCCTTTTTATTTCTGGTTGATCTTTCATCCCTGTAAAAAATGCGTAGAGAATTCTAATCAGGATCGATCTTGAGGATTAAAAATAAAACTTTCTTATTTTTAACTTGCGGTTTATTGGAACTCATGACTTACCCTCACCCTAATCAATTAATATCGAGGACGTTGTATTAAGATCATCTAAACTTATCAAGATAGATGTGTACAAATACAATTATTCATCATAATATATCTAGAAAGTTGTAAAGTGAGAATTATGTGCGGAGTGAAAGACAAAAGTGAGACAAAAAAGAAAGTTCATTTACTAAAGGGCCCATCTACGGCCTAACAAACACGTGGACGCGTCGACAATTCACTTAAACACGTGTCGTGTATTTGCTTTTAGTCTCTTTTGACTCACTGCCACGTGTACGTTCATGGACAAGCTAACTAATGTTAACAACTAACGTCCCATACACCGATAACATTAGAGCATGTACATTAGTAACCCCAAAGAGTCTAAAGTGGGTATTTTTATAATATAAAATTATTAAAATAGTTGTAAAATGAAGAAAAAAAGTGTTAAGAAAGTGTTTTTGTGGGGTATATTGAAATATAAAATTAATAAAATTTGAGTAAAGAGAGTAGAGAATGTTTAAAAGGAAGAGAGAGTGTGTTAAATTGAATCTTTTAGAGAGTGTGTTTAAAAGTAAAAGAGTGTGTTTAAATATAAAATTAATAAAAGTTGTGTAAAAGGATGAAAGAGAAGGTATAAAGTTGAATAAAAAGAAGAGAGAGTGTGTGTTTTAATAATTTTATATTAATTTTAGACACCCAAGGATGACCAATGTACATGCCCTTAACGCGTCTCACACTTTGGCCCTAAATGGTGTAAGATTAATGGTTCTACTATGGGTATAACCATTCTACTGACACCATTCGTTTAATGGTTCTATTGTTAGTATAATGGTTCTACTGTCAGTTTAATGGTTCCACTATTTTTTTTTTGTCTCTAGAATGATTCTACCATTGGTATAATAGTTCTACTGATGGTTCTATTGTTAGGTTTCACTATTTTTTTTTGTCTCTAGAATAATTCTACCATTGATATAATGGTTCTACTGATACCATTTAACTTTCATTTATTCTGCCAGATTCTACCAGAAAAATAATTATTCTGCTAGAAAAATAATCATTCTATCGTTACCATTTAGAGCTAAAGGCTTTTCCGTTAAAGCCAGAAAAAGAAGAATAAAAGAAAAAAAGTTGATCAAAAAAAAAAGAAGAATAAAAGAAAAATATTGGATCCATGATCTAAACGATAAAACTTTTTTAGTTATAAATGAAAGAAATCAATGGTTACAAAACAGTACAAAAATATGAAAACAGCGGTAAAAACATATGTAAAAAAATTGGAGTGAAATATTTATAGTATATCTTATTATATAAAGGAGAGTTCGCAAAATTGTAACTCACGAGATCGTGACACGTGTATAAGTAGCCGATTAGATTTTAACATATGTCAATTATTTAAATATGTAATTATTTCAATATTAAAATTATTAATTACTCAAAAAGTAAGAAATTAAAATAGAAAAAAACACAAGCATAAAATAATTTTACAAATTGCACAAAACCTCTATACAAATAGTTCTATTTAGTTACAGAAAACAAAATTTGGGCAAATAAAAACAACAAACTATATAACTAAAAATAGAAACAACCATGTTTATATCGTTATATATAAGAAGAAGTTTAACATATGTATATCTATGGAAAATACAAAATAATTGACATGAATGAACTAGATCAACGAGAAAGCAAAGATAAAGAAAAATTGGTTAATGATATGTTTTTACATGTTTAAAATTTACTACATAACATCAAAGAAGGATCATTAAAATATGTAAGCATGAGTTAGTTATTCTATCAAATAGTTTAATGATTGAAACTATATTTACATATATCAAGCGTATATATTTAGTTTTAAAACATAACCATTTACATTAACTCAAATAATCCTCGCATCGCGAGGGTATTATTCTAGTATTTTATAATTGATAACTATAACATCAATTATAGTTTAGACTGTAGTGATATAAAATAACCAATCAATACTATTATCATCTAAATTTCAAACGTTATCATTTTATAAATTTTTGTTGTAGTTATGCTATGCTTTGATTTCTAAAATTTCCATGTAAACTCGAAAATATTGTAAAGATAGCAATGCCATCTAAGATAGCGGATTAGAACCACAAAACATTGTTGGTTTTAAGAAAATAATAAGTAGATAAAATTTGGGTCAATTTGCAAACTAACCAACAAAAAATTAATAATTAAAATAACAAAAACTAGCATAAGTGGCCAAATATAAACCATTGAATTTAGGTTAAATGGCTAGAGATTTTGTTATAGATTTTTTGTGTGTTATTCTTGTCAATTTCCCATAAATGTTTTTGTTTAAGTTGTACTTTCCTATTGTCTAAAAAAAGAGATGCAAGTTTACCTTTTCCTGCAATAACAATGTTTGAAATAATAAATGTGGTGCATTTACTAAACGATTCTCAAGATTCTTACGTAATCCAAATTAAGAAAGAAATTAAATTTCATAGTCGTATTTGGTGCGTGAATTAAGTTTCAGCGCACAGATTGTCAAAAGTTAAGTTCGACATTAATTGAGCCAAGAAAAAATGTTCAAACATTGATGACATATATTATATATACAACAAAGATTCCACGCCATGAAATTTATGGGGTTATTGGTTGATAGATTCTTAAAGAGTTAGAATTTTTAAAATCCAAAGATATGTGAAATTTGTAGAGAATTTTGTGTATTTAAAAAATTTAGTTATTAGAATTCTAGGAATTCAATTGTCTCATGAGGTATTTTCAAAATATTTTTTAATGAGTAAAATTAGAACAAATCTATCTACCAATAACAATAGATTCTAATAGATTTATAAAATCATTAAAAACAAAACTTTTTGAATAACAATGAATTTTGAATGGAATTTAGAACTCATCAAACCAATAACAATGAATTTCATTAAGATTGTTCATAATCCATAAATCAATAACAATGGATTCTAAAAATTTTATCTCTTTAAAAATCCATCAACCAATAACCCCCTTACTCAATTGAAAGGATTTATTATAAGTTTACATATCATAATTTATTGAATACTCCCAATGGCAAAAAAAATTAACAGTTTCAAATAATTTAATTTCTACTTTCTCAAAAAGATAATTTAATTTCTACTTTATCAAAAAGATAATTTAATTTCCATTAGACAAGATTAATTGGTCAACTCAAAAAACGAAAATAGTTTCTGAAAACACAAACATAACTTTTTTTTACAAGAGCTTTAACAACAACCAGGCTCGGTCCTGAGAGGAAGCAAAGGAAGCTCATGCTTCCGGCCCCAATTTTTTTTTTAAATTTCTTTATATATTAGCGGCCCAAAAAAATACATAAAACATAGTGTAGGCGAATTGGTTTTGGATGGTACAGTTTATGGCCCCAAATTTTTTGTTTGCTTGTGGCCTTCAAATATCTAGGACCGGCACTGACAACAACAACAAAAAAACTAATTTTACTCCCTCCGTTTTATTTTATAAGATGTTTTGATTTATTTCACGAGAATTAAGAAAATAATAAATACAAACAAAATCTCATTTAATAATTAACTAAAAATATAACTTAACCAATTATATATAAAACTGCAAAATTTAAAAGGAAAAAAGTATCAAATTACATTAAAATCTGCATGGAAACTAGTAAAACATCTTATAAAATGAAACAAAAATATTTCTCTTAAAAATCTTATATAATGAAACGGAGGGAGTATTATTTAATCAGTAGCATGAAATGTAGACGGTGACATAATAACCACTAATCAAACTGAACATAAAACACTACTATTGTTTAGACATTTTTCAATTTTACATCATCTTGCCATTATATTTAAAGTCTATTATTGACCTAATTTAAAATTACTATTTTTAGGAGCAAAAGAACAAAAGTTAAATAAGGAAACTGCCAAAATCGTTTTCTCAAACAAAAATATTTTTATTTTTACGGAAACATAAAAGAAACGAATATGACTAATCACAAACTCATTACTGACTAATCACAAACTCATCAGTTACTTACTTTAAATTAAATATCTGTATAAAAAATGAAAACTTTTAATATTGGTCGTCCATTAAAATGAAATGGCACATTTCGTAAATAACTCAAACATGGGTGCCTTGGTATTGAAAAACAAAACGCGTGATGTTCTTGTTAACCACGTCTCTCTCAGAGTCTATAAATACCAAAAACCCTCCGATTTTTTCTTCTTCCCCTTTCTTCCTCCTATATACTTCGACTCTCCTGAATTCTCCACCCAAAAACTTTCAAAATCAACAAAAAACCCCAAATCTTTTTTACTTCGTCTCTGATATTTTTATTTCTTTAATATCCAAAGGAACAAAGAATCTTCATTACTCTGGAGATTTTTCCTAACTGAATCAGGTTTTAATATTTACCCACTCTTTTTTTTTGTGGTAATTTGTTACTGTTTCTGTATTACTGAATCCTTTTTTATCTTCTAGAGACTAGATTCATAAATTATTGAGTTTTTACTTGTCTTCATCGATGTATCCTTGTTCCCTGCATTTTTTAAGATCCTTTTTCTGTTTCCTCGTACATTACTATATCAAAATTTGTTTCTGCAAAAACAAAAAACAAAAACACGAGTTTGTTTTTTAACGTCGCACTTGGAAATTAAAACGCACGTTAATTTGTCCGTACACCTAGACTTTTGTGCCCCAAATTTCCGTAATTCCTTTCAGAAATTATAAAGTTCCAAGAAACAGATCCACCATTTAAAAAAATCTGCAAAAATTTTAAAATTTACAAAATTAGAGACTGATTTGAAATATTTAATTTAAGTTTTGTACTTTATGGTATACGTGTGACTGATTTGTCTAACTCACGATTGATGTTTCAGAAGTTTGTTGGTGGTCTCTTTTATAATATTAATAATAGACCTACCATTATAAAAAACCTGGGTTAAAAGATGTTGAAATTTCCGTTAATTGTCAAAATCACTACTCAGTACTCACTTATTTGTTTTATTAAAATAAAGAAATGTTGAAAGTAACACATGAAGGTTACGACTTTTTGTAACACTTTCTTTGTTAATTCATTTGTGTCAAGAGATTCTTGTTTGGAAATTTTTTGTAGAAATGAATCTCCAAACCAAGCATCAATCATTTTTTTTTTTTTTTTGCATTACGAATGACTTTGTTTTTTGTGTGTGCTATTGAATTTTACAGGTTAAAATTCTCATTAAATCCGTAAATATAAATCGAAGAAATCGACAATGAACAGCTCAAAATGATGATAAGGTATTGCATAACATAATCAAGAAAAATGAATTTCTGTTGAAATTTATAATATTCATTCTCCAATTTTTTGTTTTATGAATCAGTTTTCAAGAAACTTTCCTATAAATGGAAAATTCACCAACAAGCAGTGACAAGAAAACAATGAAGAGGTGGTTTTTCATAGACAAACGAGTTGGATAAAGTAAAATCAAGATAGTGTTTTTTTTTAAGATAGCTAAAAAAAAAGGAATTATTCCATTGAACCATTGTTTGTTATTAGAGGTTTGTTGTTCAAATGGAGTTAAACACAAACCAAACATCCTCTGTTCTCAAAGACCCTGTACCAGTTAACAACAAATCAAAATTCCTTGGTGTATCATCAAAAACGATATCTTCTGGTAGATTCATGATGAATCCATGGAAGAAACCTACAAAACTAGATGATGTTAGATCAAATAGTTGGTTAGATGCAATGATTTCATCTTCTCCACCGCGGAAGAAGCTTGTTAAAGATTTCAATGTTGGAGTTGCTCCAGAAGATGATTTTGCTCAACGTGCTTGGATGGTAATAATAATCTCATTTCAAAATTATGTTTATAGCTTTTCTAAAATTTCCATAAAATTTCCTCACTTATTTCTTGAAAATCTGAAAACAGCTTAAGTATCCTTCCGCGATTAGCTCATTTGTGCATATCGCAGCTCAAGCGAAGAACAAGAAGATAGCCGTATTTCTTGATTTTGACGGTACCCTTTCGCTGATTGTTGATGATCCTGATCGTGCCACCATGTCGGATGCAGTAAAATACTAAGACCTTTTTGTTAATTACTCTGTTCTGTTTTTTTTTTGTTTTTTTTACATCATGTTGTAAATGTGATTTTTTATGTTTCTTAGATGCGTGCTGCGGTTAAAGATGTTGCGAGTTACTTCCCAACCGCAATAGTAAGCGGTAGAAGCCGCGACAAGGTAAAAAATTGTAATTCGTAAAATCGACTATTGTATTCATAAATCACTAATCAGTGTAAGCTTTTGGTTATATGTAGGTTTATCAGTTGGTAGGACTAACAGAACTATATTACGCGGGTAGTCATGGAATGGACATAATGACTTCTTCCGATGATCCAAATTGTTTCAAATCGACTGACCAACAGGTGAAAAATCCATGTTCTAATTAGCTATGTTCTACTATGTGATGATCTATTTATGTTTTTTTGTAAACACTATTTTGTGTGTTTATTAGGGCAAGGAAGTGAATCTGTTTCAGCCCGCTAGAGAATTTATACCGATAATCGACGAGGTTTTTAGAACCCTTGTTGAGAAAATGAAAGATATTAAAGGTGCTAAAGTAGAGAATCACAAGTTTTGTGCTTCTGTACACTACCGTAACGTTGATGAGAAGGTAATCAAAAACATTAAAATAGCCAATTATACACATGTTTTGCAAAAGCTTATGTAAATGGTTTTGCGTATTGTTTTCAGGATTGGCCACTCATTGCTCAACGTGTTCATGACCACTTGAAACATTACCCTCGTTTGCGTCTAACTCATGGGAGGAAGGTGTGGTTAGCTTAAGAGTCCGATTCTCAAGTTTCCAAATTAATATTTCTCTGAATCAAATTTTATAAATGATAAATCGATTTTTTTGATATTTAGGTTTTAGAGGTTCGTCCTGTGATAGATTGGAACAAAGGAAGAGCGGTCGAGTTTTTGTTAGAATCTCTTGGTATACATTCTATCTTTATCTCATTTCATTTCCTCTTCTTGTAGATGCAAACATTGTTTAAATCGTAGTTTGAACAAATCTTGTCAGGACTAAGCAACAATGAAGATTTGCTTCCTATTTATATTGGAGATGACACAACCGATGAAGATGCATTCACGGTAATTTATGTTTCCGTTTTACTTATTAATATTATGTTGTCCAATCGAAACAACTAGATGATGAACACGATGAATATTGCAGGTACTGAGAGATAGGAACCGAGGTTTCGGTATCTTGGTATCTTCTATACCAAAAGAAAGCAATGCGTTTTACTCTCTTAGAGACCCATCTGAGGTAGTAGCATAAAAAACAACTTAACAATTTCTTGAAAAGTTGTTTTCAAGTTGACAACTTCTTGCAGATTTGTTTATCAAAAATTTTTAAAAAAATTCTTGAAAAAGGGTTTTAAATTTAATATTCACATGTTTACATGATGTCATATATAATGTTTGTAACGTGTTTTAACATTTGGTTTGTAGGTGAAGAAGTTTCTAAAGACTTTGGTGAAATGGGCAAAGCTTGAGAAGAACTCTTAGTTACTGGTTTTTAGTTATTTTAGTGGAAAACCTGATTGATTGCTTTTTTCCATTTTTTTTTGTTTTTTGTTTTTATGCGTTCTATCTTCTTAAATCCCACCAGTTGTAGTCAAAAAATAATTTACGAGTGTCCATTTCTGTGGAAATTAAACTTATTAAAATTATATGTAAAAAACGAATTTCAACCATTCCATAGTTTTCCTCAGTGACCTAGTCCTTGGAGCTAAATAATTCAAATCAATCTGATCAAAATTGAACTCTAAGAAAGGCAATATGATTCATTCATTCATTAAGAAACCAATGCATAGTTTACCTCTATCAAAGAGGAAAAGATTACAAATCCAAAGATAGATATAGAACAAGCATAAAAGAAGGCAACGAAGTCAAATTGGCCAACGATAATCCTAACCACATGTAGAACACCCTTGAGCTCTAAAGGAGAGCATCCTGCCAAGAAGTGCAAACAAAACACCTTGCAATCAAAGAAGACATTGAATCTTATGATTCTTAAACGATTAGCTTCTGACATAGCATTCATCAAAGTTAGAGAACGCTTTGGATAGCTAGTGATCACAACCTGAAAATACTCCTTATAACAATACCATTCAACACAAGAAAGTAAATTGAAAGATAAGTAGAACCCATACAAGAGTAATAAGAGCTGTTAGTGTTAACATGAAAACTAACAATCGGGACTGAGCCCATAACCATAAGGACTAGACTAAAGCTAGTATCAGCCTCAATACAAGGTAAGAGTGAAAAAGATTTACTAATTCGAAGGATCCGATTACCACATAAGTAAACAAGATGCAATAATGTCTCCATAAAGGAGTAAGATGTGAACTGCAACCTCTCCATGGAAGAGGACGATATCAAGATATAAATCTTTTTTAATATTGTCCTTTCAATCTGCCACATGGAAGGTAAACAAGCCATCATAGCATTTCAGAAATGCAGCTCAGGGGAATGAGATTCTACCTTTGAAATAGAATAATAAGCTTGGAGAATCTTTAAGGGAGAAATGAATACTTGTCTCGCATATACAACAGAGGAGTCTAGACGAGCAACACATGAATCCGAAATTTGAATCGAGAAAAAAAATAGGACTCGCACCCAGCAGTAAGTTGAGCGAGATTTAGAACCAATAACAACCTAGATTCTTAAAAAGTTGTGTGTGACTAGATCTATATGTTTGTGTACGATGCGAGTATATATGAGCATAAATTAAAGAACACAGAGTTTTTTCACGAGGTTCGTTTCCTACATCCTTGGGACCAAGTCCAGAAAAAATCCACTAGAAAAAGCCGCAACCTACAATTACTATATGACAACCACTCTTTTCTACATGGACACCATCAACAGATCTACAAATCATGTATGATGGGACGACGCCACACACATGTATGCATCTCACAATAGAGCCCTAGGCGCGTAAGTTTTTCTGTCACCGCCTCGACCTATTTTATAACAATACCAAAATTCTACGGAAAATTGCTAAATTATGCCATTTAGTGGCAAAATATCACATTAGGATTTATTTTTCATAGAAATGTCCCATTAGACTTTTGTATTTTCAAATTCAAAATTTAACCTTGATTTATAATTACTAAAGGTTTTTATTAATTCGTATTAAAATTTAAAAATAAAAAAGGAAATAAAATAAATTATTATAAATCTGAAAAAAAGAAAAAAAATCAGTTTTCTTAAACCATATTTATTTTAAAAACGAAAAATCAATTAGAAAACATATATAATACAAAAAAATATTTTAAAAAATTAATATAAAAATTTTATAAAATCAAATGTTTACTTAAATAATATATATTTGAAAACAAAAAATCAATTAAAAACATATTTACTACTAAAAATATATATATTTTAAAAAACCTAATATACAAATTTTATTAAAAAATTAGTTTACTTAGATAATATATATTTGAAAAACGGAAATCAATTAAAAAACATATATAGTACAAAAAATATTTTAAAAAACTAATATAAAAAATATTTGTGAGATATTAAAATTAGGAAATTATTTTCATCTTATTTCGGAATTAGTCCTAATTTTTTTAAAATTAGTAGATCTTTTCGTTTTTGGCAACTAAATATTTATTTCTAAATTTTAGGAAATTATTACTAATTTCGTAGAAACAAGATTCTACGATTTGGTAGATACACGACAAATTGGTAGAACTGTTAGTAGAAACGACCTTCTACATATGGTAGAATTTATTGAAAATGGTAGATTTTAAATTCTACCAGTGGTAGAAACTTTATATTTAATAGAATCAAAATTCTACAGAATTTTACGAAATACTAGAACGTTCACTATGTAGTAGAACATATGTTCTACACATGGTAGATTTGTGTAAAATCAGCAGAATCTAAATTCTACTACATTCTACTATCAGTAGAACACAAAACGACAATATTATACAATATGCATTTTACTTTTAAAAAAAAAAATGTTTTCACAAAAACCTCTATTCATGATATGTTTATAATTTACATATTTTTAAAAAATTAAAAAAACTTATTATTTAATTTTTTTTTCCACCACTTAGGGGTATTATCGAAAAACAACAAGAAAGGTGTATTGAGACATTTTATGCTTAAATGTGGCATATTTTAGCAAATCCCCCAAAATTCTAAGCTTCTCACGTGATCTTCAAGGCCTCACATGATGTTGGATTTCACCTCTCTTGTAATTGAGCTTTTTAATTCAAGAAGAACCCAAACTCACTTTTTTCCACGTGTTAAAACAGATGCCTTGTTGTTCCAGCAGCTCATATCTTGATGCTTCAAAAACCTCTCTTTCATTCTCCCTTTTTGATTGAATGTGTGCATCCAAGCTCATCTTTAGCTTTAGAATCAGCATTCAACTCCCCCTCAGTGGTTACATCAATACTTTTGTTAGACTCACTTCTTTAGATTCTCCATTGAAATGTGTTGGAGATGCATCCGCACTTTAATCTCCCCCGCTTGGTTGACACATTCATTCAAAAATTCTCAAGCTAATCAAGGAACAAGAACCTACATTACTTTCACCCCGTGTGTGAATTATTAAATCATTTGTGCAATCTCTCTGTTTATGACCATGTTCCAACATTCCCTTTCCGGTTCCAACAACTGTCAGATGCATATGATTATTATCCAACTTTCACCACGTTTTTCTGATGGATATTAACTCCGATTTGCAAGCTGTTAGTCTCTTCCTCTTCGTTTTAGTGAGATATTTCCGTAGACACCTTAATCATGACTTGAATCTATCTGAGTCGTCGGGAATATGTCTACAAAGTTAGCTTCTCACGCACTGATTTGCAGGTTTTTTTGCAGATTTAGCCACAAATAAGCACTCATAACTTCCAGAGTTCACGTCGGAATTGAGCTCCGTCTCGTCCTGTGGAAAGCTCGCTTCGTCATCTTTGCAATGGTATCAAAACCGATTCTTGATTTGTTCTAGTCTGTCGGTAAAATAGCTCGCAAAGTGCTCGTCACATCTGATACTACCCCTTAGACTTTTCTTCAGATTTTGTTCTCTTTCATAATTTAGCTACTTCTCTTATCACAATTTTTGACTCTTCTTTGCTATCTCATACAGGAACTGGTCTCTCCCCCATCTTTTTCAAGCCCAAAAAAAAAAATCCAAAAAAGAAACAAGCCCATTCAATCTTCTTCTTCGTTTGCAAAAACATGAAAACCCTAATCTCATACTTCTCTCTTCTATCTCTGCTACCAACACCTAATCCAGGATCATACCCGAAAATAAGAACGAATCTCTATCGAGTCCCTCTCGGATACCAATTAAAAAAGCGGTGCGTGGCTATATCTATATGTTTGTGTACGATGCCAGTATGTGCGAGCATAAATTAAAGAACACGTAGAGTTTTTTCACGAGGTTCGTTTCCTACATCCCTGTAACCAAGTCCAGAAAAAATCTACTAGAAAAGGCCACAACCTACTATTGCTATACGGCATACCACCACTCTTTTCTACATAGACACCATCAACATATCTACAAATCATGTATGATGGGACGACGCCACACACATGTGTGCATCTCACAATAGAGTCCTAGGCGCGTAAGTTTTTCTGTCACCGCCTCGGCCTATTTTATAACATTACCAAAACCCTAAGCTTCTCACGTGAGCTTCAAGGCCTCACATGATGTTGGGTTTCACCTCTCTTATAATTGGGCTTTCTAATTCAAGAAGTATCCAAACTCACTTTTTTCCACGTGTTGGAATAAATGCCTTGTTGTCCCAGCAGCTCATATCTTGATGCTTCAAAAACCTTTCTTTCAGATTCACATGGGAGGAGTAGACGCGGAGTCACTGGTGAATAATCCATGCCAAGGATTTGTCCGGTGGTCGGCACAAGGGGAGGAGCTGGTGGATCCGGTGGGTCTGGAGGCTCTGGTGGAAAGAGAGACTTTGACAACGGTATATTTGTCATGTGCGAAAGAGTCACCCTATGGACTGTTGGCTTCACCATGGCTAAGGACACCGAAAGAAAAGTGAGCTTTATCTGAGACATGGAAGGCGATTGACATCAAATCTCTTCAGGAAAAGCTAGATCTGTGGCAGAGGCGGCCTCAAGAGACCAGCTCGTCGGAGGTTAGACGAAAGCAGATGCCAATTCTCAGTCAAAGAGATCTCGTCGGCGACTGCCTCGATAATCTCGCCTAGGAAAGAAATAGGGTTATCTCAATTCTATTAATAATGTAGAAAAATGTTACAAGGAAACATAATTTTTTGTATAAGCTCAATATAATTTTGTTAAAAAGTTTGGAGTTTCAAAAAAAACTGAAAAATAGAATGTCAACGTAAAATTTTATGTGGAAACAGTTAAGTGGCGGCTCTAAAATGCGCAATTGGTATTGAGACCTGATACAGTTCGTCGAAAATTGGCCCTTTTATTCGTATAAAAAATTTTGGGCCTTCGAAAATGTTATTTTACCTCTAAAAAATTTTTAAAAAAATTTGGCCCTGTACGATTGCACTACTTGCACACGTCCAGCGCCCCCTGATTGCATATACATGCATATAATTAAATCTATAGTTTGACCCAAACGAATTAGAAAAGTAATTGGGACTGTCTCAATGTGTTCTAGTTTGGCTCAGTTTTTCTAATTAACTGTTTCTAATAAGAATAATAATAATTCGATTACGGAAAGTTGAACAAAGATTCATAATGGACCACGTGTATCCACCCCACTTGGCAATTTGATCCATTACGTGTCTATGTAATCTGCATAATACACTTTTGTTAAAAATTATTTGTCGTAAAGAAAATATATCTAGATAAAATATTATTCCTTGGGGTTAAAAATGTGATATGTGATGACAAAAAAAAAAAAAAATGTGACATGTATTTTAATACTCATCATGCTACAGTAGTTTTTTTACTTTAACAAACATAATTTTGATCAATAACGTAAAATTGTATTAGCCTTTTACCAAAGAAACAAAAACTGAAAATTAAATGCTTATCGTAAAATATGATAAGTCCAAATTAATTTTTCTTGGATCGGTGAAAGAATATGCACAAACAGCAAAATGAACTAGCCGTTGCTAGTATTATATACATATTTAATTGGGAGGACAGAAGATTACAAGAAATAAATAAACTCGTTGGGATGATATTATTCAACTACCACACATAATGTTAGCAAAAAGTTAGCTGTTGGTAATTACTTTACACATGTTCATGGTTGTTAGGTTTATTATCACAACTGCTCAATATTACTATCTATGTTAAATGTTTGTATTTCGAATTTCAAACATTTTTTTCTTAAAATATAGAATTCATTGATGTAGGAAAATAGGGAGACTGAGCCGGAAACCCTTTAAAGTATTTTTTTTTTACTTTTCTCCAATAATATATATGTATATGTTACGAAGTAACCTTTTCATTTATTTTTTAGAGAATTATTCCTGATTTGAGATAGTAAGACGATTCTATACATTCCTCCCAATTTGGTGTGGCATTAGAGCATCTCCAATGCATTATTTTATTTTCAACTCCAAAATAGAGTAACTTTAAAATGAAATTGAGTTTTTCTTCAATGTATCATACTATTTTCCACTATAAAAAAAATTCCAAAGTAGTTTCTTTTTCGTATGTTATTATTAATTACTAATCATACACTTTATCTATAAAATTTATAAAGTGACCTATTAATTTTTTTCCCCCTAAAACATCTGTAGATTATAATATTATCCAAACTTAACATTTATAATCATCCAAAAATATATATAGATTATAGAATAATCATTTGCCAACAAAAATTGCTTACTACAACTTTCACCAAGCGCAAATTGGATATATTCATCATCAAGTTGAACAATACCTGAAATTTGATATGTAAAATAAAGACCAAAAAACATAACTAAACGTACAATTTGTATTTGTAAGTGGGAAAAAGAAAAAACAGGACTCAAAATAAAGAAATGTATGTGTCTTTCGTTTTGGCTGGCAGCCACGTGGCATATTCAGATTAGCCCACCGTTACGTTACACCTCTCATAATAATCTTATCTTCTTTCTAAGATGCTTTTGGTCAAACGGTCAAATACCAAAATCTTTCATTTAAGAATATTAATTTTCCCCATATAATCAAACATTATTAGGGTTGGCCATAGAACGAAAACCTGAGATTTTGAAATACTTGGTATATGATCTGATCCTAACGGGTATTTAAAAAAAGCTTAGTATCCGACCCGTTAAAAGCGAATATCCTATTAAATATGTACCTTATAAAATATTGTTGACCCGCCAAATATCCGATCTTTTACCCTTATCCGATGATTACTATAAAATTTATTTTATAAACTATTATATTAAAAATTTTATATACCGAAAAATGAATAGTCATTTAAAAAAACAAAAGAATTCCCCTAATATGCTACATATAATTTGAAAAATAGAAAATTATAAACTTTAAAACCTAAAACTTATATATTATCCCTAAAATTATTAGTGACAATCTAGTAATATAAAAATTCATGTTGCGAGGATCATTCAACTATTTTGTTGTCATGTTTTTAAAGTTGTTATTAAAAAAAAATCTTTTTACTCAAATGCTATACTATATACTGATATATCATGATTTTTACCCTGTTTAAGCCATGATATAAGTCTTATATCTAGAGTCTTTTGGTGTTTTTTATTTGTTTTTAGAGTCTTTATAGGAACTAGACCGTTTAGAGCATAAAAGATGTTTACTGAAAGTTTTGGAGCATTCGCGGAATGAAGTGGCGAAAATTGAAGCATGGAATCGAAATTTGAAGATGGTGTCTGGGTGTCGATCGACACCCTGTCTAATCAAGCCAAAAAGCCTAATCGAAGAAGCCCGTTCGAAGCCCAAAAATTCCATATGTTTACTGATATGGTCAAATTTCCCTTTGCCGTACTCTATCAAATTAAGAGATCGAGTGTAGTACTTGGGATATCGAATCCACATGGTATCAGATTGCACAATAGATTAATAGTTTTCAGATTATGCTAAGCAGAATAAAGTAAGTAAAAACGATTACAGAAATAATAAACAGGATGATTGTAAACTTTAAATTCAATAAGAGAAAAGCGCTAAGCGTTAGGGAGTTCGCAGGAATAAATCGAAGTTGCAGAATAAAGTTACTATTGGGATAATTGATGATGCACGATTCTAGAACTCGAAACACTGGTGTAAAGTAAATCAATTGTCGTTGCAAATACTATCTACGTTTAAACCCTAGAAAACCAACTGTCGTTGCGAAATCAGATTGATCTAAACAAGCAATAAATTCAGGTTCGATTGTTCACAAGGAATCAAAGCCAACTGTCGTTGCGAATCGAATCCTTGCTCATGATTTAGTTCAGGTAATTCAATAATGATGTCTCATCTATTAAACAACCTAAGATATCCAATTCAGCGCTAAATCAGAGTTAATGCAATCAAGGTGAAGAATATAAATAAATATGATGCAAATCCCAATAGTAATTAAACTCTACAACTCTTCATTAAACCTTTGAAAAACCCTAAAACCTAACTAGGGAATTACTCAGACATAGACATGAATAATAAATCTCTAGTATAAAAATCTCTAAGTAAAAATAAAGCATGACCTAAACAATGGCTTAAAAGTACTATATATAGAGTACAAACACGTCTGGGCCCAATTGCAAACATCTAGGCTTTTCTGCGCGAAAACGGAAATCTTCTGAAACTTGGATTCTGGTCTGGTCCGATAGTCGTGTCGATCGACACACATAATTTTGTCGATCGACGCTTGCAAAATCTTGGTGTCGAGCGACACTGATGTCTCTGTCGCTCGACACAGTCTCCAAATCTTGACTCCGAACTTGCCACTTTGACTGCCCATTCCGTTAAGCTCCAAAATGCTCCAGTAAACACCATTTGAGTCCAAAACGTTCTTGTACCTAATATAAAACACCAAACACTAAAAAACACCAAAAGACTCTATAAAATGGACATATATCATGGTGTAAAAAACCAGTAAAAACCATGATATATCATTTACTTTTATGTTTAGGACGGTTTAGGACCTCTATATATACGTTTTTACAGCCACTGTTTAGGCTCATGCTTTATTTTACTTTGTTTTAGAACCTACTCTTAAGAGATATCTTTAATAAAGATGTTTGGTGCTTCATTAAATATGTCTGAGTAGTTTCTCTGTTATGTTTAGGGTTATTCAAAGGTGTTTGATGAATTGCTAGGGTTGTTCGTAATTAATAGGATAAAATCATTAGAGTTCTTCATCTGGACTTGTGTTTATTGCTGATTCTATCGTAGCTAACTAGAATCTGATTTTAGGTTATTTAGTAGATGCGACAACATTATTGAATTACTTGAACTAGTGTTAGATGAGCAAAATTCCTATTCTTTTACAAATTTAAAAATTAACCCATCTACTTTTTTTTTAGTTTGATTAATTATAAAATCATTTAAATTTAACACTAAATATGAAAAGAAAAATATAATACATCATATAAAGTAAATGTATGTATAATAGATTTTGGTTTAATCATCATAATATATTAGATTTGGGTTTAATTGTCATTATTTATATATGTTTCTCACTAAATTTGAAATTATTTATAATTTAAAAAACCAATTTATAAATAAAAAAGTTTTATACCAAAATGGTGTAGGATTTGGTGTTGGGTTGGACAAGATTTTATACCCAAATGAGAGAATTGGTATAGAATTTGGTGTAGGATTGGAGATGCTTTCAAGTTATGATTTGTTTATTTAAATATTCTCTTATTTGGGGGAACTATTTAAATAAGCTAGCACGCAGCATGTGATTATTGCGTACATTGTGCACTTCCCTAACCTGACAATTTACTTAATCTAAATCTTTTTAATTCCAAGTCCCTAATTATTACAAATGCATCATTAATTCTTACCAATAATTCAATCAGTGTAAATTTGTAATCATCAATCAGAATTACGCGTTATAAAGAAACCGTGGTCTCTAAAAGGAAATTTACAGCTCATTCTGATAAATAATATTTAGAAAAATTACGTAAAAAAAAAAGAAAATTTATTTTCGGTGGAAATAAAAAGTATATAAAAATTGTCAACCATATGGGAGCCATTCTTTTTTTTGCTGTCATATAGTGTTATTATGATTATATCCGTTGGCATTTTATAGAGTAAGATATATATATAGATGTATTTTTTTTTCTCGACTTATATATAGATGTATATTTTTGTTTAATTGTCAACTTTTATTTCCTTTTCTACTTTTCTAAATTAAATGTCTCAAACTATAAGCCGTTAATATAAATTTCAATTCACACCGACAAAAGAAGATTAAAGCTCTCTAAAAGAAGATTAAACTCTCTAATGAAGCTACGTATCCAATAAAATTCATTAATTTAGTTGATTTTAAAATTAAAAAGTATTGAAAGAATGGTATTCGAATAAATTATATTTTCATTTTTTGTCATCATTCGAATATATATGATACTTTTAGTCTAAAATAATTTGGGTTTATTACTTTTTAAGTTTATAAAATATATGTGATTTATTTCTGACAAATTTAAATAATTTGATTGATTACTTTGTATGTTAGTTCTCACATCGAGCAAATTTATAGGCGCGTTGTGCGGCTTTTTCTCTGGTAAAATAACACTAAATAACATCGAAAAATCAAAATTATATTTTATAACATTAATATAATAATAAATATAATTAATTAAACAACCTAGAAGAAATTATAGCCGTTCTCACCTGGCTCTGGCTCTGGCTCTGGCTCTGGCTCGTCTCTTTCCTTTATAGCTTCTAGTTTCTCTCATTTCTTACTTCCTTTTTCCCCAATCTGATAATGTAAATCCAAAAAAAAAGAGAAAATTCAAAACCAAACTCTTTTTATAAACGACATTGTTCGTTACTCTGCTCAAGAAAAGCAAAGAACTTGGCGAGAGAAAGAAATTAGAAATGGATTTGTTCAAGATCCTGTTTCTTGTGTTCCTAGTGAACATTGGTTTCTGCTTCGGTGCAGATCCATATTCTTTCTATAACTTTGAAGTCTC